>KL647309.1:908743-927235 GCA_000727475.1 Sarcocystis neurona
TGTATATATATATACATATATATATACATATATATATACATATATATATATATATATCGTGAAGTCGCATATATCTCATATATCAAGACGTCGCATATATTACTTTTCTCATTATCTGAGGTACATTATATATATGTACCGCTATCTTCGTAAGATTACACGTATATCTTATCTATTATGTATCTATCAGTACGTGATTTCTACTATATATATCTCTGTATTTCTGCCATATTACATAAATATATCCGTACGTCCGGTATATTATATAAAGCAGGACTTCACATATATATATCGCACTACGTCAGGAATATAACATATAAATCTACCGGTACGTTAACTACATTATATATCACTATCTCATGTATACTATATATGTAGCAAAGCATCACATATATTGTAGGTCTCACCACCCCAGGTACATATGTATAGATATATTTATGAGTACGTCAGTTGTATAAAATGTTTGAGTACGCCAGGTCTATTTTCGTATGTGAGAATATCAAGGAGAGAACAAAGAAGACTACGCCGGGCCTATTTTATCTTATGATATCATCTACATAATATACATATACATACATATATGCGTATGCATATATATATACATATATATATATATATATATCAGTCATTTTAAATACTTCAGTAAGTCACTTCTGTTATTATGACCCACTATATCATAGATATATATATGTATGGGGATTTCATTTATATTGTTATACCTCAGTATCTCATATATATATATAGGTGCTGCTCGCCTGGTCTTTCCCATAGCGTCGATACGCGATACGTACAGACACATATACGTATATTTATACATATATACATGTGTTTGATGTCTCTCAATATGTCAGTTACATTATGTGAATATATCAGGCATATGAGATCCTAGTATATCAGGTATGACACATACCTCAGCACGTAACATATATAGCATATACATATGTATGGACGTTAGCTAATACTGAATATCAAACTGTATAAGTTCTCTTTTATATATCAGCACCTAACTTGTATCACAAATAAAGATAGACACACATATATATATATATGTACGTACATATGTGTATGTGTGTATGTATGTTGTACGGACACTGTGGGGAAGATAGGGCGACAATCACATACAGAAATACGTCCATATACATATATGTATATATGTTAGATGAATAGTTTATGTAAAGCAGAGCGACGCGCCTCTATATAATTATGGACATATGTTGATATTTGTGTGTATAGATGTACACGTATATATAGATATATACAAGTCCACTTATATGTATATATATATATGTATATTTATAGATGTACGTATGGGTATACACAGGCACACAGTTACGTGAAAAAAGAGAGACGGGGTTTGTTGGGGGTTTGTTGCAGCCCGAGAGAAGAGGAAGCAACGCGGAAGTAGACGCAGTGGTGATGTATCTTCTGTCCTCGGCATGCATATACATATATAAATGTACGCATATATTTATATATATGTATTCCTTGACGACAGTACGGGCGAGACCCGAGGTGAAGGAAGAGAAGGCGCGAGAAAGATAGAAGGAGGAAGGAGATATATGAAAGCAGCAGCAGCAGCAGTCTACCTCAGTGACAATTTCGACGAGGGGAACCGAGGCCCTGTTGAAGTCGAGCAGCGTCCTCCTGTTCTCTGCTGCTGTTGCTGCTGCTGCTTCTTCGCTCTTGCTGCTGCGTCTGCTCCACGAAGCCTGGGCGTGGCCACCACTCGCATCGTCTTCCGCACGCAGCAAATATTATCATTCAAGAAACGTCTTTTCTCTGTTTCGTTCTGTCCCTCATCCTCTCTGCTAACCACCTGTACTCCCCTCAACCTATATATCTGCACGAATCTATCTGTATTTGTCTACCTCTACCCACCAATACCTATACGTCCATCTATCTTATCTATCTGCCAATGTCTATCTATCTATAAGTGTATATATACATATATTTACTTGCAGATATCACGCATTTATATATATACATATGCGTATATATGTATATGGAGACTCACCTATAGTCTTGTTTACATATGCAGGTAAGATGTGTAGTGTCTTACAGTTCCGTCTACACTTTATATACACCTATATGTGGACATATATGCAGTTGCTGCTATCTATCACATACACGTGTATATGTAAAGTTACTTACATTCCCGCGCGTATAAATGTATTTCTCTTTCGACCAAAAAATACATATATATACTAACACTTCAGTTCCTATTGCCGCAGAGGTACTTTCTGCCTATATACATACACATATATATTTATGTATGCGTGTAAATATAGCAACATCACCCTACCTCTTTCTCTCTATCTATCTACATATATATATATATGCAGACGCGTCGGTCTTCCTTTCTTTCTCCTCTTCTGTTTTTCGTTCTCTTTGTCTATCTCTCCATACACACATATGTACGCATATATATATATATATATACACAGATTACTGTTCCTTTCCCTATTAGTCTTTGTCTTCTCTTCTCTCTCTCTATATGTGTATTTATGTGGGAATGATATTTTTTTCCTTTCTATTTCCCTTTGGTGCTCCACTCCTCCCGCAGGCGTGAATTTGCATGCGCATGCCTTCTTGGGGAAATGCCACGGAACTCTTGATATACAAAGTCAGAAGGCAATAAACAGGAAGCGAGACAGAGAGAGAGAAGGAGGAGAAACGAAAGGAAGGAAGGGAAGAGAGCGAAGGAGAGGAGATGAGACAGAGGAAGATGGAGAGGACAAGAAATCGAAGAAAAGGGCAAAAGAGACGAAGAGAAGGGAAGGGAAAAGGAAAAGACAGAGAGAGAAAGGAAGAGGGGGAGAAAAGAGATATGCAGACAAAGAAAGACACACACAGAAAGAGGAAGAGACGGGAAGGCAGGGAAAAAGAGGAGAAGAGAGACAGCGAGAGGAAAAGACGGGAAGAGAATGAAGGGGGGGGAGACACAGAGGCAGGGAGACGGGGAGAGATAGGGAGGCAGGGAGAGAGATAGGCGGACAGGGGGAGAGAGACAGGCAGGGGACAGATGACAGAGAGACACAGAGACAGGGAGACAGGGGGACGCAGAGAAGACACAGAGACAGGGAGACGGGGGGACAGGGAGACAGAGAGGCAGGGAGACATGGAGATAGGGAGAGAGAGGGGCAGGGAGACGGGGAGACAGGGAGACGGGGAGACAGAGAGGCGGGGAGACACAGAGAGAGGAAGGCACAGAGACGGGGAGACAGAGAGACGCAAAGACAGGGAGACGGGGGGACAGAGAGACAGGGAAACAGAGAGGTAGGGAGACAGAGAGAAGGACAGGGGACAGAGAGACGGGGAGACAGGAAGACACAGAGTAGACACAGAGACAGGGAGACAGAAAGGCAGGGAGACATGGAGATAGGGAGACAGGGAGACAGGGAGAGAGAGACAGACAGGGGACAGCGTGACAGAGAGAGAAAGGGAGACGGGGAGACACGGAGACAGGGAGACTGGTGCTGGGATGCACATGTGTGTGTGCAGGGACACAGAGTTCCTGGCTTGGGGAGAGTGAAGTGGACCGAGAAGAAGAAGGAGAAGAAGAAGAGAAGAAGCAGAAGAATTACTTCTTCGTGCAACATTTTAGCCGTGTCCTCTTCCAGGTGAATGCTGCGAATGCGAACGGTGCGGCCGCACGCCGGCAGCGTCAGCTGCCCCTGCCTTCCTATGGGACTGCAGCAGCAGAAGAAAAACGGCAGCAGAACAGCAGCAACAGCAATAGCAGACGCAGCGGCAGCAACAAGAGCAGCAGCGGCAGCAGCAACTGCAGCAGGAGCAGTAGCAACCAAAGCAGCACAGTGCCAGCAGCACACGCGGCAGCAGCAGAGGCAGGAGCAACAGCAAAAGCAGCGGAAACACCGGCAGCAGCGGGCGCGCCGAAGAAGCAGCGGCAGCTACACAGCAACACAAAGAAAAGCGCAGCAAAACACACAGACAGCAGATGCAATACCGAAGGCCCAGCAGGGCCCGTTGTTTTGACGAGAGGAGAATCTCAAGTGCAGCAGGAGAGCAGGGGAAAGACGAGAAGAGAGAAGGAAGAGAAGCAGAAACAACGGGCAGGAGCAGCAAAGGGAGAGAGACCCCCCCATGCAGTAACAGCAGCAGCGGCGGCAGGAAAAAGAGCGGGAAGCACAGAGGGAAGGTAGACGACTGCACTCCGGTGACACCAGCAACGGCAACAGAGACAACGGCAGCCCAGCAGCAAAGCAGCAGCACCAGCACCAGAGAGGCGCAGCAGCAGCAGCAGACCACGGAACCCAGACGCAGCTGCATCCGTAGAGCAGCGCAGCTGCAGCAGCAGAGGAGGACGAGGAGGAGGAGACTCCAAAAGAAGCAGCAGGTGATGGAACAGCGGCAGCAGAGGGGAGGAGGGGAGAAGTGACGAGCAGCAGGAGAACCGAAGTGGCGCGGGAGCGACCGGAGCATGCGCCGCGCCAGCAGCAGCTGAGGGACAGCAGCTGCAGCAGCAAGACGGAGAAGAAACGGAGGACAGGAAATTGATGAAGCAGGGAACTGCAGGGAGACGAACAGCAGACAAATAAGGAGAAGGAGAAGAAGGAGAAGAGAAGGCAGAGAAAGAAGAAGAAATAAACGAAGACGAACAAGAAGGCAGGACGACAAAGCGGAGCAGAACGATAGACAACAAAGGGTCAGGAAGAAACGAAGACAAAGAAGAAGAAGAAGAAGAAAGTGAGAAGAAGCAGGAAATGAGACGCTTACTAGCGCACTTGAGAAATTTGGTAATTTCTCCCGAGGTCTGGGTAAAAATAGCATTTGCGATCAAACTCAAGAACCTCCGCTGCAGACAGGAGAAACCCACTTCCTCCAACCCACACTTCCGGTGTACGTACACCCCAAGATGCGTCCACACAAATACACACCTATATGTCCGCACATATTATAAGTACACAAATACATGTATATATATGTGCATGAAACGGCGAAGGTTTGTGAGAAGGCCTGGATGTGGACAGGCACACAGGCAGGGGAAAGAAGAACATACGAAGAAAAAGGAAGAGAACATAAATGTACGGGAGGGGGATATATACGCGAAAGTCGAAGTGTACAGAAATTCCCCCCCCAGTGTCACTTGGAGTGGCCAGCTCCACGCACAGAGACACACACGCACATATCCTGCGCGAGCCACCCCCTGTCTCGTCTCTGCGTTCTTCTTCACTTGATGGTGACCCGAAATTCATCATCCACGCCAAAATGTCTGCCCCTTCCATCCTTCTAAATTTGCTTTCTTTTCTCCTTCGTACATGCAGCAGCACCCTCATACGTGCCTATTTCTCTGAGTTCTCTGCGGCTCTCTACACTTCTTCCCATTCTCTCTTCGATGAAGTCCCTCGTCTTCCCAGTTTCGTATTCGTCTGTCTTTATCTATCAATCGATCTATCTATGTAGACCTTCCCATATACATATATATGTCTGTGTGCTTTCCTCCCTCCCTATCTCTTCCTCTATACATATATATCTATGCCTCTCTGCCCCGGACGAGGCTACGTATGTGTATTGATATATACTTGCACATATATATATGTGCAAGTATACTTTATTATCCACTTCAATATATGCAGATTTGTTTGCCTATTTATATTTATCTATCCACATTTATATGTACGTACACCCAGGAGATACATGCGAACTTTTCTTTCATTGTCGCTTCTTCGCTCTCTCTGTCTTTCTCCCTTCACATCTGTGGAGGTCAACCTACAAGCAGATTTCCCTATATCTGTATCGACCGGTATACTTCCCCATTTAATACATATATATGTGATATGTATATGTACGTCTCTTCATGTGTCTGTATCTGTGTTTACCTCTCACTCTATACATATATACACGTGCACATATATATATATATATCTTTGTCTATCTATTGATATGTATACTTCTATCTTGCGGCCTTCCTATGTTCCGCTCTCCTATATATACATATGTGTATGTGTCTCCATCTCTGTCTTTCTCTAGATATGTATATATGGGCCTTTCTTTATCAAAGTTTCTACTTGACTGTTTGCTTTTCTGCTGTTTTGTAACTTCAAGTGAAGAACCTGCGGAGGGAGAGTTCGCGACGAACGGAGGCGTCTGCTTGCGGTCCCTCACTTCTTCCTTCACTAATAAATATATCCCCCGCAAGAAATCACATCTTGCACTTTATCTGCTCTCTTCATCTTCTCCTTTTTTCTTCCTCTTTTGCTCTCGATGGATCCCCGTATACCCATATATATATACATGCCTTATACAAATAGGTCCCTACGTGACTTGCAATATATATGTACATGTATGTAGCAATTTTATTTATATATATATATGTGTACATTAATATGTACATATATATATATATATATACATATATATATATATTGCTTTTCGTTATAGTTGTGGTGTGCCTACATACGTATGTTCATATATCTATGTTCATGTGTGATTTGATGCCTCTTCTGTGTATACATCAAAAGGTCTTTTGATTGCCCGCTGAGGAAAAGAGAAGAAATGTTCGGTGGACTAAAGAGAAAGGAGATACAGACAGACACACACATACGTGGAGACGAGAAGAGAGAGACGGAGAGATAGGGAGTGCGATGGACAGAAAGCTAGCAACTGCAGAGGTAGTTCAGCAAGCAGCAAGAAAAGAAGTCGCTACGAAGCTGCTGCTGCTGCTGTTTCGTCTCCTTGTGAAAATAAGAAGAAGAAGCGGAGGCGTACGAATTCTACGACACTGCAGGAGCAGCGATGTGTGGAGAGCCTGAGCAGCAGCAGCGGCGTTGAGAGAGAGCGCCGCCCCGGGCCAGCCCAAGCAGCAGGGACAGATGAGGGTGTTCGGCAGCAGCTGCGGCACCGCTGCATGCTGGGAGTAGTCCTCCTTTGCTGGCGGAGGGAAAGCAGCGGCAGCAGCAGGACCGGCAGGGGGAAGGAGGCAAGAAGGAGAAGAAGACGCGAGAGGAGCGGCAGCAGGAGCAGCAGCAGGCGGAGGGACAGGAGAAGGTGGAGGTGGAGAAGGAGGAGGAGAAGTGGCGGCCGTAGGAACGGCAGGAGGAGGAGCAGCAGCAGACGATGAAGAGTGAGCTGCTGCAGCGGCAGGAGCACCAACATCAGCAGCGGGGAGGGGGTAGGAAGCAGCAGCTCGACGTGCCCGAGCAGCGGCAGCAGGCGAGACAGTGACAGCAGCAGAAGAAAGTGCCGCAGGAGAGATGCAGCAGCAGAAGAGCTTCGACGAAGTCAAAAGCTGCACGTGCGCTTCCAGCCCTATTACCACTTCGACTTCATCCTGCAAGGCAGCGCCAGATGAAAAAGAAGAAGAAAAAGAAGAGGAAGAAGGGTCAGCAGCAGCAGCAGCACCAGAAGGAGAGGTAGTTGGTGCAGGAGACGAAGAATCAGCAGTAGCGGGAAGAAGAGAAGGAAGAGCAGCAGCAGCAGCAGGAGCAACAGAAGAACTAGCAGCAGCAAGAGGAAGAGAAGTGCGAGCAGCAGCAGGAGAGATTGTACCGAAGAAACGTCTGAGAGAGGCAGCAGCAAGCAAAGGCGGGACGAAAGAAGAAGAAGTAGCGAAGGCAGCAGCAGGGGAAGAAGGAAGAGAGGCAGGAGGGGAAACAGCAGCAACAGTGGGCGGAGAGGTAGACGCAGCAGCAGCTGCTGCAGCAGCAGAGAAGCAACTGAGATAGGCATCAGCAGGAAAAGTAGAGAAGAAGACGGCAGATTGTCGAAGACGGGAAGAAGACCCTGCAGCAGGTGAACAGCGATAGCCCGTCTTCCGCAGGCTCCCAGGGTCTGCCAATGCTGCTTGTGCTGCTGCTGTGACTGTCTTTGCGACTCTTCTTGCTGCTGCTGTTGACGGCAGCACGGCTGCTGTTGCTGAAGTTGCTGTTGCGGCAGAGAAGGGGGAGGCCGCAGCTGCTGCTATGGGGGTTGAAAATGCTGTTGCCGTTGGCGTTGTTGCTGCTGGCGCTGCCGTCAGCGCGGTCGCCGCAGCAGTTGCTGTCTGCGCAACCGAAGACGCTGCTGCTGCAGCAGAGAGCCCCCCCCCGCGGCTTCTGCTGCTGAAGGACGTGATTGCCTTGAAAAACCGGCGCGCAGCAGTCGCACGCAAACCCGCCCCACCAGCAGCCGGAGAGGCCGCAGAAGCACCCGAAGCAACTCGCGAGGCAGGAGAGGCAGTGAGAACAGCAGCAGCAGGAGACGCAAGAAGAGGATCAGCAGCAGCACACGCTGCAGAAACCGCCCCGTACGCCACTGCTGGGGAAGACAACGGCAGAAGCAGAAGAGAAGCACCAGCAGGACGTGGCAAACGAAGAGCAGCAGCAGAGGAATGGAAATGCAGCGCTACGCAGCACTTGCTTCGTTGGCGCCTATCGAACGACCCTGCTGCTGTGTGCGCCGTTGTTGGCATGTAGAGCCTCTCTTGGGCTGCTGCTGCTGCTGCTTCCACATGGGCTGCTGCCGGCCGTGTCGTCGCTGCTGCTGCCATCCAGAAGAGAAGGAAGAGGAAGAAGACACAGCAGCAGCAACACGCCAGTTTCTCTGGGCGCGCATGTGCCATGTTTCTATATCACAGCTGCTATAGTTGGTCTTGCTGCTGCCGTGGCTGCTGCCGTTGCTGCTGCCGTTGCTGCTGCTGTTGGCGCTGCTGCTGTTGCACCTGCTGCTGCCGTTGCTGCTGCTGCTGCCGTTGCTGCTGCTGCTGCCGTTGCTGCTGCTGCTGCCGATGCTGCTGCTGCTCTGCCACTGCTGCTGCTGCTGCTGAGCAACTAGTCCCCTCTCCTCTTTTTCTTCTCCTTTCTCTTCTTCTTCGCTTTTTCCTTCTTCTTCATGTGCTCCTTCTCCTCCTTTTCCGTCAGGCAGTGCCAGGGCCCCGGTGAAAACTTATGGACGCTGCCACCAGGGCATTGCTTCTCGTTTCCGTCTGTTGCTGCTGCTGGTCCTGCTGTGGACGTGCGTGCGTTCTTGGCTGTCGACGCCCGTTGCTGCGGCGAAGCGACACCGCTTCCCACCCTGCTTGCTGCTGCTGAGTTTGTGCCGCTCATCCCTCTGCGCCGCCCTCTGCATCTTCCCCGTCCCAGTGCTGCTGCTGCTGATAATATCTTTCACCGCTTGAAGCAGCTGCTGCACCTGCTGCTGCCAGGGCTTTCGTTGCTGCTGCTGCTCCCTCGCGCGTGCCCGGCTGCTTATGATATTGCCGCTGCTGCTGCCAACGACGCTGCTGCTTTCTTCACAACAGATCCCGCTGCTACACGCTGCCGGTGCTTTCGTTGCTCTTGCCGGTCCCTCGCGCATGCGCGGCTGCTCTTCACAGTCGCGCTGTTGCTGCTTCTCGAAGCGCTGTTGCTGCCTCGCAGTCGTCCCCTGGAACTGCTGCTCTCGGTGCTCCTTCTGCTGCTGCTTCTGTTGCTGGCCCTCCAGAGTGCCCCTGCCGCAGCTGCCGCTCCTGCTACTGGTGTTGCGTCTGCTGCTGCTGCTGCACTTGCTGCAGTTGCTCCTGCTGCTGCTGTTGCTCTTCTCCTGCGACTCTTTCTGCCACTGCTCCTTCCCCTGCTTTTGCTCGATTCCCTGCCGCTGCTCGTTCTGCGGATGCTCTCTCCGCTGTTGTTGCTGCTTCTGCTGCTGTTCTGCTCCTCGCCGGAGCTGCTGCGTCTACCGCGGCGGCTTCTGTGCACCGTTGTTGCCGCTGCCACCTGCCGCTGCTACTGCAGTCGCGCTGCTGCAGTTTTGCCACCTTATTTCTTCTTCGAAGAGAAGACATAAAGTTCTCATTTTTGAACACGAGTTACTCGTTAATATATCGTTACCCAAGAAAACCGTATCTGCTGCTGCTGCGATTGAAACAGCAGCAAACCCTGCCTCCACAGCAGCAGCAGCAGCTCTCGCCTTAGCGCTGCAGCAGCAGCGACCCACTCCCGGCGGTACTGCTGCAGCAGCAGCAGCACTGCCTGCAGCAACCGGGAGGCAGCACGGAAGCTGAATTTCTAGCGCCACCATCAGCAGAGACGACAAGCAGCGTTGCAGAAAGCAACTGCTGCAGTAGCAGCTGCTGCTGTGGGGCAGTGACACGACTGAAGCAGAGGAAGAGCAGCTGCGGCGGCAGAGAGTGACAGAGGCAGCAGCAGCGGTAGCAGCAGCAGCAGCGGTAGCAGCAGCAGCAGCGGTAGCAGCAGCAGCAGTGGTAGCACCAGCAGCAGCGGTAGTAGCAGCAGCAGCGGCAGCACCAGCAGCAACAGCGGCTTGAAGATGGGAGTGAGCGAGCAGCAGTAGCGGCAGTAGCAGCGGCAATAGCAGCGGCAGTACCAGCGGCAGCAGCACCGGTAGCAGCAGCGGCAGCAGCAGCGGCAGCAGCAGCGGTAGCAGCAGCGGCAGGTGTAGCATCCGGCCTTCTTCACACACTCACAGCAGGAGCAGCAGGAGGAAGTGCCGTAAGAGTATCAGCAGGAGCACAGGAAGCGGCGCACAGGAGCAACAGCAGCAGGAGGAGCGACACGAAGAGAGCAGCAGCAGCAGCACAGAATTCACCGGAGACGTAGAACAAGTCGCGCCTCCTCCTGCGTCCACACGAGCCACACAGCAACAGCAGCAGAAGCACCGACGCTGTGGGTGGGCGGCAGAACCCCACACAGCAGCAGCAGCATCAGTTACGCTCTGCACCTGCATGCGTAGTGTGTCAGAAGCAGCACAGTCGTATTTTCCGCGACGCCAACTGCTGCTGCAGCAAGAACCTCCACTCCCGGAGGGCAACATTACCACTAGGGAGGCGCGGCGATGCTGCGCGGCTCTTGTCCTCCTGCTGCTGTTGTTCCTCCTGGTGCTGCTGCGACTGCTGTAGCTGCTTTTCTCCAGCTGCTGCTGCTGCTGTTGCCGCAGCTATTGTCACCGCGGCTGCTGCTGGTGCTGCTGCTGTTGGATGCGTTGTTCTGCAGTTGGTGTTGTTGCTGCTGCTCATGTCGGTCCTGCTGCTGGTAGTTCTCCAGCTGGTGCGACACGTGCTGCGGCATCTGCTGCTATTACCCCGCTTTAACGCGGCTGCTGTGTGTGGACGATGCCGCCGCTGCTGTGTCTGATGCTGCTGCTGCTGCTCCTGCAGCGGCTGCTGCTATTGACGATGTTGCTCTTTTCTCTCATGCTTCGGGCGCTGCATGTGGGGAGGCTCACGTTCCTGCTGCTGCTGCTGTCGTTGCAGGAGTTACCAGCGGAAATGCAGAGGGCCCCGGGGACGCCGGGCTGCCCTACGGTCGCGGCAGCGTCTTTTGCTTGTGTGCTGCCGCGCGTGTAAAAAAGCTCGTGCGCCAGAATCCTTGCTGCTGCTGCGGCTGTTCAAGAGGGGGCTGCCTTTGCTGCTGCTTTACCAGCCGCTTCTGCTGCCGCAGAGGAAGCCGCTGTTGCCGCTGCAGAGAGAACTGCCGCTGCTGCTGCAGAGAAACCTGCTGGTGCTGCTGTAGAGAGAACTGCTGGTGCTGCTGTAGAGCGGGGTGGTAGGGCTGCTGCTTTGCCCGTATCACTGCAGCCCGGCGGGTGTGGCTCCTCCTGCTGCTGCCGCGCTGTAGCTGCTCCCTTCTCTGCTGCTGCTGCCTTTTCTGTTGCTGCTGCCTTCTCTGCTGCTGCTGTTGCTGTGGACGCCGCTGCCTGCATCAGCTACAGCAGAGGCATGGCCCCGAGGTAGTGGAATGCGAAGCAGCCGGGCGGACGCCGCAGACGCGGCTCTGCCAGCTCGAGCAGCAGCAGCCCCAAGGGCAGCAGCAGCAGCAGCCGCGGCAAGAGCCGCAGGAGCAGCAGTCGGAGCAAGCAGGGAGCAGCAGCAAGAGCAGCCGGGGGGGAGCAGCAGCAATCGAGGTGGGACAGGAATGTGGAAGGAGCAGCCTCAGCAACAGCAAATCGGCCAGCTGCTGCGCACCTTCTACGTGCACTCTGCGGCGGAAGCAGCAAAAAAAGTAGTAGTGACTGCTGCGGTGGCCAGCTGCCGCACACACGTGCTCGCGAGCAGCTGAAGCAGCTACAGCAGCAGCAGTAGTGACGACAGCCGCCGCAGCAGCAGCGACGGCAGCAGCAGCAACAGCAGCGGCGACAGCAGCAGACACACAAGGGAGCAGGGAGGCGGGCATGCGCGGTAGACAAAGAGCAACAACAGCAGCAGGAGCGGGATCCGCATGCACTAGGGAGTAGTAGACACACAACTTTCAAAGTAGAAAGCCCTGCAGTTTTTTTTCTTTTCTTTCTCCCCTTCCCTTCCTCTCCTCCTTTTCCTCCCTTTTTCTTGAGCAGTGGCCTGTAGGCCCAACTCCCAGCAGCAGCGCGTGTCGCAGGTCCGTGTGTCGCGTCCCGTGCTCCACTTCGGCGACGGCGAGTCTTCCCAACTTCGGCTTTTCTCTTCTGTCTGTCTCTTTTTCTTCCTCTGGATTCTGTGTTCACGCCTTCTCCTCCCTTATCTTCGGCTTTTTAGAACATATTTCCGTTTTCCCGGAGGAAACGACCCGTCCCTCTCGACTTCCTCTTCTCTCGCCTGCCGCCCTCGCCCGTGCGACGATCGACGGCGACGACGGAGTGGAAAAGTGCCGCAACGCGAGGAGAAGGGAAAGTCGGGAGAAGGCGAGAGGGAAAGTAACTTTTCGGCCCGTTGAAATTGCGGGTAAGGCAGCCGTGAAAGTGGCAGAAACGCCATGCATTGCCCGCAGTAGCAACCGCAGCAGCAGCAGCAGCGGCGACGCTTCACGCAGATGGTAAGGGTAGTAGTCTCCGACCCGTGCGAGGTGGCCACGTAGCAGGCAACCAGCGGGTGACTTTTTCGCCAATTTCGCGGTCGTTTTGAGGAGAATTAACTGCTGAGGAGATGTGTGTAGCGACGTGGTAATCGTCTTTCTGCTGTGCCGGCCGCAGGACTCACGCCGCAGCAAATTTTTGCAGGGGCACGCGTCGCCTGGTGAGATGGTGCCCGACGAAATTCCCAAGTTGAAGAGGAGAGCGAGACGAAAATAGACTCCCAGCAGCAGGGTGGGAAATACAGGAGGAACGTACACGTTGATGACAGCGCTGCTGCAGGCTTTCGACATGAGAGGAAGAAGGAGACTGCAGCAGCAGCAGCAATCTCAAGAAGTACGGAAGAGGTGATGGTAGTCGTGCCGTCTGGCGTGGGGAGAAGAACTCCACATCCGGCTGCTGCGTCCACGGAAGGGAAAAGGAGAGGGACGCAGCAGCTGCCGCGTTCCTTTACAGAGAATTTCCTCTTGCGGAAAAACAGCAACGAGGTGGCCGAAAGGGTAGGCGGGGAAAGCGGGAGAGAGGCGCCGGGACAGCAGAACAGCCAGAACAAGCCACAGGCACATGTCCAAAGAAGGAGGGGGGACGCGCAGACACAATATTTGCCGCATGCATGCACGTGGACAGCAGCAAAAGGTGGCGGCCCAGGAGACGCACAGAAAAGGTGGAGAAGCGCACCCAGCGAGAAAGGGGAGAAGAAGAGGCCGCGGGGGAGTGCGGGGGAGTGCGGGGGCTGCTGACCAGGTGAAGGATGAACAGCAGAGTATAAACGAAGGAGCGGCGGAGGAAGGTTGAAAGAAAGGGAAGGGAAACGGAAAACTCAAGAGAAGAGACGGAACAAGAGGATACATGCGATGAAGATTTGAAGAGAAGAAAAGGACGAAGAGGATATATGTGGAGATTTAAAGAGAAGAGGACGTGAAGAGGGGCAGCAGAGGAGACGTCCCAAGGAGGGGAGCGCAGTGGAAGGGAGGGGGTGCTGCAGGGAAGAAGAGAAACACGGAGCACAGCAACACACGGAGCAGCGCAGCAAAGACGAGAGAGAGGCGGACAGACAGGAGGGGACAGAAGGGGAGGCGATGAAGAGGAGTTTCCAGAAGAAGAACAAAAAGAAGAAGGGGGGGGGGGACTGATTTAAAGAAAAAAAAAGTGGAAAGGGAAGTGGAAAGGCGGAGAGGAAGGGAGAGGACGAAGAGGACGAAGAAGAGCAGAGAGGGAAGAGAGCAGCAGACAGAGAGGCGCAGACGCGAGGAAGGGGCAGAGCCACGAGGCGGAAGTACAGGCGCAGCAGCAAGACGTACAGCAGCAGCAGCAGCAAGACGTAAAGCAGCAGCAGCAAGACGTAAAGCAGCAGCAGCAAGACGTACAGCAGCAGCAGCAAGACGTACAGCAGCAGCAGCAGCAAGACGTACAGCAGCAGCAGCAGCAAGACGTACAGCAGCAGCAAGACGTACAGGCGCAGCAGCAAGACGTACAGCAGCAACAGCAGCAAGACGTAAAGCAGCAGCAGCAAGACGTACAGGAGACACACGCACAGAGAGGCAGAGACAGAGGAGGAGAAGAGACGTTGAGAAGGGGACGGGGGAGAAGTACGGAGAAGAAGAGAAGGAAGTGACCTCCGCCGGGAGGCTGGAGGTATGTGGGGAGAGCAGAGTAGGGGCTGAAGAAGTGCAGGGAGACCCCATCTCTTCTGTGTTTCGTTGTTGCCCACTTTTTCCCCTCCTTCGCGTGCATTTGCTTCTCCTGCTGCTCTCCTGTCTTCTGTTGCTGCTTCCGTTTCCCTTCAGCTGCGACCCGGGTCTCCGCAGGAGCAGCTGGAGACGCAGCAGCAGCAGCAACAGCGGTGGCAGCAGCAGGAGCAGCGGGAGGAGGCGTGACAGCGGGGAAAAGGGGAACCAAGAGGAAGGCGAGGTGGACAAGGAGAGGGAGAAGAAGGAGAAGCAGCAGGAGGGAACCAGCGGCAGCAGCAGCAGCAAGAGAAACAGAGAGATTCGCAGCGAAAAGAAAAGCAGTAGGAACAGCAGCAGCAGGACAGTTGCATCAGCACCAGCAGCAGAAGGGGAGGAGGAGGAACAGCAACAGCAGCAGCAGTAGCAGCAGCAGCAATAGCAGCAGCAGCAGGAGCAGCAGCAGCAGCAACAGAGACAGAGAGTCAGGAAGATCAACGACTGCAGGGCTGTCAGAGCAGCACCGTCAGCAGCGGCAACAGAAGAAGAGGGCGGGTCAGGAGCAGCAGCGGCAGAAAGGACTGCAGCAGCAGCAGGGCCAGTAGCAGACTCGCAGCAGGAGGAGCAGCAGCAGCCGGAACGCCCGCGGCAGCAGCAAAGCAGGAAAAACGGAAGGAGGAAGCAGAGCAACTGCAGAGGGGGAGGCAGCAACGGCCGAAGAAGAAGAGGTGCCCCACCAAAAATTCCAGCGGCAGAAGAAGGAGAGCAGCAGCTGCAGAAGAGCAGCTGCAGAAGAACAGCAGCAGGGGAGAGAAGAACTGCTGCAGAAGAAGAAGAGCAACAGCTGCAAGAGAAGCGCAGCAGCAGGACTTTGCAATGGCACGCGGACGAGGAAGAGGAGGCGGAGGAAGAGGAGGGGGAGGAAGAAGAGGGGGGGGGTCGTATCGTCAAACTTTTGAAGAGCAGGTGCGTGACACGTAGTCGTAGCAGCAGAACAGCAGCAGCAGCAGCGACAGCAGCGGCAGCAACAGCAGGGCACCAAGAGAAGCAGCAGCAACATCAGCAACAGGACAACGGGAGAAGCAGCAAGAGAAACAGCATCAGGAGAACAAGAAGAGCAGGAGCAGGCCAGCAAAGGGAGAGTGTAAGACACGAAAACAGCAAGTAGACGACAAGGGGCAGCAGCAGCAGCATCATCGATAGCGGCAACGGCAGAGCCAGCAGAGCTGCAGGAGGTACCCAGCAGGTCGTGTGTGGTAGGCGTCGCAGCAGCAACCGCAGAACAGGAGCGGCGGGCGAAAAGGAAGCGCAGGAGCAGCGGGACGGCAGCAACAGCAGCAGAACAGGAGCCGCAGCAAAGTAGGTGCAGGAGGAGAAGAAGCGACCTGCGGCGAGAGAAGGCTGAAAGGGTAGCAAGGCCGCAGGAGAAGCAGTGGCAGCAGCGACAGCAGCATAGACGGAAACGAACAAGAGTGCAGCAGCACCAGCAACAAGAAGACAGCAGCAGCAGCAGCAGTTATTAAGCAGCAGGAAGGCAGCAACAGCAGCAAGGAGACAACAACAGCAGGAGGGAAACAGCAGCAGCAGCAGCCAGAAGACAGCAGCACCAGCAAGACGACAGCAACAGCAGCAGCAAGGCAGTAGCAATACCACGGGTCTAGTCTTGCGTGTGTGTGTGTGTGTGTGTGTGTGTGCGTGCGTGTAGTAATAATTTCATCTCCTCGGCTTCAAAAGCAGCAGCACCGTTCAGGAAGCAGCAGCAAAGGCGTAGAGTGGATTCTGCTGCTACACGCGCGCCTGTATATGTATGTACGTGTGTGTATATCTGTATATACGTATGCATGTCAATATGTACATAAATATATCCACGAATATGTATCTGTCAAGGTATTTACATATGTACGCGTACAACTGCAGATTTATTGGTATACATATATACAAGTGTGCGTATACGTAAATACATATATAAATGGATGCGTATATACAAGTATACGTATGTATACAGATATATAACTGTATATGTCTACATATATATATGTATGTGTATGTGTATATATATATATACGTGTATATATATATGTATGTGTATGTGTGTGTATATATATATACATATATATATACATATATATATATATATATCTATGTGTATGTGTGTGCGTATATATATATATATATGTATGTATACATATGTGTATATATATATATGTATACACACATAGATACATATGTGTGTGTAATATGTATATAAATGTAGGTGTGTGTGTACGTATATGTTAATGTACACGCATTTACGTATATGTATGTGTGAAGATGTATAGGCACACTTATGTATATGTCTACGTATATATAGAGAGGGAGATTCATAGAGGGAAGTACGTGCCCATGCTGGTGTTGTTGAGAGCCAATGAGATGTGCTGCGTTGTTGCTGGTGACTCCTTCACGTCCCGCGTCGGTATTTCCTGCAGATGAAAATGGAGAAGTGCGGATTTGTTTGGTGAATTTCTTCTTTTGAGAGTGTTGCATGCGATGTGAGAGAGAGCGGAACAGAACGAATCGGAAAGTTTACTTGAGTTCCCTCCGCTCTTCTCAGCGATATTGTGAAGCTGCTGCAGCAAATAAATCGACGACCGGAGGAGCAACATGCTCTTTTCACCTTAAGAAGAACTTGCATATATTGCTGTTGGTGCTATGACGTTGCTGCTCTATTTGGATTCTGCTGCTGCGGTTTCTGAGGCTTGCTGCTGCTGCTCTTCACTTTTGCTGCTGCTGTTATTCTCTTTTTGATGCTGCTTTTCTTGAGACTCTGCGCTGCTGCGTTCCTTGATTTTACTGCTGCAACTTGCAGCTGCTTCTATTTACTTTGGTGCTGCCTTCGTAGATTCTGCTGCTGCCGCCCTTGCTGGTGGTGGTGCTTTTCTCGACATGCTGCTTCTGCGTCTCCCTCGTTTAGTGCCTTCTTTGCCTCAATTTTGCTGCTGCCTTTCGTTAGTGCTGCGTTTGTTGACGCTGCTGCTGCAGTTCCTGATTTTGCTGCTGCCTTTTTCGATTTTGCTGCTGCTGTTGCTGGTCGCTTGCCAGCGTCGACGACTGCAGCTCCGAGGAGGAGAAGGGAGCTGCAAAGGAGTCCTCATTACCTGCTGCGGCAACTGCAGTCGCCAAGCCACACAGGAATTCCTGAGTCTCCTGCAGCAGGTGACACTTCTGGTGCTGCTGCTTCTTCAGCCGGAGCCGTCCTGCTGTTGCTGCTGTTCGCGCCCGTAACTTGCTGCTGCTGCTGCTACGCATCTGCGACGCACGTGCGCGCCCTCCTGTTCTCCGTTATGCGAAGGATGCTGTTGCTGCCGACTTCGAAAAATGTGCTGCCGCTGCTCTTCCTGCTGCAGCTGCTTTTCTTCCTCCTGCTGCCGCTGCAGCTCTTCCTCCTGTTCGGCAGCCCTTCTTCCTGCTGCTGCTCTTCCTCCTGCTGCTGCTCTTCCTTCTGCAGCTGCAGCTCTGCCATCTGCTGCGGCTCTTCCTGCTGCTAGCAGCAGCCGCGCTGCTGGTCGTTTGACTGCTGCTGCTGATGCAGCACCTTCTGCTGTTGCTGCTTCTGCGAGTTCACTCTCCCTCAGGGCGAGCTGTCGGCCGCTGCTGCTGCTGCTGCACCTGCGACGTCTCGACCGCGTCGCTCCTGCTGTCACCGTTTGGGTTCGTGTAGCTGCTGTTGTTGTCGCTGCTCGTGGACTGCTGCGGCTGTAACTGCGGCTGCTGTTGTCCGCAAGGCTCTTACAAACTGCTGTTGCTGTTGCTGCAACTCCTGTGCTGTTGCTACTGCTGCTGCTTGTGACGCTGCTGCTGTAGTTGGTACCCCGGCTGTAGTTGCTGCTGCACTTACTCTCGCTGTTGCTCCTGCTGCTGCTGTTGCTGCTCCTACTGCAGCTGTTACTGCTCCTGCTGCTGCCTTTGCTGCTACTGATGCTGCCTCTGTTGCTCCTACTGCTGCTGTTGCTGCGCCTACTGCTGCTGTTGCTGCGCCTACTGCTGCTGTTGCTGCTCCTGCTGCTGCTGTTGCTGCGCCTACTGCTGC
>KL647309.1:927637-1230547 GCA_000727475.1 Sarcocystis neurona
CTGCTGCTGTTGCTGCTCCTGCTGCTGCTGTTGCTGCTCGTGTTGCTATTGTTGCGACTCCCTTGCAGCTGCCGTCGCTGTGGGGGTTGCTTTTGCTGCTGCTGCCGGGTCGCTGCCTCTGCTGTTGCTGTTTCGACTGCCTGCCGAGGTGCTTCTTTATCTATCACACGCTTTCTCTTCTTCGTCCCAATCTCTCTCCTTTCTTCTTGTCTTTCCCTCATCTGCTGCACTTGTCCCTCTTCGCTGCATGCGTCCCTGGTTTCTTTTTTTTTTTAGTGCTGCCAGGGGAACGACGAGGAGAACTTCTGCTTGCCGTGAGTTCTCTCTTTTCGCCTTCAGTTCGATCTTCCGTCTCTTCAACTTCTTGCTGCTGCACCCCCCTGTTCTTCTTCTTTGCTCTCGTCGATTTCGTCCCTCTTCTTGTCTTCCACGAACTTCTATTTGGCTCTCATTTCCCTCCTTTTCTTCTTCTTCACGTTCGCTGTCATTCTTCCTTTCCACTTCGTCCACACTTCTTCTGCGTCTTCCTTTTCATGTGTGTTGGTGCTGCTTTTTTAAGTTGCCCTCATCGCTTTTACTTCCAGCGGCCCTCTCGTGCTGCTCCTGTTTCGTCGACCGAGTCTTCTTCCTGCTGCTGTGCTGCTGCTCCTGCTGTGACTGGTGCTGCTGCGGCGGCGTTGCTCCTGCTGCTGCTGTGGCGGCGTTGCTCCTGCTGCTGCTGCTGGGGTATCGGCCACATATATGGGTACTTGCAGCAGCTGCTATTGCCGACTGCTCGTTGTCGTTTGCTACCGCTGTCTTGCTGCTGTTGCTGCTACGCCTGCTGCGACAAGCGCGTGTATTTCTTTGTGTGCTGCTGTTGGGCAAAAGCTGCTGTGCCTCCTGTCGCTTCTGCTTGTTTCTCTCTTGCTGGTGCTCTTGAAAAGGTGGGACAGCAAGAACCCTTTTGCCTGCTGCTGCTGCTGTTGTCAAGTAACGGCTCCGGCTGCTGATGCCCTTGTAAGAAGCGTGGAAGCTGCTGTTGCTGCTGCAGGGCTGCCTCGTCTTTTCCTGTGCTGCCGAGGCTGCTGCACGGCTCCCATCTGCTGCTGCTGCCCCACCTCACCGTCCCTGCTGCTGCTGCTGCTGCGACTGCCCCGCGCTGTCGTCGTCACTGAAGAGAAATGTCCTTCTGCGGCTGGTGTTGCTGTCTCTGCTGCTGCTGCCTATACGTATAGCATGTAAGTGTGTACATATACGTGTATATATATATGTATATGCGTTCTTGTGCGTTATCTGCAACTCTTGCTCCTATATATGTATATATATATAGGCGTTCCTGTGCGTCACCTGCAACTCTTGCTGCTTTACAAATATATATATATATGCATATATGTATATAGAGATATATAGGTATATAGATATAGATATCTGTATAGTGCGTATGTGTGTATATATACGTGTAAATATATATGTATATATATACATATATATACGTACATACCTATATGCGTTCCTGTGCGTTATCTGCAACTCCTGCTGTTATACATACATATGTATATATACATATATATACATATATATACACATATATACATATATATACATAAATATATACGTATATAAGTGTCTAAATGTCCCGTATGTATATGTGTATATATGCGTGTATATATATATATAAATATATGCGTTAGTGTGCGTTATCTCCAACTCCTGCTGCTACACAGATATGTATCTATATACATATAGAGAGAGAGAGATATGTAGTATGTATGTAACTATATATATATATACGTATATTCATATGTATATTTTTATGTATGTGTGTGGGGTGGGATACGTGTATAGTGTGCAACAAGCAGATCGAAGTGAGTGTATCGCACATTTCCGTGGCTTTCCTTTCCTCTCCTCTTTCTCTCTACATATATACGTCTCTCTCTATATATATACATATATATATATATATTATGAATAGTCATAAATAGTTGTAGTATTTATCAATATCCTTCAAATACATCCATGTAATAGTAGAAGGCAGGCCAACATACGAATAGGACGAATTATATATATATATATATATGTGTATGGATATAGACGTATGTGTGTATATCATATGAGTATATATATATATATATATATATGTATAGAAGTATGTGTAAGATATATATATATATATGTATATATATTATATGTATGTCAGTTTCGTGTATAGGCATATGTGTGTACATGACATTGAGTGCATATATATATATATGTACATGCATGTGTATGTGTACATACGTATATATATATATATATGTATGTCTGTATAGGTATATTCCTGTACATGTATATATCTATATATATATGTATATATATATATATATTATATGTGTAGGTATGTCAGTTTGTGTATACTTGGGATGAACGACGCCTTGTAGGATTTGTTGGTTGAGAGGTGTATGTGATATTTGCAGAGAGGGAGAGGCAGCAGTGGCAGCGGCAGGAGGAGGAGCGGCAGGAAGGGAAGAGAAGAGTAAACGAGGAAGAGACGGGGAAATAGCAGCAACAGCTGCCAGAGAAGAAACGGATGAGAAGGAACTGGCCGCAGCAGGAAGAAGCAGAAATGAAAAAGAAGAAGAAACATGTGCAGCAGATTTGATGGCCGAGGCTTTACAGGCAGAGGCACGCCAACTGCGGCAGCAACAGCAACGTTTCATCCCTGTCAAAGATATCGCCCAGGTATTACAAATGCTGCTGCTGCTGCTCCGCCTTCTGCTTGTGTTTCTCCTGCTAATGCTTCGGCGGCTGCTCCCGCCGCTGCTTCTGCTGCTGCTGCCTTTGCTCGTGCTTCTGCTGCTGCCTCTGCTGCTGCTGTTGCTGCTCCTGCTGCTGCCTTTGCTGCTCCTGCTGCTGTCTTTGCTGCTGCTGCTGTGTTCGCTGCTGCTGCCGCGTCTGCTGCTGCTTGTGCTACTGCCTCTGTGCTGGCTTCTCCAACACAGGCTGGTGCTAAGGTGTTGCCGCTGTGTGAGGCTGTGGCAGTGGAGGACTGTTGCCGCTCTTCTGCATTTCCTCGTCGTTGGTGCCGCATGCAGGGGCAGCTAGTATGCACACAGCTGCTGCGAGACGCCAAAGCGGTTGTAGCTGTGGTCATTGTTTAGTCCTGCTGCTCCCCGTGTTGCTGCTGCAGTGATTTATCAATTCTGCTCTCTTATTACACGTGTGCTGCTACACGCAGTCACTCTCGGCTGGTGCAGCCATTGCTGTATGCTGCTGCTGCTGTTGCTGGTGCTGCGGCCAGCCGCTGCGTATGTTTTCACTACACCTGCTGCAGTGTGTTTCTGCTACCGACCAACCCTGCTGCTGCCCTTGTCGTTTGCTGCTGCTGCTTCTTCGACTATTCCTGCTCCTGCTGCTGCTCCTGCTGTTGCTCTTGGGTGTCACTGCTGCTGCAGCCTGTGGTGTATTGTTGCCGCTCTTCGCACATATTCCTGGGTCCCCCTACTACGCTGGGCTCCTCTCCACGTTGCCGTGTGCTGCTGCTGCAGCCGCTGTTATCGGCGGCTGCTGCTGCTGCTGTGCGCCGGGCTGTGTCCGCTCTTTTGAGTAGCTGCTGCTGCTGCTAACAGTTCGGCGTCTGGGCTTTCTGCTGCTGTTGGGCTGCTGCAGGGCGTCACTTTTATTCAATTCACCCAGCCCCAAGATATTCCCTCCCACGTCGTCCACGCGATGCTGCAGCAAATAGCCTCTTCCCCGGGCTCCTACTCCTGCAGGTAATATTGGCTATCACCCGTGTACATATATATATATATATACAGAGAAAGAGAGACACATAGATAGATAGATGTAGATAGATGGATATATAAATATCTGTAGACATGTAGTTATATAAATATGTAGATATATATATATATAGATATATAGATGTATGTGTATAAGTATGTATGCCCGTGTGTACGCACTTGTGAGTCCATGCATGTTACTTCGTAGTGAAAACTTCCTTTATATTCTCTCCAGGAGATGAAACGTATATATACATATATGTATATGTGTATGTGATATATATATATATATGTATGTGATATATATGTGGGTAATATATATACGTTTGCATGCATATATGTGTTTGCTCACACAGGAAAGGGTGTTTACGTAGGTATGTCTGTGTATTGTACTTCTGTCTACGGAAGCAAACATATATATATACATAGAGAAGGAATAGATACACACGTTTCTGCATGTGTAGATGTGTGCGGGTTGCTGTGGTAGGGCGCAGGCATCTATCGACGTCCCAGGCGGGTCTCCTACGTAGGCAAATTCTTGGACGTAAATTTGTTCTCCTACGTATATGTATGGCTGTGTGTAGCTACTGTTGTAGAGATGAAGAAGTACTTTTGTGTATAGAAAGATAGGAAGTGATACATGTGAAGATAAGAAGGGGAAGGCGGCGTGCGCGAAGAGTCGCATACGGGCAGAGAACGTTGCTGTCGTTGCTTGAAAGGCGTGACGGGTCACCCCCAAGTAGGGTATTTGCTGCTGTTTTTCTCCGGCTGCCGCTGCTGCAGGAGTCGCCGCGTGCCGCTGCTTCTTAGTATTTTGACTGCGTTACGCGTTT
The DNA here is from genome assembly GCA_000727475.1 of Sarcocystis neurona. Taxonomy (NCBI): domain Eukaryota; phylum Apicomplexa; class Conoidasida; order Eucoccidiorida; family Sarcocystidae; genus Sarcocystis; species Sarcocystis neurona. The sequence goes on from KL647309.1 coordinate 932,211, forward strand.
TCTGCTGCTGCTGCTGCTGAGGCGACGTCCCACGTGCTGCTCCATGACCCCGCAGCACTGCTGCTGCTGCTCGTCTCCGCGCTGTGCGGCTGCTGCTACGACCGGCGGCTCTTGGCGGCTGCGCGGCTGGACGCCTTCCGGCTTCTTTTTCTGTGCTGCTGTTGCTGCTGCCAGCGACCGTCCTTGCTGCTTTCACTTTTGCTTTTCCTGCCGCAGCCCGTCCTGCTGCTGCTGCCGTGGCTGCTCTTGCTCCGGGTTATACGAAGGCTGCTATGAGTTCTTCTCCTGCTGCTGCGAAGCCTCTTGCCGCTGCTGCTTCTGCTTCGCTTGCAGTGCTTCCTCGTTGCTCGTTGACTTTTAATTTTTGCTGCGCTGGAACTGCTGCTTCTGTTGCGGCGTCTCTTGTGCTGCTGCTGCTTCTGTTGTGACGTCTCTTGTGCTGCTGCTCCTTCTGCCGCGACTTGCTGCCGCTGCTGCTCCACACTCGTTTGACGTGGGTTGCAGGATCGTTGTCGGTCGTGCTCAAGAACTGATGCAGAAGGAAAGTGCTGTCCTGGTGCTGCTACTGCTCCTAGACTTGCTGGCGTGGTCTTTGCCGGAAAAAAACACCACTTACTACGACAGCAGTGGTCTACCGTAGAGCGATGCACGGGTCGATTTTGACGAAGACTGCCGTGCGCACTTGCTGCTGAAACAAATGTCCTGCTAGTCTGCTGCGGCCGCTGCTGTCGTCGGCTTTGCTGCTGCCGCCGCTGCGTATTCGCCTTGCTGCTGTCCGTGTTATTGCCCCAGACTCTGCTGACGCAGAGAAGCTGCTGCTGCCTTTCTGCTGTCACATTTGCTGCTGCTGCTGCTACGACAGAGAAGTGTGCTGGTGCGGCTCTACGGCTACCTGCTGCTGCTGTTGTTTCAACTTTCGGAGCCGCAAGTTCTTCCCAGGAGCTGCACTGCTGCTGGCCGATCCACTGCTGCTGCTGCTCAACTGCTGCTGCTGCTTCCGCTTGGTAGCTGCTGCTTGACTGCTGCTACTTCCGCTTGGTAGCTGCTGCTTGACTGCTGCTGCTTCCGCTCGATAGCTGCTGCTCGGCTGCTGCATGGCTGCTGCACGCGCTGCTTGGCTGCTGCAGCTGCTGCTGAGCTGCTGCAGCTGCTGCTGAGCTGCTGCAGCTGCTGCTTAGCTGCTGCTTGGCTGCTGCAGCTGCTGCTTGGCTGCTGCATGACTGCTGCTGCTACTGCGTGAGTGTTGGTGCTGCGATTGCAGTGTTGCACGTGGTGGTGGGGAGGGGGGATTTCTACGCTTTTACACTGCTGCTGCTGCTGTATCATTTCACGTACTGCTGGTTGTTCGGCTGCTGCTTTTGCTGCCGCCCCTCATTGCCGTTCGTATCTGTGGCACTACTGCTGCTGCTGTTGCTGCATGTAGCGCAGCACTTGCTTTCCTTCTGCTGCTGCTGGTTGCCTACGTAGTCGTATATATACGTGTACATATTTTGGTATCTTCACACGCTCGCACAATCGCAGAATTACATAGATATTTCCCTATACAGACCAAGACGTATCTCTATGCCCCATTCTCTCTCCTTCTCTTCATCCATACGGATACACATATATATATATGTATATATATGTATATATGTGTATATCTATCCGTATATATAATATATATATATGGATGCGTAAATTTGCGTATGTGTTTGCCATAATGCACTTCAGAATGCAGTTTTGTGTCTGTTGTGTGGCTTGATATCACTGCTGCTGGTGCGACGTGGCTGCTGCTGCCGGTGGTGGTGCAGGTACGTGTCACGGGTATTGCCAGTCGACAGAACTGCTGCTCCTCGCTTGGACGCTCTTCGGGCGCTTGTGGAGCCGCTGGTAGCGGCCTGCATGCCTTTGTCGGCCGCTGCAGCAGCAGCAGAAGCGCGACGTAAGGGGGACGCCGCGCAACAAGACCAGCAGCAGCAGAAGCCTGTGGACGCTGCGGCTCCTACAGCAACAGGAACGGCAGCAGCAGCAATACTAAGGAGGGAAGGCCCCGGCAGTTCTCCCTGTTTTCCCTCTTCTCAGAAGCGACAGCTGGAGAACCATTCTGCACGCGAAGCAGGTGCAGCAGCAGGGGAAGCGGGAGGGGCAGAAGACGCACCTTCCCCGAAGCGGAAGAAGACGCCGCAGCAAGCGGCATCGGAGCAAGCAGCAGCAGCAGCAGAAAACACAGAAAGAGAGCCTTTGCCCTCCTGTTCTTCCCCAAGCGTGTTCGTCGCAGCACGAGAAGAAGGACGAGCAGCAGCAGCTGACACAGAAGCAATGATACAATCGAGAAGAACAGCGGCAGGAGAAGGTGAAGCAGCAGCAGCAGGAGAGGAGACAGCAGCAGCGACAGGAGAGGAGAAAGCAGCAGCGGCCGGAGAAGATGCAGCAGCAGCGGCCGGAGAAGATGCAGCAGCAGCGAGAGATGAAAAGGAAGTGGCGGGGAACAGAGCAGCACGTGAAGGAGGAGGAAGATGCGGAGAAGTGTTTGGGGAGAGGGACCCGCAAGAGATGAGGGGAGACGACGAAGAACTGCAAAGAAGAGAAATGTCGAAGAAAGGACGGACAGAAGAGAAGAAGGTGGAAGAGAACAAGAAGAAAGAAAAGAGAAAAACAGAAGAAACGTGGGCTTGTCATTACAGCAGCAGGGGCTTCGAGACAATCAAGAGAAAGGACGTGCTCGATATGTTAACCTCTCTCGTCGGGTGTAACTACACCGTAGATATTCTTCATGCCACGCACACTCTCATCATAGAGTGTAATCCCGTAAGTCTGCTCTCTTCTTCTTTTCTACCCGTCTCTCCTCTCCGCGGATATTTGCTTCCCTAACGTATACACAAATGTGTCTACGTACCTATCTATGTATTACTAGACACACGTACATCTGTACAAAGATATACATATGTAGATGTATTTCGCTGTCTATGTGTGTGAGAGACAATATATATATATATATATACATCGGTGTACAATATTTATATCGGTGTGTGTGTGTGTGTGACACTGCATATATATGTGTATATATGCATATGTATATATATATATGTATGTTCATATATATAGTTGCAAAAAAGGAAGTTCTGTGTGAGGCGTACGTCTCGGACAAATCCATCTCTCTCTCTCTCTGTGTCCCCCTGCCTTTCTTTTAAAATTTCACCCGTTCGTCTCACTTTAAAAATTGCGCCCATCCCCTGCATGCATGCGTACATATATGAGTGTCTTCTGTGTATATGCGTGTGTTGTAGGTACCCGGACACCGTACAAATATGAACAGATATGGTTAGATAGATGCATGTGGACAGATTAATATAGAGATATAGAGACGTACACGTACACAAACTAGTGTGAATAGATACTGGTGTACTTGCCTGTAGATATGAATAGATATAAATGTAGGTGAAAAAGTATAGATGTGTCTTCTCTGTATACATGTATGTGAACATGGATATGGTGTAGATATGAATAGACACCATGGATAGATAGATGTAGGTAGACAGATTGCTATAGGTAGGTAGACACGTGTAGACACACATACTCTCACACACACACACATATCGCTATAGATAGATATTGATATACTGATGAATAGCCAGAAGCAGATCTAGATATAGAGGGTAAACAAGTATATAGAATAGATGTTAGATCTATAGACATTGATCTAGAAAGATACACATATATGTGCAAAAGTATAGATATAAATGCATTATGATATAGGGAAGTAGATATTAACAGACAGGTATATGCGGCTCTTGATATAGAAAGATATTTTGACATGCGCACGATAAACAACAGGTAAAATATATATGGACACTGATATAGATATATACTGCTCTAGGTAGATATTGATGTAGAGGGATATTGATAGTGAATGAATAGAGAGATAGAGCGTCTGGCATAGACACTACTATAGATAGATATTCATGTACGTACAGATAGAAATAGGTCGATACTGCTGTAGATAGATGCCGATCGACGTACACACCCATATAGATAAATGCTGATGAAGGTGGATACATATAAGTAACCAGGTATAGATAGGTGTTGGCGTGTGGATAGATAGGGATAAGGAGATATGGATATAAACGGGTGTGGATGTATATAGATATGGATATACACAGGGGTGTGGATATAGATGAATAAATATAGATTGATCAGATAGGTACTGTACTCATGCGTACACATATATATATGTGTACGTGGCTTCGATGTATATCTGTTTAGCTGCGCTCGAAGTATATTTGCTATGGTTCCTAAGTATATATAAATATATGTGTTGGTTCATACGTATATATATATGTGTATATATTTACAAAGTTTTTGATCACGTATGCGTGTCTGGTGAAGGGGAAGAGTCTGTGCGGCATGTGTGTGTGTGTGTGTGATGCTGCCGACGATATCGATGCAACGCAGAGCGGGGGGCCGCCGATGTCCAGCCTGCCAGCACCTGGGTGTGGCACTGCTGCATTGCCCCGCTGCGTCCTTTTTTTCAAAAAGACGTATATACAAGTGCCTAATTTATTTGCAGGAAGTACGTAGGGTCCTGCCACATCCTTATAGACAAGTGTGTGATTCATTCGCAAGAAGTGTACAACGTCCTGCCACATATTCATGCACGTCACTTTCTGTGAAGCAGCAGACAAACGTACGCGTGATCCGCGATAACAAACGACGGTGTTAAGCGGGTTACACGTGGGTGGGTGGGTGGATCGGTGGGTGTATATTCCATCTTTTATAAATGCCCATGTATACGTGTGTCTGTGCGTGGCGGCTTCTCTATGCATCTCTGCTGTCGCTTCTTCAAAGAGAGAAAGATGCCATGGTAGTGGCAGCAGTGGACCTTCGCGTGTCTTCGTCAAGAGCGCGGTCGCGACGATTTGCCAGGTTCAGGAAAAGAAAATGCGTGGAGAAATGTTTCGTTCATTTCCCTCTGCACTTCCTCTGTCTACACGTACGCGTGACCCTCTCTTCAACTCTGCAGCAAGTGGTTCTCTACATATCTACACATGCGAGTATGCCCATTACTTTGGTAGGTAAGCCTAGATGTATGTGTGTATATATATCAAACTCTTTGATAGTTATGTTTACGTAGAAATAATACGCAGATGAACACCGAGACATATGTAAATCCTTTTACGTGCATATATATATATGTATACTTACGTGTTTGTGATAGATCGAATCAAGTGCATAGATATGCCTCCAACCGTATATAGATGTATGTAAACTGATGGGCCGCATGCACTACATATACGCATACGTGTTCACAGACATTCCTTTCTGCAACCGTAGTGTATGTAGTGCTGCACTGTTTCTGCTGCTGCTTCTCTGTGGGCGCTGCCTCTTTGCTGCTACTTCGCTGTGCGCGCTGCTTCTTTGCTGCTGCTCCACTGGGCCCTGCTTTTCTGGGCGTTGCTTCTTTGCTCGTGGCAGGTGTTTTGTGGTGTAGCCATTGCGAAAGACTTTGGCCGATTCTTTCGATACAACCTGCATCGGTGCTGCCACCCTGAAGAGGAGCAGCAGCAGCAGATGAAGGCGAAGGAAAAGGACGAAGAAGAAAACGAAAGAAGAAAAGATAAGGAGGAAAGAGAGGAAGAGAAAGTAAGGGGTAGCAGAGAAAAAAGTGAAGAAGCAGAAGCAACAATAGCAGAAGGACAAAAGAAGGATGTGCCAGAAGCAAATGCACATGCGGTAGTCTCGCGGGACGCACCACCAGTAGGAGCAGAATCAGCAAAATCGGTCCCAGCAGAAGAAAAACAAGCAGCAGCAACACCAGCAGTGACAACAGCACCGTTGGCAGGAGCAGCAGCAGCAGAAGAAGAGAAGAAACCGCTGTTTCTTGTTACGGGTACTGACGCTTTGAACAAAACGCAGCGGATTACTGCGGCGGAGTCCGTCGGCAGCAGCAGCAGCAACGGCAACGGCAGCAGCAGCAGTAATTGAAAAGGTCTGCCAAGAGGAGCAATACCACCGTCGACAGCAGCTGCAGCTGTAACGAAAGAGAATGCAACAGCAGCAGGAGAATCGCCAGGTGCGACGACGTGGTGGACCTGCGTGGGTGGACGAATTCACCAGCAGCGGCAGCAGCAGCAAACAGCAGTCCCGTCAAAACAGAGGAACAACAGCGGCCGAAGCAGGAACAGACACACCAGTAGAGCTAGAGCAGGAGCAGCAGCATGCCTTACACCAGCAGCAGTGTTATAGCAGTGTCGGCACAAAGGAGGAGGAGGAGCGCCAGCTGCAGCAGAAGTTAGAGAGCAGGAGAAGACGTGAGGATGCTGTTGAATGAAGTGAAGCGTAAAATTGGCTGACTGAAAGGCGAATGCGTTTTCAGAAATTTATTGTTAGTTAGAAAAGTGCTCCTTCACTGATTTCATCTCACGTCTCTACATATCGAGGAAGCTGTTCAAAATTTTCTTCTGTATTAGTTCGTGTTGCGATGTGTACGGGAGAACAATGGTGCAAATATCGAAAAGAAAGGTTCGGAGATACGTGGATTCACACAGAGAAGAATAGCACTCTACATGTGTTTGTATGCATATGTACATGTATTAGCGTATGTCCATACTAAATAAATACACACGTCTGTCTGTCTAAGTGTCTGCCAGCCGTCCTCTACAGTTCTGCTAGATCGACCGCGATGCGTCTACAAGGAAGAACGGAACAATTTGCCGAAACTGATGTACGAAGTGAGTCCTCTACAGACTTGATTCTTTTGGCTGTTTCCTGTCCCGTGAAGTGGCTCGCGGTGAAAGGTTATTTGAAGAGCGAGAGAGAGAGTCACACGTCGATTTTTTCTTCACTTTTTTTCTTCAGGACCTTGATTCTCATCTGAAACCGGTAATTCTTGTTCCTTCCTTAATTGATTAACAGAAAGTGTGAATTACCTCGGCACCAATGTCCCTAGAAAATAACCATGTCAGCCAAAGGGAAGAACCAGACTGGTTTGTACTGGTTGACTTCTCTTTCTGCGTATATTACTTTCGTGGAGTAGGTGGAAACGCAGCAGGGACTGAAAAGGCACAAATGACAGGACGAAGGTGTCCTTGTCTTTAATTGGAGAAGCAACACTGATGCAGCTTGCACAGGCACTGACGCACATATTTCTCCAATTTTTCACTATGCACGTGGTGACTTACGAGGGAGTGCGCCGTATGGAACAACTCAGAGAGAGATGTCCATGTGAAAAATTCACCGTTTCCAAATCAACTTGGTAGTTTGCAGTCCTTCAGAACACGAGTACAGCTCATCTTTTATTCGTTGGGCAATCCTGCTCACCACTTCCTTATTTTTGTTAGTTACGGCGGTAGAAGCAGGCGTGGGCGTTAGTTATCGCGCACATGTACTTAGAAATCACCCATCTGAAGAGGAAAGATTTGCTTCTTTATTGCTCACAATCTTCAGGCAGTTCCGCTAAAACGCAATGATAATAGATGCCGTTTGCTGTTCGTCGTGCGAGCGGACGTCTGTATCGAAATCGTACAGCTGAACAGAAAGAGGCGGGTGGTTTTTTCTCTCCTGCACTTCCACTTCCGCAATGAGTCGCTGCCGGAGAGAAAAGGCTACCGGGTTCCCTGTAATGCTGAGGTGACTCCGCGCTATTATTCCTCCTTGCCGAATGACTGTTGATCACAAGCACTTACACATTAGCTGTGTTGAATTGTCGGCTTCTTGTTTGAAGAACATAAGTGTCTCGCAAGTGAGGAAAACTGGTTTACCTCACCAGTGAGAGAAATTGGTTTACAATATCGTTGTTTGAGAAAGTGGACACAAACGATAATCTAGGTTAAACTTCTGCAGACGCCTTCCGTAAGATTTTATCCTTCTTTTCAAGAAACGCCATTTGTAACTGGCACACAGGGATCTACAGAACTTCTGCAGATGTAAAACAGTTTAACATGTTTTGGAAAGCGTTACGGTCGAACCAGGCAGACAAGGCCATTTGTAATTGAAGCGATCTACTGCGGTATGTGTTGCAATGGACCAAAATCACCTGTCTTCGTAGAATGTGGAAGAAATCACAGCAGTTTCGAGCACGAAAGAGTTATTCTGGAAAAGTGTCGTACGGCCCAGTAAAATAAAGGATACCTCAACCCACCTTGATGAGAAATCAGTGCTTCGTGTTCCCCTCTTCCACGACTAACGGCAGAGCGCCACGACTAAGAAACTCGATCCACTTTGTAGCGAAACAAGCACAAGGAGAACTATTACACAAGATAGAACACGGAAAAAATTTCCACTGTAACACACTTCTACCCGTTCGGGAGCGAAGCAGAAGGAGAAACAGAATATGAAGGAAAGGTCTTTAAGGTAAGCATCACCATCATGATTAGGATGATTAGGATGATGATGATGATGGTGAGCCCTCCAGTATACTTGCGAGATATACTGTTGTAACGTACCAAAATATGAAGGTAGTCCCCTTCCAACAGGATGCCCGCCGGCAGACGTTACGCAGGAAATTCGGATCAGTAGAATAACGAAGTGTTCTGGGGGACGCGGAAAAGCTTGATTTTTGTTTCGCTCCCTTGCAACAAGTGCTTCTGCAATTTTTCATGTTTCTGTGACTGTCTTTGCTCGTGTTTGCGCAGCTCTCCCCTTTGTCTTGCTGTTTCCTGGAGTTGTTCTGTTGCTGTGTCTGTTGCTGTTGCGATTGCTGCAGGTTCTATTAACGGCTAGACGTCTTCGTAACCCTAACAAGGTAGATGTAAGTGAGTCTTGACTCCTTTCTGCTGAAGGTGGGAGAAACGAATGCTTCTTTTTTTAAAATGTCAGACGGATTCAACAGTAGACATGACTTTCTGCTGAGAAAAGAAACGGATGCCTCCTTTTTTAAAATTCAAGACGGATTCAACAGTAGGCGCAACTCGGTGCTCGTGCTCTAACCAAAAGGAAGAAACCGATCGAAGTTATTTCCGAGTGGGCCGTTGAGGACCCGAGGACTTCCCAACTTCTGTCTACCGAGTCTGAAGTCATTTTTCTCGTCCACACAATGAACTGATAGTAATATACTGTGTCTTCATGCAGACTTAGTCTTGTACCCCTACAACAAGCACCCGCTCTCCTCGTTGCCTCTATTATGCATCCTTTTGTCGAAAACCAGTAAGAGGGAACTGTACGTCCACGCGATAAGCAGCGTGAGGATGCTAATTAATGAAAGAGTTCTCCAGCTCAAAGTGTGAGAGAACACCAGCTGCATCCTCTTTGGTTCCAAAGAGAGGAGTCAAGTTCCTCCACCGAGCGCAGCACTCTTCTAGAGAGATATTCATGAGGAATCTAAAAGACACATACGTGTGCATTCACCTATGTGTACATATTTTTACCTCTGAGCATACCATAGAGAGAGAGGGGTAGATACGGATATAGATAAGATGTAGGGAGACATAGAAACGTGTGGATGGAGATCAGTACAAACATATTTCGACACAAGGTGTGTATATATATATACATATATATAGAGATATATATATAGATGTATAGGTATATAAACGTCTGAATACGGCACACGCCTCTTCTGCTGTTTTTGTTGCAGAACAGTTTCTAGTAGTGATAACCGTCTTCGTTTTTAGTGAGTGACGCCATGACCGTGAAACACTTGAGGCCCTCCTTACTCTCAGCAGAGAGACATGACGATATATCTTAAACAAATGCTTTTACAATGCAGCTCCGACAGACGCAACGAGCCGAGCTGTTTTGCTGAAAAGGCATACTCCCAGCAACGGCGCTCCGTGTCTTCTACCCCAAATGCATGTTTTTTTAAGATGAACATCTCTGTATCTCTTCCACGTGTGTGAGCGCAAAAAGCAGCTTCCCTGGATGCTGCAACTTGGAGCAGTCGCCTCTCCGTCAAGGAGGAAAAAAAAGAAATTTCTACCTTCTACGCGTGTGCCGGTACGGGTGTGTCCACGTTTCTCTCTGCGTCCGTCTAAATACATCCCCAGCTGAACAACAAAGAGACGCGTGCATGTGGACTTATATACGCATATATCTATACATACTATATACATCTGTATAATGCACGTGTCCACATACGTATGTGTACACCCAAATATTCCCAGAAAAATAACGTATATATATATATATGTAGTGTGTGTGTGTGTGTGTGTGTATGTGTGTACACAACGGTGTGCATATATATATATATATACGTATAAAGAGTGCGTACACTTGAAAACACACACACCCATCCTTGCTTTTGTTTTTGTTATATCGCGGTGTCGAGAGATAGGGAGTGCAAAGGAGGATATGTGCGAATGTGCATCCCTGCAGTTGTAGTCAAGACACGCGCGTCCGGTGCGTGTGCGCCTCCTCTCGACGTTGCGTTATATTTTCCCCGGAGAAGACGTGTCTGTTTTTAGAAGAGCACAGCAGACAAGCTGTGTACCGCGCGGGAGCAAACTAAAATGTTTTCATCTCGCGTCTACGCCTCGAGGTCCGTGATGGTTGTTTCTCTCTGCGCAGAGACTCCCCCCCGGCGTGCAGGCAGGGAGCAGCGCGTCATCTCCTCCGCACGCGTCGAGTAGAAACATCAGTACGCTGGCTCTCTGTAGAATTGTGAAGAGGATACTGCCCGCAGTCTCTCCAGGTAACGCAGAGGGATGGGTAATACACTTTGTCTGCAAACTCGTGTAGATACACCCCGGCAGTGTAGAAATATGTGAAGGACACTAGCTGTGCAGTTCATACGGTCGGAACAGAATAGGAGAAATATCACGCTTTTGCGTAAATTGTGTCAAGACACGTACACGTGTGTGTGCCACAAAAGCTGCATGCAGTTAGGCAGGAACGTATGGCAAATCCGCGCGTTTTCACAGGTGTGTACACGGGACGCAGTATCTCTCTCTGTATATATACATATATACCTGTGATACTGCTTACAGAGTCCCTCGGTCTTTTTCTCTCTCTTCGATATATATATTTGTATGTATACGTGTCCGCCGCATATCCGTCCCCCCATTGCCCCCCCGCGCCTTTCAACATCGACGTTTCCCCGCGCCAGGACTGGACGCGTTTCCTCAGAAATCGGCGCACGCCCGCAGATGATGACGGACGGCAAATGTAGACAAAGAGCAGGAGAAGCGTGGAAGGCCTCATCTCTAAATGTGTACATACGGAAGAAGAAAAGATGCGTAGAAAGACGTGTTGTCTACAAACGCATACGTGGGTAGGGTCGGGTACGCAGACACACAAAAACAAAAACTTGCGAATATAAAGTTTCGTGCGCGTAGGAGCAAAGGAGCAAACATGTCTCCGTGTGTATGTGACAAATGCTGCCGTGACTTGCACGCCTGCCGCGCACGTCCAACAGCTGGGCCCGCTTCCCAGCAGCAAGTCTTCACTTCTTTCCACTTCATCTATGTATCTAGGCAGACAAAAAGACAAGTAAAAAAGGAGATAGAGAGAGGACAAGAAACACGAGAAACTCGACTGGACGCAATTGACGACAACACGTCTCAGTATTCCTCTGCAAAATTACATGCACAGAGGTCCCCGCCTTCAGAAGATAAAGAAAGGGAGATATAAACAAGAAGGGCGACGAAGAGAAAGACAGAATGAAGAGCAAACGGCAGCGAAACATGAATATATACCAGCCAACTAGTGTCCGCTCATAATCTTCACACACATAGAAACAGCAGAAACAACCCAGTTCATATATATATATATATATGAGAGAGGCGCAGAGAGGAAGAGAGAAGAAGAGAGGAACGACATTACGACGCACAGCAAAAATAGTTCACAGACGAAATGTCTATTCTTCTTCTTCTTTTGAACTCCGCACAGCAAAGCGAATGGGGACTACCGCAAGAGAATTAATGTCCACCAAAACTATCGTAGGGTCCTTCGAGAAATCAGGAACACACAGCAGCAGCGGCCCTGAAGGCCGCGTCCTAACAGCAGTCGAACAAGAGGAAGCTGCAGCAGGGAAAACAGCAGCAGCAGCAGGAGGAGACACGGCAGCAGCAGAGTAGCTGGTTGCTTCCATCTGCACCTCCTCGACTTCCGCATGTCCTCTTGCTGCTGCTGCATCTGCTGCATCTGCTGTTGCTGTTGGCGGTGCTGCCTCTTCTGCTGTTTCTGCTTCTTTTGCTGTTGATGGAGTAGCAACGGGCAAAGGAGAGAGCGCATCTACGCACATGTATTTATAGAGCAACTTCTCGTGATTTGCAGAGAAGTAGACGTGGAAGAAGTCGTCCTGGTCGGTCAAGCAAAACGGATCTGCTCCTATAAACGGGTACATTCTGCAGCAGCGAAGGACACAGCCAAGAAGAAGAGACGAAAACGAAGCAAAGCTGACACAACACGCAAAAAAGAACTGACGTACACATCTACAGAGGCGTTCAAATCTCCATCTCTATATCTCGATATCTGTGTGTATATGTACATATATATCTCTGCATGCGTTCCTCTGTTTCCCCCTCCTACATAAACATACCGGTGTATATATATATATATATGTAGTTAATCGCATATATATATATATACAACAAGATGAACATATGTTGGCATATTTACGTAACACATACGCGCACACATATAGAGAGGAATAAGTATATATCCAGATGGACATATATATATAGATGGACATAGAAGATATATAGAGAGAAAAAGGGAGGCGGACGTGTGTATATATATGTGCATACGCATATACGTAAATATATACTTACCGTATTAGGATAGATATGTGTGTGTGTGTGTAGAGAGAGAGAGAGAGAGAAAGAATGTTGAGAGAGAAACACAGAAAGGGAAGTTTAAATTTGAGAAAAGGAAATTCCCGTTGGTGGGACATGTGCAAGTGTTCTACAAGTAGACGTTTCTTCTTCTTCTCACAGCAACAACGCACAGAGTCCCTTCGCACGCGTTGCCTGTATCGAGCAAAAGCAAGGAAACTTCCGCTCGACCCATGCGGCACATCAGCAGAAAATGAATCTCAGCAGCAGCTGCAGCAGCAGGTCGAGGACGGGAAGGAGCAGCAGCAGCAGCGAACGACAGCTCAGCAGTAGCAGCAGAAAATACGACAGCAGCAGCACCAGATTTCTCAGCAGAAACAGCAGTGGGTATGACAGCAGCAGCAGCCATCGCTATCTCGGCAGCAGCAGATGCTGCTGGGCGCGAGCAGCTCAGCAGCACAGGGACTGCAGCAACAGCAGCAGCACCAGCGACGGAAAACGCTGAAGTGCTAGACGTAGGGCACCAGGAGCAGCAGCACCAGCAGCAGCAAACGAGCTGCAGCAGCAGCACATGACCAGCAACATCAGCAGCAGCAAGGGACCAGCAACAGCAGCAGCGGGAGGGAGTGTCGCTTAGCAGCAGCAGCAGCAAGTGACCTGGAGCAGCAGCAGCGAAAGACCAGAAAAAGCAGCAGCAAAAGAGCAGCAGCAGCAGGTGGTGGGAGTGTCCCTTAGCAGCAGCAGCTAGCGACCGGGAGCAGCAGCAGCAGCAAAAGAGCAGCAGCAGTAGGTAGTGTCGCATACGAACGAGAGCAGGAGCAAATAAACAGCAGCAGGGCCGTGGACGTACGAGAGAGTATCCGGTGCGGTGGGGGCGAGACAGCGGGCTTCTACGCAGAGTTCAAGTGCGCCTGTTCGCACACAGCAATATCACCACAGGAGCACACCAACAGCTAATAAAGACGAGACCCTCTGCTGCAGCAGCAGCCGAACAGAGATATCTTCATTCACAGAGGGCAAAGGCAGGAAAGGAGGAATAGAGCACAAACACAAAGAAGGATAAAGAGGAGGAAGAGGAAGGGAAGAATACGTAAAATTATATGGAAAATAGATGCCCGCCCATTCTTTCTAAGATGCACTTATATATACGTCCACCTACAGAAGCCTCTGCACACATGTATATATATATATATACATGCGCAAATAATATATATGTATACATATGTATACAGATCTATCCATCTGCAGAGGCATCTGCCTACATTTAGATGTATACGTATGTGCACAAATAATATACACATATACGTAATATACCAGCAGACATATATTTTGCATTTGCGTACACACACAGTATACATACATGAGACAGATGCGTATATATATATATATATATGTGTGCACAAGTAATATATATTAATACAGGATATACTGATAAATATATGTTATGGATCTGCATCCTAATACATTATACACGTGCATGTATATATAAATATATATGGGGGCACATGCGTATATATATATATATATGTATACAACTAAAGCATAGATTTATACGTAATATAGTACTAAATAAATATTACGCATGTGTCTCAATATATATATATATATGTACATGTGAAGAGATGTGTGTATATGTACATATGTGTACATATTGATGTATTCAGAAAATATATACTAACGTGTGTTCTTATCAAAAGTATATATATAGAGAGAGATGTGCGTATACAGATAGAGAGAGCTGCTGTTATATGAGCGTGTGTGCGGAGTCAGAGGTGGGTGAAGAAGAAACGGAACAAAAAAGTGGAACTCTTGTGCGTCCTTCAGAAAGAAGAAATTCGGTCACTTGCTGCACTCGACCTGCAACGAAGACCCGTCGATGCTTCATAATAAACAGGAGGTGTTGTCCACGCCTTTGCAAAACGGAGCACGGCAATGTGTACGTCGACGTTGAGGGAGAAAATCAGAGAAAGACAGGGGAAAGAGAAGAGGAAAAGTAAAGTGCATGTCATCGCATAGCGAAAGGGGAACGCATAGAGAAGTGCTGCTGTGAAGGAGACGAATGAGAAGACGAAGTAGAAGAAGTAGAAGTGAGGAAGTCTTACCAAGAGGATCAAGACCGGAGAACTTGCATATATTTTTCACAGGCTGCCCGGACGCTCCTACGAAGCGTGTCTACAAAAGAAAAAGAGAGGACGCAGCAGCAGCAGCAAACGCTGCGCGAGCAATCACCAGCAGCAACAAACAGCAGCTGCTGCAGCAGCCAGAGGCGACTGCAGAAGAACGCAAGAGCGAAGCAGCAGCTGCAACGAAGAACAGAAAGGACAAGAAGCATACACGAAAAAACACAAGAAAGAAGAAGAAGAAGGAAGCGAAGAAGAAGCAGCAGCAGCACCACACGGCGAACGAAGCACGAGAAGCAGTTGCACACAGAGAAGATGGTGCCGCAGAAGCTGCAGCAGCAGCAGCACCTCCCACGGAGCAGGACCAGGAACAGCAGCGGCAGCAACAGCAGCGGCAGCAACGGCAGCGGCGGCATCAGCAGCAACAGCAGCGGCGGCATCAGCAGCAACAGCAGCGGCGCAACAGCAGCGATCCCAACAGCAGAGGCAGCAGTTAAGCAGACAACAGCACAATCGCGCGGCAGTCAGCACGAAGAGCAGCAGCAACCGCCCGTGCCACGGGCACTCGTCCCAGCAGGCCGGTACAGCAGCAGTAGCAGCACCGGTGGCGGCAGCGTTCAAGAAAAGTAGAGCACCAGTTGAAAGGAGCAGCAGCAGCGCCAGAAGGGGCAGCAGTTCTAGCCGCAGAACATAAATATATATATATATATGGAAAGACACCGATACATCTGTGTACGTCTAAACAAATAGAGGAATGTCTACTTTACGTATCTGCTGGCACGTATAATAAAAATACATGTAGCTATCAGTCCAAACAACCACATATATATGTATGTATATATATAGTCCTATAATAAACATACACACATATACATATATATATATGTACACAGACGTGTATATACGGATATGGGCAGAGACATTTATTTGTACGAGTGGAAGCGAGGGAGAGCGACAGGAAAGAAGGGAGAAGAGAAGAAAATTGTGGAACGTTCGCACATGGGAGGATTACGAAAAGTAAATGTGGTGCACTTCAACGTCAGAGATTCCTCGCTGATAACTGCACGTTCTCCTCTCCACCCGGAGAAGAAAATGACAAAAAATTTCTCCGTACACAAGTCGTTCATATTCTTCACCTTCTTCATTTAACTACTACGTCATCCATCCACCTAACTTCGCTCTCATGCGTGCATACATACATATACACATATAAATATGCACACATATATATGGTTGTACGCACGTAATATACACTACCTGTGCGAGAGTATATATATATAGGGTTATGTATAGAGCGTGTGATTATATATATATAGATAGATAGATACAGAGGGAGAGGGGGAGACAGAGGCAAAGAGACACAGAGACGAAGAGATGGACACACGTTTGCAGTTGTACACGAATATGTGTTTGTGTAGAGAATTTGCATATATATATATATATATGTGAATATACATGTATATACACATATGTATGTATATATATAGATTAAAAAGACCCGTCGCAGAGGTAGTGCGGCATACATACAAGTGTACGGAAAGGCGCGCGCATCGAGCAGCAGAGCTCCTTATACACTACCAACCATGCGTCATCCTATAAATATTCATACATATACACACATACATATACACATATATAGACATATGTGCGTAGGTAATCCGGTATGGGGACCAGGCACATATATATATATATATATGTATATGGGTAATCCGGTATTTAGATCATACCACACATACGAATATGTATATACTTCGTATATAGGTCGTTTGGCATGGGGACGTGTTTTTACATGAAGAGACGAAGCTCTGTCCAGCTTCGGAGAGTGGCGTGTCTCTACACCCGAACGCTCGCATTTGTATTGAGACGGAGTGTCTATACACACAAGAGAAATGTATACGGAAGTGTACAACAACCACGTACACACATATATATAAGACACAGAGAGAGAGGGGGAGAGTACAAAGAAGAATCAATAGGGCCGCATGAGTAATTTAATACGAACGAATAACGGTGGCCGGTGTTTGTTAACGAAACGGGTCACCTTTCGGAAGCGTGTACGGAAGAGTTCTGCAGTTCGATCGTAGGGCACGGCCCCAAACGAGGAAACTCCAGCCGCAGCTATTCCTCTGTTCGCCCGTTTCTTCCTCCTATTCATATAAAAAAGACCCTTCCCACACACTTGTACACCTCGCTCTTCCCATATATGTGTATACGTGTATGAGTACACGTACGTATGAATATATACATGTATGTTTTTGTGTCTGTACAGATTGGTGCAGACGTTTCGCTTGGCGACAGTGCGCAAGGGAGGGAACGATCGTACTTGATCAACAGCAAAAGCGTGCGGGTTGGTGAAGCTGGCGATAGAAGCGTAGCGACGACAGCGCGGCAGCAAGGCGGAGTGCACACACCGCTGGGGCAAAGAAAACGTCGAGGGGTCTCCTGCTCCCGGCATCAAATCAACAGGAATAGAACTCCCGAGGAGTGCCAGGAAGACATCTGCCTCTTCAAACGCTGCCTGCAGAGACGCCGCTGCTGCAGCAGCTGCTGCGGCTGTAGGGGTCACTGTGGCTGTTGTGGCTGCCGACTGTCGCGTCTCCGCGTCTCCTGCTGTTCCTGCCGCCGCCAGGGCGTCCCCGGCGATGACCAGTCGAACAACCCCAGCGGCCAGTTCCCTCTCTTTTTTGCTGCTGCACGCACAAGGGGGGGCGGGGAGAGGGGGGCAGGGGAACGGCTGGGGAAAAGAGACAACGGCAGCAGAGAGCGACGGAGAGGACAAAAGGGACGGACACGAAAAGGGCAGCAAGAAGGCAGAGCAAATCCACAAGAAGTCGAAAAGACAACAGACAGCTTCAGCAGCACACTCGAACAGGAAAAGAGGAAGACGAGAAGGTAGGAGGAGAACGCAGGTAGAAGGAAAGGAAATGAGAACAGGAGGGGGACCGGGAGGTTGGGAAATTCAGACGTTTGTAGACTTTGTGAAGGTGGGGAAGAACATCGAGAGAAGAAGGCGTCGGCGAAGAGAAAAGGGAGAAGAAGAAAGCAACCGAGGAGGAAATGCTGGCGGCAAAGTCCCCACGAGACACGGAGACGGGAAGCAGCAGAAGCCACAGCAGCAAGTGGAGACGAGACAGCAAAAAGAGCGTAGACGGCGGATCAAGGCGAAAGGGAAGAAAGGAGGGACGCCCAGGAAGAGGAAAACAGAGATATAAACGACGTAAAGACCGAAGGAAACGGGAGGAAGATGAGCAGCGCTTTCGATGGGAGAGCGCCCCCCCCCCCCGCCCCGCATGCAAGACTTCACTTGTGGCCTCCTCTCACGACAGCAGCAGCCGAGACGTCCGACGACGCACATGCGCGCCCGGGGTGTGCCTCAATGCAGAGAAACTCCTCCCCGCAGCAACAGGGGCAGAAGCAAACCGCAGCTGCTTTCTTCTTCCTCTCATCGAACATCATATTGTCTCCTCCTTGATGACCCTTCACGCGTCTCTTTATACACGAAAAGTACGGTAAGTCGCCGATGTATTCTCCCTCTTCTCCTAACAGAAAAGCGTCGTCCCCACACGTATCTACATGTAGACATATATGTATATGTGTACATTCTCATATACATAGACTTATACAGGTACACATGTGTGTGTGTATAAGAAGAGAAAACTACCCAGCGTGAGATATAAGCAGACGACAATCTTCCTCTTCTCACTATATACGCGTCTCTATACTACATGTATATGTATATGTTTGTAGTGATACGGGTAGACACATATATATGTGTGGGTATTGCAGGGGGAGGAAGTATTGTGAAAGAGAGGGGAAATTTTTGCAGAGTTAAATATAAGCAGAGGACGACCTTTTCTTCCTCTCCTCACTATAGACGCGTCTGCATACGTCTACGTACACACATACATATGTACAAACTCACACACACATATATATGTACGTATTGATACTGGGAGACACATCTATATATATACGTGTGTATGGCAGGAGGAGGAAGTGTTGTAGACGAGAAGATGGAACTTTGCAGAGTGAATATGAACAGAGAGAGATACTCTCTTCGATTTGTCTTTTCTCGTTCGCGTAGACTGCGCGAGGACCTGCTGCTGCCGATCCATCTACAACACAAGCACCACCACCGACCGGAGATAGCTGCTTTTTCTGCTCTCCACGAGACCGCCTTCTTCACCGGCACAAAACGACTGCAGAAAAATTAAAATTCCTCGTCGGGAGACGGATGTGAAGGGAAAAGAGAGAAAGTCATGGCCACCCATCTTTGCGGCGTCGTCTGCAGCGCGCTACACTGCCACAGGCACGTCACCCCCGGCGCCCGCGCCCGCACCCCCTCGCCGTTCATACGTAGACGCACTCCATTTCTTTACATATACGGAAACGGACAACCTGAGAAACTCCTCGCCGAAATATACACAACTTCAATTCCTTTTACCTGTGCCTATACAGAAATAGAACTTCCCCTTGCATCTGTCTATCTATCTACCTACATATATATGTATGAAGACACTCCACCAAATATATACGTGCAGCTCGTTATATCTACCTGTATACATATACGTATATGAAGAGAGTCAGCCGAACACATAGGTGCATCTCCTTATATTTATCTATCTATCTATATCTATACATATATATACCGCCGGAAGCCACTGCAGCACCCCTGCAGCAGCAGCAGGAGCAAGAGATCGCAATACAGAAAGACGATGGTGAGCCAAACACATAGGTGCAGCTCCTTATATCTATCTATATACATATATGTATATGAAGAGAGCCAGCCAAACGCACATAGATGTAGCCCTTCAAATCTATGTCTATACACGACGAGGTCCAGCCAAATACCTACGTGCAAATCCTCTTACAAATATGTGTATATATATATATATCTTCAGCCAAGTAGATAGGTGCAGCCCGTTATATCTGTTTCTGTAGATATGTGGATGAAGGGAGCTAGCTAGGTAGATAACATAGCTTCTTCTCTTCTTATGTATATAGATGGTAAGCGACTCATGCGTATGTGTGAAGCAATTCGTTACGCCTGTGCCCCGTCTATACTTGCGCGTCTGTGTATGTGCAGCTGCAAGCAGCAACATACGGAGGTTTGTCGACTTCTACCATCTTCGCATGAATTGACTTTCGTCCTAATATTTGTCCGAAAAGCGCGTGCAAAATATACGTGTGCTGCAGAGCCTCGCGGGGACGCACGTAGCCTATTGCTTCACAAAATTAATATCCGCAAGGAGCACGCCTGCATGCGCTTGACTGTACGTGTGGGTATGTGGCAACTTTTTCCGTAATTCGCTGCCTGTTTTTCTCTCCCTTCTCGTACAGGAAAAAGTGAAAGAAGGAGGCAGAAACACATAGGGAGGAAGTTCTCCGAAAAGCGACTCTGCGTCAGGGATCGCTACGTGTCACGGGAGCGCATGCGCGCGGTCACTTTCAAACTTTGCTGCTGCTGGTCTCGAGTGTGCATGCGTCGTGCGTTGTTGTTGTTGTTTCAGTGGGTTCTTCTTCTCTTGTTCTCCTCCTTCTCTTCTCCTCCTCCTCTTCCTCTGCTGCTGCGGCTGCAGCGACCCTTTAAAGGTCCGGTCGCTTCTGCTGCTGTTGCTGCAGCTGCTGCTGTGACATGGCAACTGCAGTTGTAGAATGGCCACCTTGAGGCGGAGGAGAACTGACGCAAGCTTTCCCGGGTACAAAAAGAGAAAGTGCGCCAAGAAAGCAGAAGATGCTGCTGCTTTTTGCTGCAATACGGCACGCAGCAGGAGTTCGAGCAGCCGGCTTTCCGGTGCCGTGGTATTGCTGTTGCTACTTCTCATCTCCTGTTCCTGCTGTTGCTGCACTTCTGCTACTGCTGATTCTCTTCTGTTGCTGCTGCTTCTCTTCTGCTGTTGCTGCTGCTGCGCTTCTGTTGTTGCCGCTGGTGCTCTTCTGCTATTGCTGATTCTCTTCTCCTGTTGCTGCTGCTTTTCTTCTGCTGTTCCTGCTTCTCTTCTGCTGCTACTGCTGATTCTCTTCTGTTGCTGCTGCTTCTCTTCTGCTGTTGCTGCTGCTGCTCTTCTGTTGTTGCTGCTGCTGCTCTTCTGCGATTGCTGATTCTCTTCTCCTGTTGCTGCTGCTTTTCTGCTGCTGTTGCTGTTTCTCCTCTGCTGCTGCTACTTCTCTTCTATTGCTGCTGCTGCTCTTCTGCTGTTGTGCGGCTTCTCTTCTCCTGTCCCGGCTGCTTCTCTTCTTCGATTGCTGTTGTTGCCGCTCTTCCGCTGTTGCTGTTCCCCTTCTGCTGTTTCATATGCTGCTCTTCTGCCGTTGTTGTTTCTCTTCTGCTGTTGCTGTTCCTGCTGCATTCTTCCTGCCACGGCCCATGTGCGCTTCTTCGAGCTGCTGCTCCTGCTGCACGGCTTCTCGCGTGGATCCCCGTTCTCCCTATCGCAACTGCTGTGGTAGAGTGGCCACCTTGCTAATCTTCTTGTTTCTGCTGCTACTGCTGTTGCTACTTCCTGTGCTGCTGCGAACGCCACGCCTTCCTGCTGCTCTTGCTTTGGTTGACTTCTTCACTTTCCCCTACCCTCCTGAGCTGGGACCACCCCTCCTTTCTCCTTGCCTCGTGCTGCCTTTCTCTCCTGACGCTGCTGTTGCTGCTGCGACTTTTCCCTGCGGGCCAGCAGTGTCGCTTTATTGCTGCTGCCGCTTCCGCAGCATGGCTCATCTCCTGCGCTACGGATGCTGCTGCCACTTGCACCTTTCTTCTTGCTGCTGTCGCTGCCGCTGCTCTGTTGCATTCATCTACATCAGCTGGCTGCTGCTGCCACTGTTGTGTGGGGCTGGTGAGGCTCTCTCCTGTCCTCCTGTTGGTCCCGCTCCGGCTCCTGCTGCGGTGTGGTGCTCCTGGCGCTGCCGCTGACGTCAACGTGATGATCGACGGAGAAGTCACTGGCGCTTTTTCCTGCTTTCTTCGAACGATACATTTCTCAGTTCACCCGACGTGGACTCACCCGAACGCGCCGAGCAGGAAGTCGCGAAGAAGTTGCAGATGAAGGGGAGATCCCCGTCGGGCGCTGCCTATCCGCAGTCCTGGGAAAAGAAGAGGGAGAAGAAAGAGAAGAAAAGCTAAACCGAGGAGAAGAAGCGAAGAGGAAAAAGGAGCGGGCAGAAATCAGGGAAGAGAAACTTGAAGAAAAGTGGGAAGGAGGCTAAATTTCTATTTACACGTGGTCCTATCAAATAAAAGGAACCTCCCTCGGTGTGCCTTTGCAGAAAGAGTCTTCCCGTCCGCCGCTACGTCTGCTGGTGGTCGGTCTGCAGCATGTGAGAGCGACTTGAAGACAGCAGCAGAGAGAGGCAGTGGGAGGTCGAGCAGCCAGCGGAGACGACGAGGAGAAGACGGCAGGGAAGCAGCAAAACAGGAGGGAAATCAGAAGAGACGCGGGGCAGAAGGTCGAAGAAGAGGAAGAGTCGGACGTGGTGGAGGGGCGCAGAATGAGAAGACAAAGCGAACAAGACGAGACGGGAAGAACAGAGAAACTGCGGACGAAGACGAAGAAGGGGAAGGAAAAGCACGGGGGAAGAAAAGGGGCGGAAGTGCGGAGAAACGAAAAGGAGGGAAACGAAGAGAGGACGAAGGGGAAGACAGAAGCGAGACGGAGAGAGACAGAAAGGGCAGCAGCACAAAGACAAGAAGATGAAGAAGAAGAAAAGACGGGAAGGTAGATAAGGGAGAGAACTACGCAGCAGACGAAGAAAGGGAAAAACGTGAAAATGTCGGCTTTTTCTCATAACGCGAGAAGGTTGGTCGAGAGGGAGAAGAAGAGCAGCAGCAGCAGCAGAATAACGCGTGCACTTCTTCTTCTTTTTCGGCGGGCACACGAGTCCCACGAAGATAGAAGAACTGTTCATCATTTCTTCCTCATTTTCTCCTGCGTCTACGTGAATTTGCGGCGTGTCTGTCGTGTGCTGGGAAGGTAGGAGACGATCGGGGGAGAGCTAAACCGGCCAGGAAGCAGAGGCTTCCTGCAACGGAGTAGACAAACCGAGAGAACTTCACTGCGTGTAGTAGTAGCAGTAGTAGGGATAGTAGTAGAAGTAGTTATACTTGGAGTAGTAGTAGTAGTAACGCGTGTAGAAGGAGGGAATTCGTTTCTCATCGTAGGAACACGTAGAAAATGCAGCTGTGGGAAGGTACGAGGAAGAGAGAAGGAGAGGAAAAGAGAGCAGAGCGACACGGGCCACTGATAGAAACGCATGCAGCCTGTACATACATGCATGCGTGCGTGGGCATGTACACACATACTGAGAGGGATAGATAGATAGAAACATCTTCGTGTATATATGAAGGGGAGGGGTCTACTCAACAACACCCCATACCACCAACCCAGGGAAAAGAGTTCTTCGCAGCTTCTCTGTGCCAGCGCGCCCCAAGGCCGACGCCTCTCCATCTCTCCCTTCCTCTCCATCTCTCCCTTCCTCTCCATCTCTCCTTTGCTCTCCATCTCTCCTTTGCTCTCCATCTCTCCCTTCCTCTCCGTCTCCCCGTCTCCCCGTCTCGCTGTGTCTCTGTGTCTCCCTTCCCACCTGTCTGTGTCTGTCTTTCTTTCCCTCTTTTCTGTGACTCTCCGTCTCTTCCTCTCTGTCTCTGTCTTATTCACTCCCTGTCTTTTGATGTCCCCTCTTCCTCTCCCTCTTCCTCTTCTCTGTGACTCTCCGTCTCCCCGTCTCCCCGTCTCTCCGTCTCTCCCTTCCACCTGTTTGTTCCTCTCCATCTCCCTCTTCCTCTTCTCTGTCTCTCCGTCTCTCTGTCTCTCCGTCTCTCTGTCTCTCCGTCTCTCTGTCTTTCGATGTCCCCCTTTCCTCTTCCTCTTCCTCTCTGTCTCTCTGTCTGTCTCCGTCTCTCTTTTGTTCTCCCTGTATGTCTTTTGATGTCCCGTTTTTCGCCGTCTCCCTTCCTCTTCCGCGCCGTCTCTCTGTGTCTCTCCCCTTCCACCTGTCTTCTGTCTCTCTCTTCCTCTCCCTCTTCCTCTCTGTGACTCTCCGTCTCTCTGTCTTATCCTCTCCCTGTCTTTTGATATCCCCTTTTTCTCCGTCTCCCTTCCTCTTCTCTGTTTCTGTGTCTCTCGTTCATACACGTAGAAGTCTGCCTGTTGCCTGCTTGGTGTGGAGCACTGCCTTCGCAGCTAAGCGGATTCCCACTTTTGCAGAAGACTCGCTTGCGTCGCTACGTAGGGGAGTTCAAAACAGAGGAACCGACACATGGAAAGGAAGGATAAATCTTGGGCTACTACGTCGAATTCCTCTCCGTCGAACATATCGTACAAAAAAAGTCACCCTGCGCACCGCAAAGAACAAACGGCTGCTGCGCACGTCACACACTCATGCTGCAGCGCCTTCCGGTACTTCTTCAGCTACCTCGCTGCACCGACTCACGTACACATATACGCAAAATTACATCTGTACATACATATATATATATATGTTTACATATATATACATATGTATATATATAAACACCCGTAGGCATATACATGTACATATATACATATGTTTATATAAGTACATATATATATACACACGTAGAAACATAGTATAGATATATTTTCCTCTACATATACGGAACATATATATATATGTATGTGTAAAAACACAGATATACGTGTATATTGACACAGAATATGTAGAGGTACAATCCTGTGTATATGTGGAACGTATACACCCAACTGTGAATATAAGTATATATATATATGATCACAAATACATGTATGTATATACATATATATGTATAAGCATACACACGTATATGTATTTACATTTAGGTTGACATACAGTATGTACAGGTATGGGCGTATCTTTAGCTGAACGTCTAGACATAGCTGTGTATATATATGTATGAATAGAAAGTGAGTGTAGATACATACGGGCTTAAGTAATATCTGTGAGAATGTATTATCTACTAGTAAGGCAGACATTTACTACCCTGTACGTATGCAACAGGCCTCCAGAGAAATATGGTAGAAAGTGACAAATTCTTCTATATACGCTGGTCTTATTCCTATACACCGGGTATCCCTACGTCGGCTATGTGTACGTCCATCATCCACAAACGAGTGTACATACACTCCACTATTTCACAACATGTGAGCTACAAAAACACATCAAGAATAACACATATATACATATATATACATATATATATAACACAAATATATATATATCACATATGTAACACATATATATATATATACATATAACCCATATGTATATGTATATATTTTGCAATAGACATATTTGTACGTATGTGTCTGCAAAGAGAAAGCGATACGGAGATACATACACATACACAGCGATCGTAGGTGGCAGTGTTTTCCTCCCGAGGAAGGACGGCAGGAATGTCACTTGTCATTCGTCCTCGTCTGTCGCCTGCAAAAAGTTGGATAAATACTCCCCTCTCTCTTCCCATATATATGTTTGCGTGTGCGTCTGTATAGATCGTACACTACACGTTTAAGAAGTCGACAGTCTACATATGTATAAGCCTAATCTTTGCACATACGTATACATGTATGGTGGCATACTTGGACCGACTCGGCAGAAAAGGAAAACAAGTACCTGAGACGAAGGCCACGTAGCGAGGCGATGCACCGCTGCTCTCCGCGTGACTGCTGCTGCTGCTCTGCTGCTGCGCGAGGGACGGCGCAGGCACGGGAGGGCCACCTGCCACACACATATCAGCGACTTCGAAAGACCCGCCCTCGCCCGAACGGCCGCGAACTGCCACCAGCTGCAGCAGCACAGCACCCGTAGCACAGCAGCACGGTGGCAGCACATCAGCAACAGCAGCAGCGCCCAAAAGCAGCAGCATGCGGCAGGAGCAGCGGCACGACAAGAGCACAGCAGCAAAGCCGCAACACCAAGGTGGCAGCTGCGTATCGGCAGCAGCAGACGCGGTGAAGTGTTTTGTAGTGCGGTAGCTGTGGGGAGAGAAACACAAGCAGCGCAGGTCTCGCTGGAACAAAAGCATCAGCACCAGCAGTTGCAGCAGCGTTAGCGAACCGCTGCCGCTCCCGGAACAGCAGCAGCAGACGGAGCAGCACCAGCAGCAGCGGCCGGAGCAGCACCAGGAACAGCAACCGAAGCAGCACCAGGAGCAGCAGCCTGAGCAGCAACCGGAGCAGCAACCGGAGCAGCAACCGAAGCAGCACCAGGAGCAGCAACCGGAGCAGCACCAGGAGCAGCAACCGGAGCAGCACCAGGAGCAGCAACCGGAGCAGCATCTGGAACAGCAGCTGGATCAGCACCAGGAGCAGCAACCGGAGCAGCACCAGGAACAGCAACTGGATCAGCACCAGGAGCAGCTGCAGCAGCCAGAGCAGCAACAGCAGCACTCTTTTTCGAAACAGCAGGTTGCAGCACTTTCGTTTGTCTGTTCACCAGTCCGGTCACAAGGCCGTCGAGTCCCAGCCGTTGCCACTGGCGTTTTGGCTCTTCATTTTGCATTTCTTCTTCCTCTTCTTCGTCCTCCTCTTCCTCTTTATCCCGCGCGGCTCTGCTGCTGCTTCCTCGGGGGGCTCTACTGCTGCTTAGACAAGAAGCAGAGAGTTCCAGCCGCACGCGAGCCGTCTGGTCTTCGAGAAACAGCGCGTCTGCAGAAGAGAAAAAACGGTTCACCTGCGTCTGTCCGCCAAAACACAGCAAAGAGCTCCGCAAAACGCAGAAGTAACCCACTGCATGTGTTCTTTCTATGAGATATAGCAGTAGCACATGCACACAGACAGAACCCATCGCAGCCATCCGAGAATAGGGAGAAGAGGTGGAGGAAGAGAGAACAGCAGAGAGAAAAGAGCGCAGACGAACGAGAGAAGAAGAACACTTCAGCAGGAGTAGCCCACCAGAAAGAAGTGAAGAAGAACGACCAAAAGAAAAGACGTGAGCGGTCGCTATCTTCAGCAATTAGAGAAGCACCGGGGAGAAGTGGTCACGGAACTTCGGAGGCAGCACCACCAACACGATAAAATCAAGCAGCTGCCGCAGCAATGTTGGAGAGGGACACACACAGCAGCAGCAGAGGGAAACCGACACATGCGACGACTCCCTTTATTTGGCGCCCGAGAAGAAGACACGCTCGCAGAAAGACGAGAATAGACGCTTCTTCTTCTTCTTTTCCTTCGTTTTTTTCTTCAAGCCAATGCAAAGCAGCTGCAGAGGAATAGGACGTTGTCCACCGCCACCCCCTCCGCACAAGAAGAGAGACCCCCCTTACTTTTCTCCGAAAGCAGTCCACATCCACACAACAGCGCAAACTACCAACAGACTTACATCCACGGGGAAGTTTCTTGGCATACGTATTATACGTGTAATACACATATATATGTATTTACGTAGGTATACATGTGTAGATGGTTCACGCTATCCTGCTAGGTAGCTGGGCGGCTGCTATAGGGCTTGTGTAAGGGCAAGGGGGACCCCCCGACGACTGCAACACGTCGTTCGCTACGTCAGCGGAGGACGACTGTTCACGCGGGCTGTGTGAGCCAGCTGCCTCAATAATTGAAAGTAGACGCACACCCTGGACTGTGAACACCCACCACAGACAGACAGCTTTGCAGAAAAATGAACTTTTTCGCAAGTTCGTCGCTCCCTGGCCTGCGTCACTTATCGAGAAAGATCGTCCGTTTGCAGACGTACACACCACTGCAAGGTGCAACGCCCCATGCACAAATACTTAGATGCAAAGGCAGTCGGCCGGGGGGGAAGTCGGCCGGGGGGGCAGTCGGCCGGGGGGGCAGTCGGCCATGCAAGTACCTATACATATATATATATATATATATGTATTTGTATGGACGTGGGCATTTATATATATTCGGTATTCGGAGTTACATAAGAAAGAGGAAGACTGATAGAAAGGTACAACATACAACGCCAATCTGAACAACTATGGACGTCTCCATATGTCTGTATATACATATGCACAAGCACCTGCCTGCTTTGTATATGACCGCACCGGCAGATCCATAGATAGGTGTAGGCAGATTGGTTGACGGAGATAGACAGATATGCAGAAAGGATGGAGAGATACAAACAGATAGGTAGACCGAGTATACCTATGGATGGGGACTCTGTATGTAGACGCAGAGAAATTTATACATTCACAAACAGATCGATATTGCCAGGTAGACGACGTGTGCAGAACGTGGGGAAAATGCTGTTACAAAATTTTACCTGTAGATTCAAGTCGTTTAAATACTCCTTTAGGACCGAGGGTTTCATAGGCATTTCTTTGTACAGCGTGCCGATTAAAACACACTCTCTCTGAAGCCACATTCAGAAAGCAGCAGCAGCAGCAGCAACACCGTTGGCAGCGGCGCAGCTCGCAGAAACAGCATTTTGACGGAATTCTGGTGCAGCAACAGCGACAGCACACGTTGCAGCATTAGCAGCAACAGCAGAAACAGCCGGCTGCACAGCAGCAGAGTGTTCAGCAGCAGGGCGGGTTTCAGCGCGCGGAACAGGAGCAGCAGCAGCCCCGACGCAGTGAGAGATATCATCCCGCCAACGGTCGAAGCGTCAGCAAAGATTTAGCCGAGAAACCGCTGCATCAGGCCCTCTTGTGGCAAGAAGAAGAGATGAAGAAGAGCGGGCAAAACTGCAGCTTCTTCTCAATGTCCTTTTCACGCCTGTACTCGGCGGACGGAGACCGCTGCTGCAGCTGCTGCTTCTGCTATTGCAGCGTCGGTACCACAGCGCTGTCTCGCTGCAGCCTCACTGATATACGTGTGCAGTCACACAAATAAAGCAGGCTTCTATATACACGTATGTGTAAGCATGCGTACACACGCGCACATACATATGTATAAGTACTTGTACCTATATATATATATATATATAGCACATACATAGTGCAGATACATGTAGTATGGATAAAAGCTGACTGACAGATGGCGTTGCGCGTGGGGTGCAGGCTCTTCTTCAAATATGAAAGACAGTTTGTCTCTCTCTGCTCACTGACTATTTGCTACATATGAAAATGTCCACCTTCTTGCACCCTTAATAGAGCTGCAGATATATATGGGAAGAGACGGATGCCAGGCGATGCGTGCGTGTAGCCGTGCCAGTGGTATACGTGAGTGGGCCATCAAAGGTTGCACATATTCCTCCTTCCGTGGGGGGAAGAAAAAGCTCTGCAGCCTCAAATCTGAAGCCCCATCAGACTACGTAGATGAGCAGGTGCCTGTAATAGTGTGACTTCTTCCTGCCGTGAAGAAGGGAGGAATATTAGGCAGGCACGCCAGGACAACGTACTCCGATCTGCAAGTCTTTGACGCAGGAGAGAATGCGCACGCCGGGCCAGCGGCTTTGAGCTCGGCACATCAGCAGTGGAGACATAGCCGCCAGTCTGGTGAAGTAGACGCTGCTGTATTGCTGCTGGTAGAAGCGTTGAGGAAGCCGAAACCTCATGCCTCTGTCCTCGTATGTCGCTGTGGCTCGCACTAAATATCTGCCGTGCTCAGCAGCGCCAGCGGCAGCGTCAGCAGGGGGCGTGGCCTCCGGCGTCAAGTCATCAGTGGTTCCTGAAAAGAGAAGCCGCTGTTTTTTGGGGAGACGCTGCGGCGCCAGTCCTGCCTCGGACGCGGCATCCGGAGGAGTTGTCGAAGTCTGCCCGCTGCGGAGGGTCGTCGTCGCCCTCCTCAGGGCGCGTCGCAGCTCGGCAACCTCAGCTGCAGAGAGAGAAAGGTCAGCGGACGAAAAATAGGAAGATGAGACGTCCATAGCTGCTTCCGCCTCGCCTTCCTGTTTTAGAGGGTGCTCTTGCCCGGTGATACCGTATTGCTGGTGCTGCGGGCTTCCATGCGCGCCGTTCGTGGACGAAGGCGGGGTGGATGGAGGCGCCATCGGTCGCCGGTCACTTGTGGAACGAAGAGGAAGAACCGAAGTTACGAGAATTCCGCAAGTGGGCACGTGGGAGGAAGGCGGAAAGGGCAAAAAATGCGGTGCGAGGCGCAGAAGACAAAGAAATGACGCCGAGACGCAAAAAAGCAGAAAAAGAGAAGTAGCGAAGAAAACGTGGCAAGCCGACAGACGAAGTGAGGATGACAAAGTGGAGGTGTGGAGAAATAGACGAGACTAGGAAATACACAAGAAGATCATGAAGTTGGACATGATGAAGCGGTGGACGAACAAGACGGTGACACACGGGGAGTGTACTAGTCGTGTCCATTCAACTGCAAATGAAGGACGGACACAAAAAAGACCCTTCTCGACGGATGGAGAATAAGAAGAGAAGTCAACACGCTATAGAAGGGAAAGGCCTGACGATGAGGAGAGTGTCAGTGTCTGTGTAAACACAGACCTTTCCTTTTTTATGTGTGTATAATGTTTTCCATAGGTCCTTCCATCCTCTGTTCCTCCGGTGCCAGTGACGCAGTTCGGCAATTCTCAACTACCTTCTTTTTTTGTGTGATATGGAATTCCACACAAGGGACACAGCCAGCTGTCACAGCTGGCTTACTACTAGTGGCTGCTCCGCTGCTGGAGGCGTGAGTCGGAATTCATGAGTAATGCCCTTCTGGTGGCTTCAAAGCACCTTCTGCGGTGGCGTAGAGACACGGAACCACATTTGTATCGAAGGGAGCAGACAGGAGGGAATAGTAAGGCAAACACATTTAAAGGGAGTTACGAGAAAGCAAGAGCGTCGAGCTAGCGAGTCCTTGGGAAAACGGCTTTACGAAACACTGTGAAGAGGTGTTTCCAGTCCATATTAACTGCAGCACGCGGAAGAGAGAGAGAGGGAACGCGAATTAACGGGGCGTACTGAAGAGAGCAAAGCGTATGGCACAAGCGAACGAAATACGCAGGAAGATAGCTCGTAGACGGAGCAGTGTGTGCTCGCTGCGTGTTTCCAAGCCACTACGCACGAATGCGATAACGAAACGTTCAGAAGCGAAACGGAGAAAAAAATGTAAACAAGTAAGAGACTCAAATTCGGGAAAGTAGCTGCTGCACTTAAAGAGTAAGGCATGGTTCCACACGTGTCCACAAGTCACAAACGAAAGGGTCAGAAGGTATGTGAAAAGGAAGAGCGCATGTGTTCGTAAGGCAAGTGGACTGCATGCGCAGGCAAACTGCTGTTCGCAGAACTCAGGCTGTTCTGCACACCTCGCCCGAATCGTAATGGCACCTCTCAAAATCTGCCGAAGCGGCGACAACTGCACATCACACAAAACTAGTCACGGCGATCGGCGCGAATCAACGTGCGGTAGCGGTGCGTAGGGGGGAAAAGGCGGGAGGGTGGGCTGGCACGCATTGAAGCACCTGGAGTGTATGGCGTGGTGGTGGACCGCCAGCTGACTGAATAAAAATCGGTCCCTTCTGGGAGGGAGTGGTAGAGTTAAGTACAATATGGATATTACACTCTTCTAAGGAGCAGCACCTCGCGTGAAGGACAAGGAGAGTGCAGAAGATATTGCCGCAGGTGTACATACTTCCATGTCTTGTCAGTACAAGTGGCGGCCTACCGACCCCTCTTGCACCCAGCCAAGACACGTACTGTGTGTAAGTCATCGTTTATTTATACTTTTCTAAAGGAAAGCGTGAAAGCACGTAAATGCAGTGCAGCGGCATTGCAACGTCCGTAAGATACATATTCATGTGCTGTCGCAGTCACGCCGCGAGACTATTAAAAAAGGAAGTGGAGCGTTAAATCTCCTCCACTGGTGAACAACGGAACCTTTTTTCCGTTTTTCAGCGAATGATTTGATGTGCATTGCTACCGTTCTGTGGCGGTTTACGGACCTACTTGACCTGACCTTTGCATCTGACAAAACAGTGACAGTTGGTGGTTCCGCCATTGGGATACAAAGCACGCTGGGAAGCGGTAGTGTCCTCTCCCAGTTAATGAGAACAACCGATGATTTTGTTTTCGCATGTCGGAGTTATCCTGATAGTAGAACACTATTAGTGGTTGCACATGGAGAGGCACAGGTATATACGGATGTGCTGAGTTCTGCGCTCTCGGTCGTGTTGGCGACTACCAGGCAGAAACACTCGCTCTGCAACTTGCAATATGACAGAGTATCTTCTGGTGTGTTGCTGCATCAGCATTCATGATAAGGAATAGTGCGTGAGTTTGTTTGCATCCCGCCGCAGTGACCAGTTACCTAGCGGCAGCCACCTTGTATCTGGTTCTTACAGAGGGTACCGGGATAGCAATACCACACCTGGTGAAGTGCCACGGGCTTTTTTCCCCTATCTTTCAGTCCGCATTCAAGGGCAACGTCCGTTTACACCAACTCGCATACTTTTCCAAGCCTCAGCGTCCGGTGTGAGCAGGACTCCGCTGTAACGGTAGGCTAGCTAGCATATATGACTTCTGGTTTTGATGATACATGCTTCTTTTGTGTGCACTGGTGCTCGCTTCGCGCCTGCTGGTATATCTACTGGATGGATCCTGCTGCAGTTTCACTCTTAACGTATATACCTAGATGAGAATGCGCTTAGGAAGAGCGCACGTAGAGAAGTTTCTACTCTGGGTGTCTACAATTACAGGGAGGCCAACCGAGGAGAATGTGCCCCAGGCCGCTACAGGAAGAAGAATTCCTTTAAAAAGACGACATGGACGTACGGAATACGGCGCAGTCGACGTGCGTCACAGCTGAGGCCTGCCACGGCCTTAAAGTGTTTCAGCGCAAAAAGAGGCATACTGTGCATTTGAGAATATAGTGACACCCTAGCTGGCCGTATGTCCAAAAGTACGCATATGATCCGTACATCTACCGATGGATGTTATCTGTGAACGGTAGTGTGCCCACCTGCAGTACTACGCGCAATGTTAAGATGTGCCGTCCTCTGACGCTGGCAGTGTACTCACCAAGATCACCCACCGTGCCGCCACACGTTGAAGCTCCTTTTCTTGACTGTTACAGTGGGTGACTAGCCCGTACCAACATACTCGCTTGTGCGAAATGCCAGCATTTCAAACCACCTGACTGTACGTCTTCAAGCCTGCACAGAGGATGCGTAGTGTTTATGACTGTGTATTTCAGAATACCCCTTCCTGATACAAATGGAGAACCCTGCGCAGTCTGCGAAATTGAGTCGTTGTAAGAACGACTCATTCGAAAAAGCAGAAGTGGTATGACGTTTCGCTGCCGTGAGCGATGTATGACTCATGTTGCGCGCGTATCAAACAAGTGTTCCTGTGATTGTCGCGAACGTGAATATCGAACTTAGCGTGTGTACTATATACATACATATATGTACACTTATACAAATCTCTGCAAACCAGTACGCATCAAAGCCCAGCCTTGTCACGTGGCAGTAACGGGGAGCACGGCGTCGTCACAGCAACAAAAGCCGACTTTGCAATGTTTGTAGGGGCAGTACACGCAGCGCGTTCATGCGGACGCGTACGCAGGACTGTTTAATCAAATCATAAAAACATCTGCGTACGCTTTTCCTTTTAGATCCAAGCACTTGTGATGGTAAAAGCGAAAGAGCGGAGACTGACAGCCGCGACCGGTGGAGCACAGTCGCGCCATGCCGTCGCTACTGCTACGCTCACGCACAAACCTGCATGACACCAATATTGAGTAGTTGTGAACGCGTCCGGAATAGAAGTATGGTTTGACGTTTCGTTGCCGCCATCTTTCTCCAGCTACCAGAAGGAAGAGAGACGAAGCTTAACACTTTCTGCTCTGTTGGACACGTAAGCGTACCACCACAGAGGTATATATAATGTACAGGACGCGAGCATACACATGCGCGTGCTTCTCTCTCTCAAACCTAAAGTAGTACACATGGACGCCACGCTGTAACCTGCAAGTCGACGAGGATTGTTGCATTTGTAAACTGTTGCGTTTACATTTTGTCTTCAGGTAAATAAGTCTGACATCTCTGTAAAACCTGATCCTGTGTTCTACAGCAAGGAGGCGCACTACAGTGTATCTATCCTCCCATACACAGACCGTGCTCTTCTGGCAATGGTGAACATACAGAAATGGGTGAGCGGTTCCAGTCGCGGGAGGGAGGGTCGCCGTGCGTAGAGTACTTCTACGACACGCCTGTTTCTCCAAACCTAGCGCGCCTGCACAGCAGTCACCGAACCCCGGCGGCAGCGACAGCCCTCTACTAGCACGCGGTCACACCGTGCTTACTACTGTTGTTACTGTTGTTTGACTGATACACGCAAGTTTACCGTGCAGCTCTGTTGCAACTTCCCTCCTCCGGTGTTTCTGCTGCAACTTCAAGACTGCACTTGCGTCAGCAAGCCTACCACTGCTGCAACTACTGCTGCACTGCCTGACACCGGTGCAGCCGCTGCATCTATTGCTCCCTAGTACACAAATCCGTTGGTGTATTAGTTGCGCATACAGATTATTTGGCTCAGATGCTGCTGACGCGATGGAAGAGCAGCACAGCTGTTTTTTTCGCGCGCAGAAAACCCGTATTCCTTTAGGTCTACAGCAGGAACAATTATAGGACTTCACGTCGCATACAAATAGGTATATATATATATATACACATGTGTATGCATACATGTCCGCTCGTGCACGTCTACAGATATAGGGCTTATGTGTGTCTACGTATAGTTCGTACGCACATGCATATGTGTGTTCAAATCTGTCGAATACCGTGCGTGCTTGTGCAGATAAATATACTGTTACTTGACGCACTGCAGCAACACAGCTTCCTCTACAGCAGCCATGGATCCGGCTTCTGCGCAGAAAACTGCTGCAGCTTGCTGATACAGTGACACACGTTTCAGCGAGTCCGGCCGGGAGTACGGTTGTGCCGGTCCTGCGGAGCGCCGTCCGTTCCAGTTGGCAAGATGTATCTCCGTTGTTCGGCAAAATACTCTGGAATTCACTTTTTCAAGTCGTCTGCCCTTCTGTTGCACAGCTCTTTTTCACGATCGGGTGTTACCTTATCTGCTGCAGCTGCACAATACCTCGGTCCCTTCAGGCCTCAAACTTCGGGGAATACCCGTGCGTTTTGCAGAGGATGCTGCTGCCGGGGTAATGTCGCGGCAACTACGGCAGAATCTCTATATAGTCTCTCCACTCCCTGCAGCTGCATAAGACCCGTAGCTGCCACTTGTTCACTGTTCGCGGCACGCGCAGAGCCACGTTGCTCTTCTCTTCTCTGAAACTGGTGCAGTCGCTGCTGCTGCCCCTCCACTTCTTCCCTCCCGCGTTGTCTCTACGTAAGACTTTCCACTGCAGCGCCGCCTAAATTAGTTTACATACACTTTCATCCTAGTGATGCTTTTGCAGCTGCAGAAACGTCTTTCTCCTCCCGTGCATCACTGCTCCCTTGCGTGATGAATTGCTTCAGAGAGAGGTATAAAGACAGGTAGGAAGTGGTCTGCTGTAGCGCCTGGGTAACAGACGCGAACGAATTTGTTGAAGATGTGTGAGAACTACGGACACCGCCGAAACCTCCGCAAGTTAATCCTCTGCAGATCCAAGGATTATAAGTACTCGGTCCGTATTAGCAGCTGTTGCCGCAGCGTGAGCACCTCATTTCTCAGCGCTAACACAGCTGAACGAACGCATGGGCTGCTGCTACTCCCCAAAAGAAGCAGCTTGTTCCTGCCGCTCAACTACAACTATAGTGGCGCTTCATCCGTAGAGATGCTGCTACTGGTGATCATCGGTATAGCATACGTCGCACAGGCAGGACGCTACTCAGCAACAACCCATTCAACTCACGGAAAGACCTTTTTCTTCTTTTTTGTATCTAGTAATCTGCTGAAGTATCAGCACTAGTAGGTCTCTGCGTGTTGTCGTCGCCCGTGCTGCTCTGCTGCAGCACACACAAACGACCCGCGGTGAGGGTTACGTTCACCGCGCTGTCCAGTGTACATACACCCCACGGTGAAATGTACGTACACCCCTTAACCATGTATGCACACATACTCCGCAGCCAGATGCACGTTACTCCACGATCCGCTGTGCATGCATAATACGATCAGGAGTACGTACACTCCGTGCTCGACATGTACGTACATCCCGCAGTGAGGCGTACGCACTCCCCGCGGTCAAGTGTCCGTACACCCCGCAGTAACCTATATTCCATGGTTGAGTACGTATACTCAGCTCGTTTAGGGCCACCCTACTCCTAAAGAGGTTTGTGTGCCTGCGGCGGAACTACCGTCTACGCCCTGTGCACTCCTCGCCTTTTTTAGCTGAGGAAACTGCTGCAGTGCACCGGCGTTTCTTAGACAAGCCAGTTCACACGCATTACGGAACACTTCTGTGTACATCTACAACAGATAAAACGACATTTAATCACGCGCGTCTACGTACTTCTGCATGTTTATACAAATGTATGTAGCCGTACAGGTACATCTACATGAAGATCTACACAAAATTCTACCGGACGATACGCCGGCACCATTTTAAGATTGACTCCTCTTCTGGTCAGGTAGCAGTCCGCTCCCGTCACGCTACACTTCATCACACGCTTCTTTGTCTGTCGGTCACCGACCACGTCCTCTGTGCTCTTCACAAAGAAATGCAGTCATCTTAAACTCCGCCCCCTCCGTAGCCGTCTCCTGATGTCAGCAACAGCAGCAGGCAATCAGCCACACAGTCATCTGCCGTGCCGACGCTCCCTAATGCAGCGGATGCTGTCGCTTCACGGCTCGCTGCTGTTGCACCCAAAGTGCTGCGGTAAAACAGTCTTTCTATAGCACCTTTGTCCGTCGGGGACTCCTCTGCTGCTGCTGCTGCCGCTGCCGTACGTGTTAGTGCGCGTGCAGCAGACTCCCGCTGCCACTGCTGGCACCGGTTGCTGCTGCTGCCGGCTGTCTCTGCTGCTTGCATGTGCTCTAGCTGCTGCTGGTCACCCCTTCCGCGGCTCCTGCGTGCTCCTGCTGCTGATGTATGTTCCTGCTCTTGCTAAAGGGCCCTAAAGCTGCTGCCGCCTTTGCGCGGATAATTTTCCTGCACGCGCAGCGTCTTCTTGTACGTCTGGCTGTTTCGATACGCAGCTGCGCTCGCTACTATCTGAACAGTGCTGGGTGAGAAGCTACTCAAGAAGAAAATCTTAGCAACGCACAAACAGCTGGCTGCTGCACAAACAGCTGGCACTGCCCGGAAGGCTCCCCTGATGTGCGCGAACCTCTCTTGCTGCAAGCAGTCGCGCTGCTGCTCTTATTTTCGCCAGCGACGCCGCTGTCGAGTTGCTGCTGCTTTCGTGGAATGTTTGTCGTCCCTGCTGCTACGTGCTCTCTGCTGCTGCTTGTGTGTGAGAAGTCTGATGCTGCCGCTATGAGTGCTGCCGTTGTTGCAAAAAAGTCTGCCGGCGGCCGTGGTGTGGCGGTGGGCATGCGGCCGCTGCTGCTGGTGGATCGTTTGCTGCTGCAGCAGTGGCTGCTGCTATAGAGTCACCTGCTTCTCTGAAGAATGCTGCTGCTGCTGTCCAGGATATTGCTGCTGCTCACGTTCCTGCTGCCGTCGAGCCTGCAGCTGCTGCTGTAGTGGCGGCTACTACGGCGCTGCCGGACGTGTCTTCTGCCTTTGCCGCGCAACTGCTGCTGCTGCTACGGAATGACGTGCGGCAGCAAACGCGCCCCCGTCGAAGGCGTAGCTCCCGTTCACAGCTTGCGTCGCCGCAGGCCACTCTCGCAGACCTTCTCCTCTGCTGCTTCTGCTGCTGCCTGTGTTCGCAAATCTCGTGCTGCTTCCCCTGCTGCTGCTCGTCCGCAGTCAGGCGACCCGAGTACATGCGCGGGTAGCGCACTACCACTCGGCGACGACGAAGACGTGTCTACCGAGAACTGCGCAGGGGACATGTCATCACGTGCTGTAGCTGCTCTGCTTCCTCCAGCAGCAGAGCACTTCTGCTCCTCCGCAGCTTCTTGCTGCCGCAGTCTCAGGCCACTAAGAGAAATAACGCAGTCCTCTTCTACACTCCTCCGCTGCCGCTGCTGTGGCTCCTGCTGCTGTTGCTGCTGCTGCAGAACTGGCCTCCGCAGTCGCTGCTGCTCTTCTCCCGCCTGCTGTATCTGCTGCTGATCCGGCTGCTGCTGCCGGTGCTGTCGCTGCTCCTCTGTCTCGTCCTGCTGCTGCTGCTTTAGAAACTGCTGCGAGTCACTCGCTGCTGCTGCTGCAGCAGCTGCAGCCCGGCGAAGAGCTGCCTCCCCTGCTGCTGCCGCGCGCCGCTCTTTCACAAGCCGTGCTTCCAACTCCTGCGTAGCAGTTCTCCCCCTTCCTGCAGGCAGAGAGAAAGACTCTGCGAAAGCAGCAGCAGAGGCTCCATCCCGCTGCTTCTTGCCGTCAGAAGGTCCGGTGCGCTCCGCTGCTGCTGCTGCTCGCTCCACTGCTGCTGGTGAGGCTGCTCCTCCTCCCTCCGCTGCTGCTGCTCCTGCTGCCCTTGCTCGCTCCGCTGCTGGTGTTGCTGCTGCGTCCTCTGCTCCCGCCGTAGATGTTCTCACCGTTGGAAAGGCTGCCTGTGGGGCAGCCGCCGGACTGGCGTTCGACAGCGGCCCCGTCCCCGCTGCTGCTGCTGCTGTTCCTGCTGCTGCTGCTGTTCCTGCTGCTGCCGCTGCAGCTGGTCCCTCTCGCGCTGCTGCTCCTGCGGGTCTACGGTGCAAGAAACGAAGCGTCGCGAACGTCGCAGCAACGGCCACGAAAGAAAGAAAAAGAAAGAGCAGCAGCAGCCGAAAAATGGTGCCAAAATGCTCGCTCAGAACCGCCTGCAGGGCTTCGTCCGGCGTCTGCAACCCACACAAACACACTCCCAAGAAAGCCGATCATACACACATACATATATATGCACACAAATGTATAGCCGTATACATCTGTGTACTTGCTGCTATATACATATGGACATACATACATACCTATACAAATATATAGCCGTACATCTGCGTACCCGTTGACATACATATATGTACGTGCGTCGGAATCCACACATACATAGACATATACACGTACATATATGAAGAAAGACAGAGACAGACACATTTGAGTTCAAAGACCAGGGCAAAAATACATAGATATGCAACGAATATATATATATAAAGGGAGAGAGGTAGGTGGATCCGTAACGGATAAATAAATCTACGGTGGGATACACTCGGGCACACGCATATGTATATATATACATATATATGTATGTGTAGAGAGAGACAGATATAGATAGACATAGATAGACAGGCATAGATAGACAGGCATAGATAGATAGAAATATATAGAGATACAGATATATAGAGAGAGAGATGGATACATAGATTGGCACAGATGTGTATGTACATACAGAGAGGGAGATACATAGACAGACAGATATATAGGTATAGACATGGAGAGATATAGGTGGACATATGGAGCTGCAGCAGCACGCAGCATGACGCGCAGCAGCTGCTTTCCTTTCTCAACGACCACACCGCACGTTGGGACGCCTAGCAGCAGCAGCAGGTGGTGCTGCAGAGAAGTGGCACGTGGGAAGAGAAGACGATGGCGCACGGAGCAAAGCAGGGACGCATGCAGCAGCACCCACTAAAATGCGGCGCTCTTCGTCTTTCTCACTCTCCTTCAATTACACATACAGGCGGACCATATACACACGTATAATATACATATATATATATATATATTTATATACGTGTATATAAATATGTAATACACGTATATGTATATACACTACAGAAGAATATATATATATATGTATATCCGCAGGTGCTTGTGTGTTTATTCTCATTTGCATCGTACTTCTACGTATGTATATATATACACGTATACGTATCACACACATATACATATACATATATATAGATAGATAGATATGGGTATGTATCTGTGTATATATGTGTGTATGTAGAGCTACGAAGATACACGTCTATGCATACGTATATTTGAGTGTATATACACCAGAGATATGCATACGTATATATGGATGAACACACAGAGGCATATATATGTGTGAGTAAGCGTCTGCGGAAGAGACGAGGCTGCAGCCCGTCGGTTCTTTTTACTTTGTTAGCATCGCTGTCGCTGAAGAGAAGAAAGAGAGCGACCAGCGGACAGACATCATCATCTGCCGCATTTTCTTCTTCCTCTCCACGACCTCCTCTTTTTTCTGCGGCAGCAGCGGCGCCAGTTGCTGCTCCACCAACACTTCCCAGCTGTGGAGCAGCAGCAGCAGCTTCCCCTGCAGCAGCAGAAGCAGGATCAGGAAACACAGCGCCACGCGCTGCAGCTCGACTTGCTGCTGGTGTTCCTGTCGTTGCTTCCGTTGCTGTCCTGCGCCCAGGTCTGTGTGACCCGCCTCCTGCTGCTGCTGCTGTTCTTGCTCGCGACTCGCCTGCCGCCAACTGCTGTTGCTGTTGCCGCTGCTGCAGCGCAGCGGGGAACGAAGAAGAGGAAAAAGGCGTCGGTTGCAGCAGCCAGCGCAGCAGACGCCTGCGAGCCCAGCGCACAGACGCGCGCCCGACCGCGAGCAGGGCCAACACGCGAGTTGCTGCCGACTGCTGCAGTCGGCTGTTCAACGCCAGGGACCAATATATCTGCAAGCAGCAGCGACAGGAGGAGCAGCTACAGATGAAGACGCAGCAGCAGCAGCAAGAGGAAGACACGCAAAAACAGCAGCAGGACAGCGACAGACGCCGCTGCTGCTGCGGGAGGAGGAGCACAAGACACAGCAGCAGCAGAAAGAGCAACAGAACCTGCAGCAGCAGCAGCAGCAAACGGTCCAGCAGCAGGAGCCGCAGGAGGAGGAACCGATGCAGCAGCAGCAGCAACCACAAAAAAAGCAGCAGCAGCGACATCGTTCACAACAGCAGCAGCTGCACCATAGCAGCAGCAGTGCCTACGTCGCCTTGAGCAGCAGCAGCAGCACATGTGTGTAACAGCGGCACGACATTTGTCTTCTGCGGGTTGGCTGCTGCACACGCCGCTGCCGCGACGAGGAACATCTCTCCACACGCAAAGCGAAAACCGGGAAGAAAAACTACCGCGCGGCGTCTTGTACCGCTACTGCTGCCTTTTCCCCGTCGCGGCACAAAGACACGCCTCGGTGAGGCAGGTGGCCCCCCTGCGATGAGGAGGAGACACAGCAGCAGCGGCACACGTACGTTTCCTCCCGCCCCCCCTTTCGCAAAAACGCGAAGGCAAACGAGCAAATGAAACAGCAAATGGATGGAAGAGACGAGACAGCGAGACACGAGGAACAGGCTGCGGTATGCCAAAAAAAAACTCGCTGCTTCAGCAGATGAAAGGCCGATGCTCCTGCTGCTCCTCGTTCTCCCCCTCCACATGCTGGCCAACTGCTGCTGTTGACGACGGTCTGCTGCAACTCTTCCAACAGACCCCGCCGTCCTCTCATATATATATATATACATATATATATGGATAGATGCAACCTTTTCTTTCACGTGGGAATGGCTTAAAAATATCAAGAGCCTGTCGCTTCTGCTGCCGCTGCGGCGGCAACACTTCATCACGCTACAGCTCCTTCTGTCGTTCCTCTTGCTGCTGCTTTCTATCGAGCTGCTGTTGCTGCTTTCTCGATCCTGCTGCTGCTGATTTTTTGGTGCTGCTGCTGCTCAATACGAGGCTCCTGGTGCCGCTGCTGCTGCGGCTTCTTTGGTGCTGCTGCTGCCTTCTTGGTCCTGCTGCCGCTCCTTCTGGTGTTTTTCCGCTGTTCTTGCTGTGGAGTCTGCTGCTGGTGTCCTGGCTCCTGCGCGTGCTGCTGTTGCTTCTTCTCCTCTGCTTTCTCTCTTCTTTCTTGGCAAACTTCCTCACCTTATACGCTGTAACTCTGCTCTGGCGAACTCCCAGGCCCGCTTCCATCGCTTCTGCTGTTTCCACGAGGCCCCGGGCGTCGTGGAGTCGCGCTGCGGCTGCACGCCAGTCAAAAGCCGCTGCTCTACAACTTGCTGCTGCTTCAAGGGAGTACAGGACTTCTTTCCTCCGCTGCTTCTCTTGCTCGTGCTGCTGCTGCTCCTGTAATTGCAGCGGCGCCTTCTCCTTCTGCTCTTTTTCTCTCTGCAGCTGCTGTGAATGCTTCTCCTGCTGCAGCTGCTGCTGCGTTCCCGCGGGCCCCACACGCCCACCTCCCGCTGCTGCCGCTTCTTCGCTGTCACCTGCTTCAGCAGCAGCCACACGCCGCTCTGTGGACGCAGCAGACGAAGCAACACCGCCCTCCCGCTCTAGAGAAGCGGCAGCAGAGGCTCGTGTGGCGACTTCTGCATGCCGCTCAGCTTGCTGAGAGTAGTACTGCGCCACTGCCAGCATGCTTGTTGCATCTCCCTGAGGAGCAGCAGTAGCAACCCACAACAGCAGCAGCAACTCGTAGCAGCAGTAGCACCACAGGAACAGCTCTTTCAGACGTACACAGGCAGCCTCACGACCGCATGTAGCAGCCTCACCAGGAGAACTGCACAAGAACTGCAGCAGCTGCAGCAACCGCAAAAGCAGAGCGGTCTCGACAGCATCAGTAGCAGCAAGGCAACGTCAGCAGCAGCAGCAACACAACGTTTGCTGCAACACGAGCTGCACGGCAGCCCAGCAACAGTAGCAACAACAGTGGCAGCAGCAGCAGCAGCATTAGCAGCAGCCGCAGCGACGCAAAGTTGGCAGGACCAGCAGCAGAAGCAGCAACGCAGCGTTAGCAGCAGCAGCAGCAAGGCGGCGTTCGCAGCAGCAGCAGCAAGGCGGCGTTCGCAGCAGCGGCAGCAAGACAGCGTCAGTAGCAGCAGCAGGAAGTCAACGTTAGGAGCAGAACCAGGAGCACCGCAGCGTTACATCAGGTGCAACGGGAACGCGACAACAGCAGCAGCGGTTGCAGCAGAAAAACGGCAGGAAGGCAGCAGTCGCAGAGCCGTCGGACAAACGTCTTCTCGGGCAGCAGGAGCAGCAGCGTCCTGTTCCAGGACCAGGAGGGAGGAGGTAGCACAGCAAAGTGGGGAACAGAAGGGACACTAGCAGCAGCAGCAGAGGCAGGCCACTCGTATAAATGTAACTTGCTGCTCGACAGAGAAACTAAAAAATGATTCGCCGAGGAGTTCTGCATGCATCGGCCGAACTTTTCAGGTGCTTCCCACTTTAAAAGAACGCCCTGGTAGGTGGCGCAGTTTGCCCGAGTAAATTGCAACCTTCCAGCTGAGAAGTCGAGAAGAAATATACGCGAGAAACTACTCACCTACGAGATTTGCTGCTTCACCTGCAAGAGATGCTTCTTCACCTACAGGATATACTTCTTCATCTAGAGGATATACTTCTTCATCTGGAGAACATACTTCCTCGTCTATTTTCCACTACCGCCACAAAGGTACACAGAAAGAACAGATAACTTCCTCGTCCGTACAAAACACCATTCTCACCATCCATACATACAAATATACACACATACACATCTGTATATATATATAAACGTGGGTAGATATATATATATATGGAGAAAGCGAGTGAGACAGAGAGAAGATGGAGAAGACGACGAAGAAGACAGTGAGCTGCTACCTGCATCTCCATATCCACACACACACACATATATACACGCATCATACGCATCTGTACATATAAATATATATATATGTGGAAAGAAGAGAGCTGCCATCTGCATCTCCAGCAGCATTTCCAATACCATACATACATATGCGTATGTAAGTTTGAAAAGATATATATA
This sequence comes from Sarcocystis neurona, assembly GCA_000727475.1. Taxonomy (NCBI): domain Eukaryota; phylum Apicomplexa; class Conoidasida; order Eucoccidiorida; family Sarcocystidae; genus Sarcocystis; species Sarcocystis neurona. The sequence continues at coordinate 975,637 of KL647309.1, forward strand.
TACATATATAGCGAGAGACAGAGACAGAGAAACAGACAGCTGCTTCTTGCATATACAGCCGTATTCTCAGTATCCCTAAATACACACACGTATATACACATATACGTCTTCACATATATATATATATATATATATATATACCTACACATATACGTCTTGATAGATATATATACGAATACGATCAGGATACGATAGAGCTGCCTGCTGCATAGACGGCAGCATTCCTAGTGTCAATACATACAAACATATATATACGTCTACACAGATATACATATATATATACACGTAGTCTCACGTTGTATGTGTGTTGCCTGTTGTGTACGCTGACCCCCACATATCCACACATACACGTATGGTCGGACTTATATACATATGTATATGTATGTATATATAAACATATATATATACCACATATACACATATATGTAAATGCGGTTGATGAGGGGATGTACATATATGCAGATGCGGGCATTTAGGAAAGACTGTCTCTGTAGTAGATGAGATGCTACTGCCGCTGCTACGTTTGCGCGGGGAAGACGGCACTGCAGCAGGCGTTGTTGCTGCTGTTGCACAGAAAGGGCAACTTACAGCCACGGCAGCGCGTCGCACGTAGTAGAAGCTGCAGTGGTCTTCGAGTCCTGCTGTTTCGACCGCAAGAGGCTGCTGCTGCTCTTGACGTTGTCCGTCCTGCGGCTTTCTCGACGGCTGCTGCTCCTGCTGTTGTCGCTGTTCCCTTGTAGCAGCGAGCAGCAGCGGGTCCTCCTCCGCGGTCGCGAGGGGCGGCGCATGCGGGGTGGCCCAGCAGCGCAGATATTCAGAGGTGCGAAGAAATTCGAGCCGGTGTAGAAACAACACTTCACTCTCTGATAGTATGCTGCAGACCCCGCTGCTGCTGCTCTCTCTGCTGCTGTTCTTCCTTCCGCTGCTTCTCGCTTCTCGAAGGACGCTGCCCTCGCTGCTGCTGGGACCCCCTCTCTTGCTGCTGCTGCTGTCGTTGCTCTTGTTCTTGCTGCTGCTCCGGAAGGAGAGCAGCAGCCCACCCGCGGACGTCCCCAGCGCGCGCCCAGCAGCAGCAACTGCACCGAAGAACGAGGAGAGCCAGCCCGTGTCCCCCCCAGCAGATGCAGCGGCAGCTGTCGCAGCCGAAGGCAGCGGAGAAAGACCTGCGTCAAAGTAATGCCACTGCGGCACTGCAGCACGTGCAGCAAGAGCCGAGACCGGCGAAGCAGCCAACTGCATACAGCGCTCTCCCTCTCCTCCTCCTGCTGCTCTGCTGCTCAGGCCAGCTTTCCCTCTCTCCTGCTCCTCTCCCTTCTCCGAAGCAGGCGCTGTCGCGCCAGTATTCCTGCTGCTGCTGCTGTCGCTGCTACCGCTACTGTTCTTCATCCTCCTGGTGCTGCTGTCACTGCTGCTGTCCTTCTTCTTCCGGCTGCTGCCGTCAATGTTGCTGTTGTCGCTGCTGCTGCTGCTCTTCCTGCTGCGCTGCTGATAGCGGTAGAGCTTCGGGAAAAGTCTCCTCACCAAAGTACTTCGTTCAAACGCTTCCCAAATAAGTCTGCTGCTGCGCACCCGATACAAACTGACCTTGTTCATCACGCCGGTGCTGCCCTCGCTTGTGCTGCTCCTGCTGTCGTCGCTCGTGCCGCTGCTGCTGCCCTCGTTCGTGCTGCTGCTGCTGCTGCCCTCCTTCGTGCTACTGCTGCTACCGTCGCTCGTGCTGCTGCTGCTGCTATCCTCGTTCGTGCTGCTGGCTCCGGGTACCGGGCGCAGCAACAGGTGGTCTGCAAGGGCAGGCGAAAGATTTTGGTCAAGTGCGTCCTGCAGTTGCCGCAGCAGCACCTGTCGTTGCTGCAGCACGCGCGGCCACAGCACTGCGGCGTTGACATGGCCGCTGACGAGCCCGAGGTCCGACAGCAGCAGAGACAGCAGCAGTGCCCCCGTCTCGTCTCGTCTCTGGAAAGCCTGAAGGGCCATTCCATTCAGCAGCGCCACCAGGGGGTGGGAGAAGGCCACACGCTGCAAAATATCAAAGGCTAAGTCGCACCTCCCCCCCACGCTTTGCAGCAGCAGTGCGTCCTTCTTCTCTGCCGCTGCTGCTGCTCTCCCACCGGAAGATCCGGTCCCGGTGCTGCTTCTTTCACTCCTGCTGCTGCTGCTCTGACTCCCTGCGCTGTCCCCCCTGCTGTTGCTGCTGCTGGGCGAGGAAGAGGAGGAGAGCTGGGCGCGATGCGTTGTGGCCTGCAAGACAGAGCGTGATGCAACACCTCTCTCGTCAGCAGCACCGCCATCTCGCCGCCCTGCCTGCACACCCGCCGATCCACCAGCAGCAGCAGCAGTCCCATCTCCTGCCGCAAGGGGAGCCTCCGCAGCGTTCCTTCTCCTGGCGCCATCTTGCTGCAGCTGCTGCTGCTGGAGCGCAGGAGAGGGAGCACCAGCCGCAGGGGCGCCTTTAACCCCACCAGGCGCATGCTGCTGTGCTGCAGCAGCTGCTTCGACGTCGCTTTCTGCGCTTCCTCGCTCTGCTCTCTCTGAGCTCCCCGCGGTCGGGCGCTCTTCTGCTGCTGCTGCTGCTCCGAGGCTCTCCCCGGCATCTCTGACTTGCAGAAATGGCTCTCCTTGCAACGTCAAGACGCCGACGTTGAAGAGAGCTTCCACCCGGCCCTGCTCCGCAGCTTTAAGATAGTATCGAAAGGCGACGGACGGCTGGCCCACGCCGCCTGGCAGCAGCGCTGCTGCAGCAGCTGCCTCTGCATTGCCTTTCTCTCCTTCACCAGCAACAGACCCTCCCAAGGCGCTCATGTGCGCGTTCGCGTACATTAGCTGCGCGTTGCTGTCTCCGTAGTCTGCTGCACGCCGCAGACTCTCACCTGCAAAGAAACAGCACATACGTAAGCAACAGCAGCAGCAGCACCGACATGCCGCGCAACATCCGCCGTGGCAGCACCAGCACCAGGACGGCGCGCGTGGAATGCAGCAGCAGCAGCAGACACCAACCAGAAGACGCACGTGCGGGAGACAGGAGGGGAGACTGCGGCGAAGAAGAGGTAGCAGCAGAAGCCCAGGGCCGGCTCCACACGCAGACGCCGGTAACCGCTACTCCTGCTGCTGCTGCCCACCGTCCCGACAGAGAAACCCGAAAAGCAGCAGCAACAGTAGAAATCCCATCACGAGACAGCAGCAGCAGCCGCAGCAGCAGCAGCCGCAGCAGCAGCAGCCGGAGGAGCAGCACCAATACTCGCAGCAAAAGACAACGCAGCATCAGCAGCAGAGACACAGAGCGCCAACCGAGGCAAAGTTTCCCGCAGCAGCAGCGACGGGACGGGAGTGGCAAGTGTCCACAGACGTCCGCCACAGCAACGAAGTGGCAGGGGGCTGCTGCTGCGGTAGCGCGGGCTACAGTCCTCAGAACACTGCGCAACACCAGGACCCGCAGCAAATTCTTTGACGACATGTATAATGAAGAAAAGGACGCATAGGTATTTGAGGCGGGAAGACAAGGAAAAAACAAGAACTTGGGGACGAGAAAAGAAGAAAGGAAGGGAAAAGAACAGGAGCAAAGAAGCACGTGCTGTATCAGTGGCACTCTCAACATCTTCCGCAGCAGATGAGACAGCAGCACTGCGAAAAATACTTGCAAGCAGCAGCAGCAGCAACAGAGGAGAACGAGAAACACCAGAAAAAGAAAGGCAGCAGCACTCGCAAGAACAACACCACCAGCAGCAGTCCCAGCAGCCGCAGCAGCAGCAATCGCAGCAGCAGCAGCAGTCCCAGCAGCCACAGCAGCAATCGCAGCAGCAGCAGCAGTCGCAGCAGCTGTAGCAGTCCCAGCAGTCGCAGTAGCAGCAGCGATTCCAGCAGTCGCAGCAGGAGCACCAGTGGCACGCCGCTAGTCGCCAAGCCCTCCCCCCCCCTTCGCGGAAGAAGCAGCAGCTTCGAAGCAGCCACAAGACAGCAGTCACCACGGCAGCACCAGGCAGCAACAGCCGAGTCAGGGAACCGCAAATTTGGCGCAGAAGGGGAAAGTCCGGGAACAGCGGACCCCAGCGCAAACAGACGCACTTCTCTATGCGGAGAGCAGTCAGTTCCAACACGTGCCTCCATACAAATTTACTCGCAGGGCCTCCTCCAAGTACAGAAGACAAGGACACACGTGTTATATACGTGAATATAGAGAAATGAGATCCGACACGTATAACTGCAAACAACTACATATATACGTGTATGGCGGGGAAGAAAATATGAGAACGAGACACATAGAGAGAAGGGAAAAGTACGCGTGGGGAAGATTTATACGCAGAATCACATACACACTAATGTACGTACACCATATGCAAATATGCATGCACACAGCTAGACACAGAGACATCTAATACACATATATAGATAGATAGATTGAGAGATAGACAGATATGTGCATAATATATACATATATGCATGTGTGTACGTAAATATACATACACTTCCATACACATATACATACGTATACATACATATGAATACATACATATATATATATATATATTTATATACATAGAGAAAGAAAAGAGAGACAGACAGATATAGACATATATTCTATAGAGAGCTGTGCAAATACACAGATATGTAGGCCTGTGGATGAATACGCATGCAGACATGGACACACGTACAGAGAGAAAGAGATATATTATTCACAACACATCACATATATACACGTGCAGCTAATTCTACAGAAAATAGCCGCCTACGCCTACACCCATGCATACATATATGCACATATATAGATATATATATGGATGTGTACAGAGAGAGGAGTTCAGGTCCGCCGCTGTCATCTAGGAGCGTCCTCCGGGCTGCATTTGTATGGCACTTTGCAGATTGCGGAGTAGACGACTACGCAAGAGAAAGGAAAGCAGCAAATACGACGAAGAAGAAGAAGAAGAGGAAAAGACTGCTGCGTAGCTCCTGAACCTCCAGATATAATAGGCACGTGCACAGGAAGACAGAAGAGACGAGACGAGACAGAAAAAAAAGAGATGGTCGTCTCCCACAATTTCGTCGGTTCGAAAAGGGAAAGGAAGAGCAGAAGACAGAGAAGAAGAGAAGCAGAAGACGACCCCCCCTTCCTCCCTTCGACGCAGGGCGGTGCTGCTGCCGTTTCTCTTCTGCACTTCTAATTCTTCTCCGTCTTCTGTTTAGCTCTGCTGCTGCTGCTGCTCCTGCGACTTACCTGCGCGTAAACTATCTGTGAAGTCGTGCAAGCGAAGGCGATAGCAGAGAAATCGAGCGAAGTGGGGAGCTGCGCCGTGACCGTGCGCAATCACCTGCCGAAACACAAACACCAGACATCACCGGGTGTACGTACACCAGGAGCAGCAGCAGCAGTGAGAACGGCCACCACCTGCCGCAGCAGCAGCAGAGACGCACCAGCCGCCGTCCAGCAGCCACAGCAGCAGCAGATTCGCAGCAGCAGCAGCAGGAGGCTCGGTAGCACCGCTCGCTGGGAATTTTTGTTTTACCCGGGCGCGGGCCCCCTCCGTCTTCGGCCACGTGTGTGCGTGTGTGTGTGTGGGGTAGGGGGGGGTTTGGTGGTGCAGCGCGCACATCGCCGTTCTGCGGTGTACAGACACCCCAGATGGTCCCGAGTGTGAAGAAACGGCGGCACAAACGCACGTACCTACCCATGCGCGAGTCTATTTCTATGTGTGTAGACGTCATCCTGCATATACATATATATATATATATATATATATATGGAGAGAGATAGATACATAGATACGTATAAAGCTGCGCACATATATATTTATATACACTTGCTGACACCATATAGCATATGTAAGTGCGTGCGCAAGTATATAAATATATACATATATACATATATGTATATACACGTGTTGACTCCATATTGCAGATGTAAGGACATACATATAAGTATACATATACAACTATATATATATATATATATATATATAGACAGATAGACAGATATAAAGGCTCACATACGTACACATATATATATACATAGATAGATAGATACGTATATCTGTATACCCCTGTTGACTCCACCCTGCAGATGCAAGTACGTATATATACGTCTATATATACAAATATATATATATATAGAAGTACACACGTATGTATACACAGGCGTTGAATGCATACAGGAGGAAGAAATGAAGAAGAAGAGAAGAAAGTGCCTCTGCCAAACAGCCCGGGCGGGGCGGAGGGAAGTGGGCGAGCTGCTGGGTTGACGCGCTTACTTGTCGCAAGTACGGCTCCGCGGGATGTCTTGGAGTAGAAGGTGGCAGGTCCGTATACCCGGCAAAAACATTTCTGTAGTAGTTCCACAGTCTTCCTCCGCCGTAGAAATGACGAAGAAAAGTCCTCAGCAAACGGAAGAGTCCCTGCCACAAACCGCCTGCCTGCTGCTCTTCTCCTTCTCCCTCTGGCTGCTGTTGCATTCCCGGGCGATCCCCGGTTGCTGCACTCCCCTGCAGCTCCTCCTCGTCGCCTCCTTCTCCCCGCCACCCGCCAGAGATACCTGCAGCGCGCTCTCCTGCTGGACCGGGTCTTGCTGCTCCTGGGCCGGGTCTTGCTGCTCCTGGGCCGGGTCTTGCTGCTCCTGGGCCGGGTCTTGCTGCTCCTGGGCCGGGTCCTGCTGCTCCTGGGCCGGGTCTTGCTGCTCCTGGGCCGGGTCCTGCTGCTCCTGGGCCGGGTCCTGTCCCCGCTCCTACTTCTTCTCCTGCTGCTGTCGCTCCTCCGGCTGCTCCGTCTGCTCCCGTCAAACGCGCCCACCAGTCGCCGGGAGAAAAGTTGCTCAGCTGCTGCAGCCACCCCGCCCCTTCCGCAAGATTTTCCCCGCCGCCGTAGAAGTCCACCCCCTGACCAGCCGCTGCTGCTGCTTCTGGCTCCCCCCGCCTTCAAAAAGCCGCGGTCCACCTCCCCTGCCGCCGCCCCCTCCTCCTGCTCTACCTGCTACTGCCGGTGGCGCTTCTCTTCCTGCTGCTGGTTGCGGCAGTTCTCTCGCTGCTGCTGCTCCCCCTCCTTCCCTTGCTGCTGCTGCTGCTTCCCCTGCGTCAGGCGGACGTGCCCTCTCTTGTCCGCTTCGCGCCGCTGCTTCGGGCATCTCTGCTGTTGTCGCCTGCTGCTGCTGTGCAGAGGTGGCCGGAGGGGGCAACGGCCCCAGTTCACCGAGCAGCAGAAATGCCAGCGCCATCGCAGCATTCGTACTTCCAAGAGCAGCAGCGCGTCGCCAGAGCGCCATCGCCTGCTGCGGGTCACGCGGAATCCCAGCTGCAGATACATGCAAAGACAAGCGAAGCGGCAGCAGCTCGAGGCAACAAAAGCAGCAGCAGCAGCTCCCGGAGACGAACAATCGATACAACAGCTACAGCCACAGCCCCCCCACAGCAGCGTCCCCACAAACATCAGCACACGCAGAAGCGGTGCATCAGGAGAGCGAGTGCAGCAGCAGAAGCAGAAGCAGCAACACAGACAACAGGGACAGTGGCAGCTGCAGCAGAGGCGGAAGCCGCGCAGCAGCAGCAGAAGTGGTGCACCAGATGCAGAAGCGGAGACAGCAACAAAACAGCGCAGGAAGAGTGGCAGCACGAGGAGACGTAGCAGCAGCAGAAGCAGCAGCAGAAGCAGCAGCACAGACGACAGGGACAGTGGCAGCAGCAGCAGAGGCGGAAGCCGTGCAGCAGCAGCAGCAGCAGAAGTGGCGCACCAGATGCAGAAGCGGAAACAGCAACAGTGGCAGCAGGAGGAGGCGTGAAAGCAGCAGAAGCAGAAGCAGCAGGACAGACGGCAAGAGCGGCAGCACCACCACCAGCACAAACAGCAGGGAGAGGGCCAGGAGCCGCAGCAGCAGCAGAAGAAACAGCAGCGCACACAGCACGTACAGCAGAAGCAGCAGAAGCAGAAGCAGCAGCACAGACTGCAGGAACAGTACCACGAGCAGCAGCAGCAGCAGCAGAAGCGGGAGCGCACACAGTAGGAACAGCAGCAGCAAGAGCTGCAGAAAAGCAGAAGTCGCACCGCAGAGAGCGGGGACAGCAGGAGGAGCAGCAGCGGCAGCAGCGCACACAGCAGGAACAGCAGCAGCAGCAGGAGAAGCGGAAACAGCAACACACAGACAGCAGGGACAATCGCACAAGCGGCACCAGCAGAAGCAGAAGCAGCAGGGAGAGTATTACGAGCAGCAGAAGGAGAGGCAGGAGGAGGGGCAGGAAAGGTAGGAGCAGCAAAAAAAGCAGCGGCATACCGACTTCATGCCCGCGGCTGTAGAGGTCCCCCAGGGCAGTGAGACCTTCTGGAACGCCATCATCAGCGAGGGTCTGCACCAGGGCTGCATATTCTGCGCTGCTGCTGCTTAAACTTTCGCCCGCTCCACTTCTGCTGCTGTTGCTGCTGCCGCCGAGGCCGCTGCTACCGGTTGCTCCACTTCCTCCTCCTCCACCTGCTGTTGTTCCTTCTCCTCCTCCTCCTCTTGGCCCGCCGCCGCTTCCCTTCGTTTCTCTTCCACCGTCTTCGCTTTCTTCTGCAGTCAAAATGTTGACTTTCCCCAGGGCGCGCAGCGTCGCCACCAGCCATGCCGCCGACACTTCCTTTTCTTCCTCTTCTTCCTTCTCCTGGTCCTCTTGCTCTTCTTCTCTTGCCGAGTCCGCCTCCTCAGCAGCAGAGGCAGCAGCGCTTCCTCTCTCCCGGTCGCCTGCGGCACTCCCGTCTCCGCCTGGACGCGCAGCGGGAGCTGCTGCTGCAGCAGCACGAGAAGGGGGAGAGCCACTTCCGCGCGAGCCAGCATCAGCAGCAGCATCAGCAGCAGCAGTAGCGTGGGGAGGTCCCGGGGGGACAGCGGGATAAGTCGACGGAGACACTGCTACTGTCACTTCGGCTGCCTGTCTGGCTGGTGGGCTTGCTCCTGCTCCTGCTGCTGCTGCTGAAGATGCGGCAGCAGTAGCAGCAGGAGTCGGGGAAGAGGAGGAGCTGTGACTGGCTGCAGAGCCTGCTGCACGCGCAGGAGCGACAGCTGCAGCAGCAGCGCGCAAGGCGGGGGGCAGCACAAGAGAAGCAGCAGCCGGCTCAAGGTGGAAAGAGTGAGGAAGAAGAGAATGACGAAGAAAAAAGCGAGGAGGAGAAGAAAGCGCCGACTGCTCTTCCGCTGCCAGCATCCCTACACTCAACACGTGGCGCACGGCAGCCAGGCACCGGCTTGTGCTGCTGCTGCTCATGCTGCTACTGCTGCCGTCCTCCGGCAGGTCCTTTCCCCCTCCCCGCAGCGGCAAGTCGTCGCGGCCGCCATCTGTGTCGACAAAGTAAATCAGCCGGCACAGCACACAGCGCGTGCAGCAGCGGGAGCAGCCGCAGAAACAACGGCAGGGACACCAGCACAAAAGGCAGCAGAAGCAGCAGCAGAAGCAGACGCAGCAGCACCAGAAGCGGCACGAGAAGTACCAGCAGAAGCAGCAGTGGAAGCAGCGTCACGAAAAGCAGCAGCGGAAGCAGCAGCAGCAGAATTAGCAGACGCACAAGCAGCAGAAGCAGCAGCAACAGAAGCAACAAAACCTGAAGCAGCAGCAGCAGAGGCGGCAGCAGCAGAAGCAGCAGCAGCAGAAGCAGCAGCAGCAGCAGCACCAGCAGCAGCACTAGCGGAAGCGGCAGCAGAAGCAGCAGGGGGAGCGAAAGGAGAAGCAGCACCAGAAGGAAAAGGAGAAGCAGCACCAGAAGCAGAAGCAGCACCAGAAGCAGAAGCAGCATCAGAAGCAGCAGACGCAAAAGCAGCAGACGGAGAAGCAATAGAAGCAGAAGCAGAAACAACAGAGTCGGAAGCAACGGAGGCAGAAGGAGACAGAGAAAAAGCAGGGAACGTTGGAAGACCTCTACGGAGACGTTCGCGAGTGCTGTTTCATCTGCTAAGCCTCTGTCCCATATCTCTACGGTCCTAAAGTACATCGAGCGCGTACACGTTAGTAATATAGATTTCTACACGTGCTGCATGCCACATACACGTGTCTTCCTAAATAAGGAGATTTCTTCATCTGTACCTATCAATACACGTCGGCAGACATATACACAAATATATACAGGGAAAGAGACAGAGACGAGGAAAACAAAAGAAACACAGAGAGAGATAAGAGGTCGAAGAGACAAAGAGATAGACAGATACGAGAGCTGCGGACAGATACAAATCCAGCGAGATAGATAGGTATATAGGTATAGACATATAAAGTCTACATATGGGTAATAACTGCAGACATACATACACACATACACACACGAGACAGAAAGCAACATATATATATATATATGTATGTCTATATATGTTGGAGTAACTGAGTAAAAAGTGGGAAGGTATATGTATACGCATCGTATGTTTAATACGGATATATAAAGAGGGACAGGTATATATACAGATACTACACACTGGCCTGTCCACTTATATGGAGAGGCAAGTATAGAATACACATGTATGGGGCCGCACAGGTCGTCTAGGCATGCACAACAGACGTCGGCGTCTAGACGGAGATATATGTAGCACAAATGAACAACGCGCGAGGCAAGGGGAAAGCGAGGAAGACGAGGAGAAGAAAATAACGAGAGGAGGACACACGCAGACAGAAGGACACAAAAGAAGGATGCGAAGGATGCGGAGGGGGCCCGTCGACGTGGAGAGGAACGCGGCAGAGATGCCAGCAGCAAGAGAAGCGGGGCAGCAGAAGGAAGAAGACGGGCAGAGAAGGGACGTGAAAACGTGCAGGCAAAGCGGGAGAGGCACAGAGCGGTGCGCGCAGACAACGGGAAACGTCCACATGAGGACGAATATGGGGAGACGTAGAAGAAGAGGAAGACGAGGGAAACGAAGAAATGAAGAAGGCGCGAAAAAAAACGGCAAAAAAAAGACGGGGGGGGGAGGGGGGGGTTGGACGGGCAGCAGCACAGAGAGGGAAAGGGAAGACCGAAAAGGAAGCAAACGAAGAAATGTACGAAGGGGGGAAGGACGAGAGACACAGAGGGAGAAGAAAACGGGAACATACATATACATATACACATATACATATACATATATACATATACATGTACATATACATATATACATATACATATACATATACATACATATGCATATATATACATATATATACATATACACATACACATATATATAGAGAGAGGAAGAGGGCAGCGACAGAACGCAGTGAAAAAGCGCAGAGAGAACGGGAACATACATATACATACATATACATATATGTACATATACATACATATATATGCATATATATACATATATATATATACATATATATACATATATATATACATATATATATACATATATACGTAGAAGAACAGGGCAGCGGGAGGACGCAGTGAAAAAGCAGCCTGACAGAAATATGTACAGACAGAAACACAGACACAGACAGACAGAGAAGACAACGGGAACATACATATACATACATATACATATATACATTAATATATATACATATAGAGAGAGAAAAACAGGGCAGCGAGAGGACGCAGCGTGACACAAATATGTACGTAGAGAGCCGGAGAGAAGAGAGGGGAAGACGAAGAGGGGAGGAGAAGACGGGGGAGAAAAAAACGTGCGGGAGGGCACATCGAGACAGCGAGAAGAACGGGGGGACGGAAGCCGCGCGGAGGAAGGCAGCCACACACACACACGTAAACGACGGGTGGGTGGGTGTGGGGAGACCCGACCGGCAGCGAACGCAGCAGCAGCAGGAGACGAGGAAGACGAACGGAAGCAGCAGCAGCAGAAGAGGAAAGGGGGGGGCAGGAGAAGCGGAAGAGGCACAGAAGAGGCGCAGCAGCAGATCCTGCGAAGAGCGGGAGACTTCCCCTCTGCAGAGAAGTGCGTAGCAGGGAGACCTCCCCCCTTCCATATGAAAAAGTGGCGAAGAAATGCCCTTCGAAGGGAAAGGCACACCTTTCACGTGTGTGTCCCTACTATCTTCTCTTGCTGTCTTACTGAGGCGCTCGAGGGAGAGGTAGCTGCGTCGCGCGAGTCGCTGCCGCAGCAGCACCGCGTCCGCAGCCGTCTCTGCAGGTTCGCCCTCGAAAATGAAGTCCTCCTTTCCCAACCTGCAAAACACGAAATTTCCTTCGAAAACGACCACCTTCCACCACACGCAGACCGCAACACGTACCCCCACCCACAACAACGGCCTCCCACACACACATACAAATACGTATATACGTGTGTATACTTGTGTGAATAGTATGCATGTATATATTGGTGTGAATGCTAAGAATACACATATGCGGATAATATGCAGTGTATGTGTGTGTGCATGTATAGGTTTGGATATGGCCACTGATATATATACCACAGATGCATGTATGCCCTCCTCATGCTGATATGTGTGTGTAGACAGATACACGTATATTGTGTGTGTGTGTGTGTGTGTGCATACGTTATATATGTAGAGAAGGTAAATACACATGTATACTTTCACCTATGTGTATGGGTGTTCATACAAACACATATATACGGGGAGCTCTACATATACATAGAGATGTACTCGTACACAGGAAGCTATACGATACGTCAGCATACAAGCACATACGAATATACAAGCATATACACATACATGTAAATATATAGAGAGAGATATATATACGAATATACAAGCATATACATATAGAGAGAGACGAATATACAACCATACATGCATACATATATACATATACATTACATACGTACATATGTGTATGTGAACATTTACAAAGGAATACTACACATACACACACACACACACATATTCACATATGTATATGCGTGTGTATATATATTAAATATAGACAGAGAGGTAGACATGATAGAGAAATAAGATGGATATGTACGTATCCGCGTGAATACATACATATGGGTATACACGAGTACTGAGGCATACACACATACATATATATGTGCGTATATACACAGATTATATAGAAAGATAGGTAGGCACATACGATAGATACATATATACATGTCTAGGCAAGCGTACATATATATATGTGAATGTGTTCAGGGAAATATACATACACATGAATATGTGTGTGTGTGTGTGTTTCTACATATACGTACGCATATATATATATATATGTATGTAGAGATAGAGACACACACACACACATACAGAGACAGAATGGCGTCTGCTTGATGATATTATATATACCTCGTTTTACATGTAGAAGTAGACACGGACGCATATGCAGTTGTGTGGGTACATACAGCAGGAAGAGAGAAGAGAAGAAGGGGACGAGAAGAAAAAAAGAAGCAAAGAGAGGGGAACGCTTAAAGATTTTACCAAAATGCACATTTTCTTCGACAAGATCTGCGTAGCTGGGCACTGTCCAAACGGACAGCAAGACGGAGACGCTGGGCCAGGAGAAGCAGAAGATCCGGAAGCAGGCAGCAGCAGGAGCAGCAAGAAGCAAAAGACAGAGAGCAACAGCAGCTGCTGCAGCGACGCAGTTGCCACGACACACAGGGCCGTCACACAAAAAAAAAGCATCCATCTCTCCTCCAGAGATATCTCTTTTTGGCGCCTTGTATACCCCTATCCGTAGACGATACATTGACTTTTAAATATAGCCATCATCGATATATAAGTGTATATATAGGGGGATATATACACGTGCGTTGCTGTTCATACATATGTATATATATAAGAAGAAAGAAAGGTATCTACATCCATACACATATATATATGTATGTACACGCGTAGACACGTGTAGGCTTCCATGCATACGCACATACGTATCCATACTCACATATATTTATAGTGTGTACAGTAATATTATAGAAGTTAATATACGTTTAAGCCTTCAAAAGGCATGTGTATATGTATATACGTATGAATATACGGAACTCGTATGCCTCTAGGCTTCCATATATACCCATTCATATATATATATATACACCTACCGAGACGTACGTATAGATAAGCCTATTTAAAGCGTACATATATATATATATATCGATATCTCCGCACAGGGTAGTTCAAGAAGATTCTTCAGTTATAGTAATGGAAGCAAACAAAAGGCGTGCTGCTGCCGCTGCTGCTGGTAGTGCCGCTGCTGCGTTTGCTGCTGCTGCTGCTGTTGCTGCGTTTGCTGTTGCTGCGTTTGCTGCTGCTGCTGTTGCTGCGTTTGCTGCTGCTGCAGTTGCTGCGTTTTCTGCTGCTGCTGTTGCTGCGTTTTCTGCTGCTAGTTTTGTTGCCGATGTTTCTGTTGCTGGTTTTACCTGAAGTTTGCATTGCTCAGACGGGAGCGGAGGAAGTAGGCGACCGCAAGGTGGGCGAGGGGCTCTCCGCTTTGCGCTGCCATGTCATATTTGATGATGGGAACGTCGAAGAGTTGCCCTCGGCCGCGCTGCAGCAGCAGCGCAGCTGTTCCTCCTCCTCCTCCTTTCCCTTTTTTATCACTGCTTGTCGAGGGGTGGTAATGGGAGGGTGGTGATGGTGGGGTGGGGTCGTGGGAGGCGACAGCCGAAGCGAGGGAGCAGAACACCGAAGCGCCGGCGCGGGCATTTTTTTGTGGGAAGGACAAACACGAGAAACGCATGCAGCAAAGAGAAGGAAATATTTATGCTGCGCCAAGACCCAGTAACAGACAAACTAAGCAAATACAAGTCCTGCCCACACAAACATTTACATATACATACATATATACACATACATATATACATATATATATGTATATGCGTAAGAACAAACAAAAAGAAAGGACGACAGAAACATATATATATTTACATGTGTACATATATGTGTGCAGAGAGACAAAGACATATATATATACGCGGAGACATATATGTATATATATATGTACATATACGCAGGGGGACAGACACAGATACATATATATATGTGTACTTATGTATACATACACGCATTAAAACAGGCAGACACACAAAGAGAGAGACATATATGTGTATATATGTGAGGCTCTCCAAATATAATGGAGGCACATATGGAGAAGTGACGGGGTGGCGCGCGTGTCTCTCTGTCGCTTTTTCTTCACAAATTTGCGGGTAGATATGCATAGCAGGCTGATAATCTTTCATACGAATATATATATATATATGTGTGCTTATCTGTAGATGAATATAGACGGATAGAAAAAGTAGAGAAGAAATGCCCAGCAGCATCCTCATACGTATGGCTGCGTCAGTATACATGTCTACCTCAAGATTATATACGTAGAACACACACATCCACCATACATGTTCTGTATGCATTTCTACTGCACACCCACTAACATATATATATGTATATATACCCAACAACTGTCGATATATATACATATATACTTATAAATACATATACATATATGTATATACCCAGCAAGTGTCTATATATATATATATATATATGCCCACATATGCATAAATACATATGCATGAATAAATACATATATATATGTGTATGTACACGTATATGTATATAGACAGCATAAATAGACCCAATAACCGTATATCAGTTAACATGTACATATATGTATATATGTATATGTGTGTGTGTATTAGTACCTATGCACGAATATAATATTTATATATATATATATATGTAGACGTGGATGTAGGTTCTCTACAGAGTGCATATATATATATATATATATGAATACATATGAATGAATATAAGTATATATATATGTATATATATATATGTATCTTCCCGGTAGACGAACGCCCATGACAGAGATACGTGCACCCACCAACCATCGAATATATACTCTGCAGATGGGATTCTTGATAGATATATTAATATATTGCGAACCATCCGTGCACCAACTTCTACTCTCTGCTGTGTGTCTATTTTAAAGCGTCTTTTGTCAGCCCCTCTGTGTGAGTGTCCCCGTCACTTTTTTTCTCCCGTCTCTTCGTGTTTTCCCCTCGCTGTGTGCGTTTGCTGTTCTCTTGCTGCTCTTCCTGCGTCTCCGTCTTTCTGTCTCTCTGGCTTCCCCTCACCTACGCAGACACAAAAAACGTGTGCACTACAAAGAGACGTCTAAAGGCTGGTACTACCACATTTGCTTCGCATTTCTTCCCGTGGATGCGCGTCTCCCCGTCTCCGTGTTGCCTCGTCTCTCCATCGTCTCCCCCCCGCCGAGACCGCGGTGAGACACACTGCCTGCTGCCCACACAGGAAATGGCCCCTTGCAGAAGAAAGTTCGAAGAAGAAGGACAGGAGGAAAAGAAGACTCTCCCAGCACTTGGGCGACAGCAGCGTTGCTGCAGCAGCTCACCCGCCGGCAAAGAAATGCCTGCCTGCACCGGTGGTCCGCTGCAGCTGTAGCGCCGCCACCTGCTGCTGCTGGTGCTCCTGCGGGGAATGCTGCTGCTCCTGGGCGTCCTGCTGACGCAGCAGGGAAGCAGCAGCATACGCGCTTGGCTGCTGATGCAGCACCAGCAGCCCTCGCAGGTGCGTCTCTTCCTCGGCGACGACCCAGGCCTTCGAATGCTCAGCAACAGCAGGTACGCCGATGGAAGTTGCCAGGGCTGGGAATCGAAGAAAAAAAAGGGGACAAGGCCGAAACAAGAAAGCGACAGCACACGTGAGCGTCCACTCGAGACGCATCGCTATCAAATGGCGTCTTCGCCAGCCCAGGGGAATACGAGAGACGGAGACACGGAGAATAAAAGGGAGACACCCACGCACAGAGAGACAAATACGGAGAACGCGAGGAGCGGTGAAAATACGGGGAGGGGGGCGACTGTGTGCGAAATCTACTGAGTGTAGAAGTGAACTATGGAAGATAAACAGAGAGAGTAGCACGGGAAGACGAAATAAATAACTCTTTAAGAGAGAAGAACCCCCAAAATCGTGCGGATAGATGCAAACATTTGGTCGTAACCACCCCCACACTTCCCCGGCACTTACGTATACAAAAAGGAACATATACACAACACATGTATACATATATACATATATATGCACATATATATATAAGTACCTCACACACATACATATGTGTATGTATCTACGTATAGATATATACATATGCATATGCATGTATATCTGTGGATATGTGTTGTGTGTATTTCGGTACATACCTATTTATACCTCTCTCTACATATATGTGTAAATCTCTGCACCTATACGTATCGACATATGTACACGTGTATTTATCTGTGGGTTGTACAGATATATATGTTTCTCTCTCTAGTGTACATGTATACATGTCTGTGTGTGTATGTGTGTGTACACCTCAGCAGCAGCAGCAGGAACGGCAGCAAAACCGTAGCAGCAGCAGGCGGAAGAGCAGCACCAGCCGTAACAGCAGCAGGGGGAACAGCAGCACCAGGCGGGTGAACAGCAGCAGGCCGAAGAGCAGCAGCTGCAGGTCGCGCAGAACATCTGGCGAGGCCCTGGGTGTGGAGATGCGTACCGTCGACAAGGAGACACGTGCTGCAGAGCTCCTTGCAGCGTATGCCTTCGACCGCGCAGCGCATGGCGATATCAAAATGGCGTGGCCAGCCCTCAGGCAGGCGAAGCGTTCCTGAAGCATCAGCAAAGCCGAAGAAAAAGAGAAAAGCGCATGCCCCAAGGGACTGTGAGCGAAGCCTATGCTTCGTTGCTGCGGGGAGCGCGTCGACCGCCTGCTGTACCGCCTGCTCGACGGCTGTCAGCAACACCTGCGCTGCTGCTGCCGGGCTCCCTGCTGCTCCCGCTGCTGCAAAAGAAGAAGAAGAAGCAGAAGAAGAAGAAGCCAAGGGGACGTCGGCAGCGTCGGAAGACACAGGCAGCGAGTCAGCAAGGGAAATCAACGACGGCAGCAGTGCCGCGTCTGGCGGGGGCAGCAACGACTCAGAAGACGCTGCTCCTGTTGCTCCTGCTGCTGCTGCTTCTTCTTCTGCCGCTGCGCCGTCTGCGCCGCCTGCCCTCGCTCCGTCGTCGGCAGCAGCACTTCTAGCGGCAGTACCAGCAGCAGCAGCAGGACGCGACGACGTCGCTCCGGCCGAAAACGAGGACGTGTGCCGCTGCATCGCACTATCGACAGAATCATCAGGCAGAGAGGAAGACTCAGCAGTTGCTTTGATGACAGCGTAGAGCAGCACGTAGAACTCTCCGAAATCGGCCACAGGACGCAGCAGCTGGTGACCTGCAGCTGCCAGAAGCAGCATTTCTTGTTCGCCAGTAGCAACGGAAGACGGTGAGATGGCCCACGAAGCGTTCGCTCTTCGTGGATCTCTGCGTTGCAACTCTCGTCGCCCGCTTCGTCGTCTCCCGGCGCTGCTGCTGCTGCTGAAGCTGCTGCTGCTTCTGCTTATTCTGCCGCTGGTGCGACTCGGCCTGCCGCTCCGACTATCGCCGGTGGCCCCCTGAAAGCTGCTGCTGCTCCTGCTGCTGCGCTTTCTGCTGCTCGCCCTGCTGCTGCTGCTGTCGCTACTGCTGTTGCTGCTCTTCGGTGGGTTCTGCGTCGAAAAAGAGGAAGATGATGATGCAGCAGTAGTAGCACCAGAAAGACGAGGACCGACGTAATATTCGTCAACAGCGGCGAACCGAGTCGGCCGCAGCACACGGTGGATCAGCAGCTCAAAATCCGACGGTCTAAATCGAACTTCTCCTGCGTCAACAAAAATTTCTTCTTCCTCCTCCTGCTGCCCCATCGCGGCTGCTCCTTCTGTTTCTCCTGTTGCTGCTTCCTCGTCCTCAACACCGCCACCAGCACCTGCGGCACTTCCTCTGGCAGCGGCGTCTTCTGCAGCCGGCTTCGCTTGCTCTCCTCTGCGCGCTGCAGCTGCTGCACCGCTCCTCTCCTTCGCTGCCGCACCAGCAGCAGCCGGCTGTGGACCTCTCCCGTGTCTCCCTGCTGCTGCTGCTGTGTGAAGAGGGCCTGACGGGACAAAGCGTTCCGCTGCTGCCACTGTGTGGGGAGGACCGGACGGGACAACGCGTTCCTCTGCTGTTGCTGCTGTTGTTGCACGTGAGCCGCCTGGGGTGCGCACAGCAGCAGCACGGCGTGCGTCTCCCCCGGCGGGGATAGAACCCGCAGCAAATCCTCGCGGCGGTGCAGCAGCAGAAGTGTCAACACCCGCAGCAGCGGCAGGAGCAGCACCTGGTTGCGCAGAAAAAGCAGCAGCTGCTGCTGCCGACGTGTGAACAGCAGCAGCAGAACCGTGCAAGGCTGTTACTTCTCCCACATTCTCCGGCTCCCCTTCTGTCACGTGCGTTTCACGCCGGCGATGCATCTGCTGATGCTGCTCCTCCCCGTCGAGCAGCCCCTGCTGCTCCGCAGGGACGGACTGCTGGTTCACCTGCTGCTGCTCCAACGCTGCAGCGCTTCGGTGCTGCTGCCGCGCATGGGCAAACGACGGCTGCTGCTGCCGCGCATAGGCAAACGACGGCTGCTGCTGCCGCGCATGGGCAAACGACGGCTGCTGCTGCCCCAAGGGCTGCTGCTGCCGCACGGGCTGCTGCTCCTCCGGTGGAGCTGCTGCTGCTCCACCTGCACGTGCTGCTGGTCCACCTGCAGCTGCTGCGGCTGCACCTGCAGGTGCTGCCGCTCCCACATCAGCACTAGCAGCCAGACGCCGCGCATCCTCTTCCGTTCTGTCTTGGCCAACCTCCCGTGCTGCTGCTGCTGGCTCCCCCTCCTCAGCAGGAAACAACGCCTGTGTATCTGCTGCTGCTCTCTCTGCTGCTTCTTCGCCGGCCCCTCCTGCAGAGGATGTTGCTGCTGGTGCTGCACCGGACGCAGAGGCGGAAGCCGCAGACGACTGTCTTGCTGGTGTTCCTGATGCTGCTTCCGCTGCTTCATCTAGTGCCCTCCGTCCCGCGACTCCTGATGCTGCCCTCTCTTCACCTCGTGCTGTTGCCGCTGCTGCTGTTGCTCTCCCTTCTGTCGCTCCTGCTGTGCCCTCTGCTGCTGCTGTTGCGCCCTCTCCGGCTGCTGCCCTTCCTTGGGCTGCTGCTTCTCCTGCATCGGCTGCTGTTGCTCTATCAAGCCCAGGCGCAGCTGAGTCCAGAACGCCTCGCTGCCTCCCTGCTCCTCCTCCTCCGGCTGACGTTGCGTCCGGCTGCCACCCAGCCGCTATACCACCAGCAGAACCAGCAGCAGCAGTGCTTCCTGGGATGGCAGCAGCAGAGCCAGGACTGCTTCTGCCAAGTCCTCGGGCAGCAGAAGAAAGAGTCACACCGCTACTTCGAGGAACTGCACCATGCGCAGAGAAAGTCTCACCAGTCGTCTCTCTCTCAACCGCAGCATTCCACGCTTCGTACGTCTGCCCTGCAGCCGGCACATGACTGCTGCTGCTCGAAGGGAAAAAGAAGCAGCAGCACTTGGACCCGCACCGGGAGCCGCACCACGAGTCGCTCCAGGAGCCGCGCCAGGAGCGGCACCAGGAGCAGCAGCAGAAGCCGTAGCAGTGGCAGCAGCAGAAAGGCGGATCGTCGATGACGGCTCTGCAGCAGGAGGAGCAGCAGCGGGAGGAGGCGCTCGGTGAGAAGCAGCAGTCGACAGTCGAACAGCGGCAGGAGCCGATGCAGCAGCAGCAGGTACATCTGCAGCAGCGTCGACCCCCGCAGCCGTTTTCTTCGCAGCACGTGCGTTCTCTTCGCGGACCTGGGCAGCCAGTGCCAGAATTTCTGCCAGCCACGCAGCAGCTTTTCCTCCTCTGTGTTTCCGTTTGCCTGCAGCAGCAGCTTCTCCCTTTCGTCCACCTGCTGTGGCTGCTCTAGCCTTCCTGTCAGTCCCTGGCTGCTGCTCCTGCTGCTTCCGCATGTGGTGTTTGCTTTGCTCCACCTCCTTCGCTTCCGTAGTTGCACCAGCCGCCGAAGCAGCAGCTGCGTCCATCCGCTGCTGCTGCTCCTGCCGCTGCTGCTGCACCTCGTCCTTCCCACCATCCTGCCGCTCTGCCTGCTGTGCAGAGAAGTCCTGCCGCTGGAGAGTCTCCGCAGTCTTCTCCTGCAGCTGCCTCTCTTGCTGTCCCACTTGCTCCTGCTGGTGCTGTCCTCGAGCCAACACGTCCACCTCCTTCTCCTCCTTCTTCGGCCCCCCCTGCATCGGCTGCCTCTGCTGCTCCTCCACCTTCTGCCGCTCCTCCGCCTTCTGCAGCTCCTCCTCCTTCTGCTGCTCCTCCGCCTTCTGCTGCGCCTCCGGCTTCTGCTGCCCCTTCTGCTTCTCCTCCTCCTCCGGTTTCTGCTGCTGCTCACGCTTCTGCTGCGCCTCCGGCTTTTGTTGCTGCTCATGTGTCTGCTGCTGCTCTGCGTCTCGCCGCTGTTGTGTCTGCATCCCCTCGGGTCTTTCCTGCTGCTGCCGCTGTTCCTCTGCGTCTTTCTCATGCGGCTCTTTCTCTACGTCCTGCTGCGGGAAGGGGTGCAGCCGCTGCTCGTTCTGCTTTGGTTGCTGGACAAAGCCTTGCTGCTGCATCCCCTCTTTCTGCTGCTGCGTCTCCTCCCTCTGCTGCTGTTGATGATGTGGCGCGTCTGTCTCAAGCGCCGATGTTTGCTGCTGGTGCTGCTGGTGCTGGTGCTGGTGCTGGTGCTGGTGCTGCTGGTGGTGCTGCTGGTGGTGCTGGTGGTGGTGCTGCTGCTGCTGGTGGTGCTGGTGCTGCTGCTGGTGCTGCATGTCGACAACGGCTTCGGGAGCAGCAAAGGCGTAGTCGCCGACTTGTATGCGCAGCCTGTTCCAGAGAACAAACTTGACGATTGCTGCTGCCCTACGGAAGGAAAGAAAGGAAAACAAAGAGGAACGTGTTGGCAAAGGGCGGGCGGAAGGTTGCGAATATGAGGAAAGGACGAATGTTGTTGACAGTAAGAATCGCATGCCAAGATGGCTGCCTAACAGGAATAGTAGTGCGCTGGAAAAGAAGAGGAAGAAGA
This sequence comes from Sarcocystis neurona, assembly GCA_000727475.1. NCBI lineage: Eukaryota > Apicomplexa > Conoidasida > Eucoccidiorida > Sarcocystidae > Sarcocystis > Sarcocystis neurona. The sequence continues at coordinate 997,446 of KL647309.1, forward strand.
ACTGGCACAGTAGGAGACTGCTGTCTCGGGTACAGACAGGGACCCAAAGAATAGAGGAGGAGAGCAGAAAGAAGAGAGGAACAGCAAGCAAAAGAAGAAGCAGCAAGCGCGGGAGAAGAGATGGTAAGAGCAGAAGACGCATCGCATGCAGCAGCAGAAAAAGAAGAAGGTCGGAGGACGGGTGGCCACACAGAGACGAGGCGGCGCTGTAGCTACAAAGTCGTGCAGCAGGAACGCAGCAGCCGTTGTCGACAGAAACAGAAGCAGAAGCACCAGCAGGAGCAGCAGCGGCAGCAAAAAGACAGCAGCAGGACGAACAGCAACAGCACGAAGAAAGCAGCAGCAGCAGCTGCTGCTGCAGCGAGAAGCAGAAGCAGCAGCCTCGAAAGTCGTCGAGAAGAAAAAAAGCTGCATCAGCAGCACGACAGCAGCAGCAGAGAGACAGCAGCAGCAGAACCACGGCAGCAGCAGAAGCAAGAGGCAGCAGCAGTAGTTGTAGCCAAAAGCAGAAGCAGCAGCTGCGGCAGCTGTCGAGAAGAAAGCAACAGCAGCAGAAAAACAGCAGCGTCAGAAGGCCAAGAGCAGCAGAAAGATAGCAGCAGCAACAGGAAGACAGCAGGAGCAGCAGGAATCGAGCGGCAGCAGCACAGAAACTTGATCAGGACCAGCAGGGCAGGAAAGGGGAAGTGTAGGTGAGGTGATGCGCAACTCTTGGGACGGAGAGGAGACGAAGGAGCAGCCGCGCAAGTATTAGCATAGAAAGGCAGCAGGAGGAGGGGAAGAATAAGAGAAGAAGCAAACGCAGCGTCGATGTGGTGCTGCAGCTACGAAGAAGAGAAGTCGCTGCTTCGTAGAAAAGAGGGCAGGGAAGACGAACCGCTGAATTTCACTGTCGTGCGCAGCGACATCTGCCAGTTCCTTCGAAGAAAGACGGGTCAGCACGGCTCCTGGTTGAAAAGCTTCTGCCTCTGCAGCACGCTGAAAGTACTTCTGGGGGAAGTCTCGGCGGTCGACGAGCTGCAGCAGCAGCAGGACCTCGGCAGCAACTTCCTGCCATGCCTCTTCGCCTCCCGCCTGCAAAGGCGCAGCAGCTGTGGGAGGCGCAGCAGCTGTGGGAGAAGCAGCAGCCACACCCGCGTGGCCCCGGCTTCCCATCTCCGCCGACGAAGACCAAAAAGTGGAAGAAGACGGACGGGGGTCTGCAGGTGGGAGGACAACTGCAGCAGCAGCGGGAGAGCCGTCGGACGAGGAGGCACCGGAGAACGCCACAAAAGCTGGCGGCGGGCGCAGAGCCGCAGCGGTAGCAGCAGCAGCCGACGAAAGAGGAAGAGAAGAAGAAGCAGCAGCAGCAGCGGAACCAGGAGGAGAAGCGGTAGAATCGGCAAACGAAACAGCGGAAGCAGCATGAGCAGCAGCAGGAGCAGCAGGAGCAGGAGCAGGAGCACCGTTCTGAGCGAGCAAAGAGCGAGGGGAGAACGCGGCCGTCTTCTTCACGCGTTGTTCGGCTGCTGCTGCTTTAGCTGCGGCGGCGGCCGCGGCTCCTGCTGACCGGCTTTCTATCTGCTGTTGAAGTTCCTTCACCAGCAGCACAGCGTCGAGCAGCGGGACAACACGAAAGTAACGGCCTTCATGATAATATACTCTATGCGTTGCACCATCTCTTAGAAGCTGGACGAGCTGCTGCACTGCCTCGTCGTCACTTTGCTGCTGCTGCGGTTGCTCCTGTAAGTCTTCCTCTTCTTCTTCTTCCTCTTCGTCTTCTTCCTCCCCTTCCCCGTCGAAGAACAGGCCAAAGTCTTCACTGCCGCCGCCGCCTTCTACCCCGTAAGAGAGATAAAGGGATTCGCTAGAAAGCGTTTCCTCATCTGCGCTGCTCCCCAGCAGTATCTGCTGCTGCAACGGCGGCTCATCTTCCTGCCATAACTGCTCCTCCTCCCGCGAATACCGTCGCTCCGGAGCCGCAGCTGCTGCGGCCTCCTCTTCCTCTTCTTCTCCCTCCTCTTCTGCTTCTCTATAGATTCTGCCCCCCGCCGCCATGTATGGCTTTTCCACGTGCGTCGATGCGGCCGTCCCCCGGGTCGCACCGGCGTGCGGCTGCTGTTGCTGCCGCTCTCCTGCAAGAGAAGCCTGCTGCTCCCGCGAAGTAGATACCTGCTGCTGTTGCTGCTCGTCTCGTCCGTAGCCTTCCTCTCCTGAAAATACGTCTCGCTCTTTTGGTGCTCCTCCCGTTGCTCCTGCTGCTGCAAATAAAGCAGCTCCTCCTTCTTCCTCCTTCCCTGGTGCTGTTCCTGACGCACCGCTCGTTGTCACTTCTGCAGCAGCAGCAGCAGCTTCAGCAAAAATGAGATGCGGTAACGGAGGCGCCCATGCCCGCTGAGCCGCAGCCATCCCAGCAGCAGCCGCCATCGCTGCTGACACTGCAGCAGCAACAGGCGCGGACGAACCAGGAAGGGACGACGACACGGTCGCAGCTGCAGCAGCAGCCGGCAGACAAACGGGACGAGCCGCTACCGCTGCTGCGGAAAGAGACGCAGCTGCAGCAAGTGAAGCCCCGAGACGCTGTGTTGTCTGTACCAGCCACCGCAGCGGAGCCCCTGCAGCAGCAGCAGCCGCAGAAGCAGCCGTCGCAGCAGGAAGCTCCTGCGCATCACGCGTTGCAGACCCCTCCTCAGCCGCAAAAGCAGCAGACCCGGCAACGGCCACGTGAGACGCAGCATCAGCAACAGCAGGTGAAGACGCAGCAGCAACGGCACGAGAAGACGCAGCAGCAACAGCACCAGAAGACGAAGCAGCAATAGCAGAAGACGACGCAGCAGAGGCAGCAGGGGCACGGCTCAGTATGGCAGGAATCGACAGAGCAAGTACACCGTCATAGCTGAATCCTCTGCCACCTCTCCTGTTGCAGTAGAAGTCGCTGGGACAAGCAGGTCGGCGGTTCACGGTCGTCCTTGCTTTATCTTCGGGCAGAGGCAGATGGCTGCGCTGGGTAGCAGCAGCACCCCTGTCTACGCGGTGCTGGTGCTGCTGCCGTTGCTGCAGGTCGCCTGGCTGCTGGCGAAGCTGGAGCAGCAGGTCCTCTTGCTGCTGCTGCGGCTTCAGATGTTGCAGGCGCTGTGAGGCCTGCTGAGAGTCCTGTAGCAGCCGGGCGCGCGTGATGTACGTACACTGCAGGGACAACGGCCAGCAGCAGGTCCCCGGGTCACCGCCGCGAGCAGCCCTGTTGCCGAAAGAAGCAGACGGCGAGGCGCACAAGGCGGTGTCCTCGAAGCTGTCGCAGCCGCAGTAGCAGCGGTAAACCGCTACAAAGCAACAGCAGCAAGCGAGGAAGAGGAGACGGAGACGCCACCGCAGAAGTCCTCGCCGAACGAATAGAGAAAGTAACACCAAGACTTGCTGCTGTTGCTGCTGCCTCGCATTCTCCGTCTGCCGGCTGCGCCCAGACGACTTTCTGTTGGGCAGCTGCTGCTCCTGCAGGTCGCATCTTTCGCTCTGCCGCTCGAAGTGCTGCAGCACCTGCTGCGGCTGCTGGACAGAGTCCACATTCCCTTCGCGTCGCTGCAGGTTCTGCGGCAACTCCTCTCGTTCCATCTCCTCCTTCATGTCCTGCTGCTGTTGTGCGCCACCGCATGGCTCCCGCTGTTCTGGCACCTGCATGCACTTCTGCTGCTGCTCTCGCTGCTGCTTCTGCTGCTCTTGCTTCTGCGGCTCTTGCTTCTGCGGCTCTTGCTTCTGCGGCTCTTGCTGTTGCTGCCGCTGCTCTTGCTGCCGCTGCGGCTGCTTTTGCTGCTGCTGCGGCTGCTCTTGCTGCTGCTCTTGCTGCTGCTGCTGCTGCTCTTGCTGCTGCTGCTGCCGCTCTTGCTGCTGCTGCTGCTCTTGCTGCTCTTCCTTGTGCTGGTGCAGCACCTGATGGGGGGCTGGTGCTTCCTGCTGCTGTCCCTGCTGCTGCTGCCCTGCAGGGGTTGCAGCTGGAGTGCAGCTTCGCACGCCTGCGGCGCTTCCCACAGCAGCTAGCACTTCGTTCCTCTTCCACCTCATACCTGCTGTTGCTTCTTTCGCAGCAGCAGCAGCTTCTTCCCTGAGCCTCGGGACTGCCGCAGCGTCTACGGCCGCTGCTACTTCTCCCGAGAAATACAAAGGACGGCTCCCGCGGCTATTGCCCACTGCTCCTCCATTTGTTGCTGCTGCTGCTGTTGACGCTCCTAAAACACGCGCAGCTGCACTTTGGGCTTCTCCTGCCGCCGCTCCTGTCTCTGCTGCTTCCATACTTTCTCCTTCTCCGTCCTCAGCTGCCGCACCTGCGTCTTCATCACATACACTCCCCATTCCCCCTGCTGCTGTTCCCGAGAGAAACTTTTGTGCTGCTGCGGCGGCTGCGACTTCTTTATGTGTCGTCGTGAAAGCAGCTGCTGAACCAGCGGCCAGTGCAGCTGTGTGTAGCGCCGTCCCAGGCTTGTGCTGCAGGAGTCGTAGGAGCAGCAGCAGAGCACCAAGGCCAAGCCCCAGGAGCGTCCGCAACAAGTCCCTTGCTCCCGCAGCAGCAGAGGCGGCAACAACAGCAAACGCAAGCGCCGACACCACCGCAGCAACAGCAACAGCTGCCACCCGCTGCCGCTGCTGGTGCTGCTGCTGCGGCGATCGCCTCTGCTGCTGCGGCGACCCGCTCCGCTGCTGCGGCGACCCGCTCTGCTGCTGCGGCGACCCGCTCCGCTGCTGCGGCGACCCGCTCAGCTGCTGCAGCGACCCGCTCAGCCGCTGTGGCGACCCGCTCAGCCGCTGTGGCGACCCGTCCAGCCGCTGTTGCTTGTTCTTTCTATCGGCTGGGCGTCCTTCTGCCACCGTTCCCCCGGATAGCTGCTGTGTCTGGTGCTCTCGGATGTCTCGGCGGCGCCGCCGCGGAAGCAGCAGGCAGTACGCTGCGCTAACGCTGCTGCTGCTGTGCCGAGGAAATGTGCTTGGGGACGGCAGTCGCCGCCGCACGAGGGACGGCGCTGGCAGCAGGAGCAGCAGCGGCCGCAGCCCGGCACCCAGCAGCCAACGCAGCAGCAGAGGAAGAAGAGGAAGCAGCAGCAGGGGCAGCAGCATCGGCAGCACTACCCAAACCTGCAGCAGCAGCACGAGACGCGCCGCCATTTCCGTCGTGACGCATGCAGAGGAAATCTTGCTGTGCCTGCGCTGTGCAGTTCTCGCCGTCACACAAATGCCAGTGTTTCTCTGCATGCGCCCCCTCTGCCGGCTACTGCTGGGTCTGCGGGGCAACCGAGGCCTACGCGTGCGCACTTCTTGCTACTTTTGCTACTCTTTTGTGGAAAGGAAGACCGCGGCAGACATAGCAGCAGCAGCAACAGAAAGGACGGCACGAGGCGAGAGCGTACATCTTCGCGTGCTCCCGCCGCGCCACGCAGACACTCCTGCTGCCTTTTGTTCGCGCGTGCACGCCCCCCCCGACCACTAGGCCTCTCCTTAAACACATGTATATATACCTATAGACGCATGCGCATGGATAGACATAGGCACAGATACATGTTAGACACACGCATATTGATATACGAAGATTTGTATCTACGTAGGCAGAAGATGTGGGCGCGCGGGTGCGCGAGGTTCGACGTGAGAAATTAGAAAGAGAGGCAGAAGCTCACACGCCACAAAGGCCGACAGAATGGGATGCCGGCTGATTTATACAAAGGGGAGCACGCCGGAGAAATTTGTAGAGGAAAGCGACTTAGCAGAAGCGGAGGAAAGGACGGAGGTGCAGCAAATTCCTGCACGCTCGCACACGGAGAAACGAAGACACGCTCTTGTCCTCGAGTCTACTCTTTATCACCTCCACCACCCCCAGACCGCTCTCCGTGGCCTAGTGATCATGACCCGAAAAAGTAGACACCGGGAAAAGTAGACACCGGAAAAGTAGACACCGGAAAAGTAGACACCGGGAAAAGTAGACGCCCAAAAGTAGACACCGGGTAGTCGACAGGGAGACGCACAGACACGCCGTTGAGTCCCCGTGTCACTCTCCTCCTCTCTCACTCAGACAACTCTGCCACGGGCCTCTTCAAAGTCGCAGGAGGGCGGCGTCGTGGGAGAAGCTGCGTCCTTGCACCCGCTGCGCGAAGAGAAAGCAGAACAACTGCAAAGGGCAGAGGGGCAGGACAGGGCGACAGCATCTGAGGCTGCAGCAGCTGCTGTGTTGCCGGGTTTCGCTCTCTTCGCCGGGTTTCGCTCTCTTCGCCGGGTTTCTTCGCTCTCCTCTTCTTCCTTCCCGCGAGTGCAGCTGTCCGGCGTCCTTGCGGGGGCCTTCTCTCTTGCAAAGAAGCATAGAGAAGCTCGTCTCCCGCGCGAAGTGCTTCGTCCCCCGGCCACGCGCAGGCAGACGTATTCTTCGTCTTCTTCGCGTCCTCTCTTCTTCACACATACACACGCAGAGATACAGCAGCAGCAACGTGAGGGGGGGACAGAGAGACGGAGATATGCTGGAGCCGCGTCGCGGCACCGTCGATGTGTGTTGTTTGTAGGAGAAGAAAAGGGGGGAGAGGCCGAAGAGAAGGTGCGCACGGGAAAAGGACGAGACCCGCTCCAGGCGCATAAACATATACACGTACACGTGTGTCAAAAGCGACACACACACACAGACACACCACATACATACCCGCGCTGCATGCGTGGAGGGGCAGCAGTGATGAACAAGACAGCCGAAATTCGTCGCGCCCCTGCCGAAGAAGGGACGGGGAAGGGAAGCGGGAGAGAAGCGGGAGGGGGAGGACCAGAGAGAGGAGCAGCACCACCAGCAACGCGCAGTCACAGCGAAGAAGAGACGTGCAGCAGCTTCGTAGAACAAAAGAGAGGCGCGCATGCAGCGCCCGTGTCCCGCTATATTTGGCCGCCACGCACATCTATATGCAAGGGTGTAGAAGAGAGTATAATAAGCCTCCTACGTGCCCCTACAAGAGAAAGTACATACAAATATATACGTCTAGAAACGAGACAGAGAGAGAGTATACACATATACTGCATATCTAGCGGAGAAAGCGAGACAGAGTATCCACGCACATGGACGTATGTGAGACGATATATATACACGTGCGGGAGAGACTGGGAAGGAGTATACATACATGTATATACAGGAAGAGAGTCTGTATATAGATGCATGCGTCTAGGAGAGAAAAAGAAGAGAAAGAATAGACATGTATATTGCATCTGGGAGACAGTAGACATATCTACGTGTCTAGGAGAGACAGAGAAATAGACATACAGACGATACATATATTGCACCGAGGACAGAGTACGTGGACGTGTATATATATATACTTGCCGACAGACAGAGAGAGATATAGAAAGTCTACATATATTGTACCTAGGAGAGCGTACGTACACATATATATATATACACGTCCCGATAAACAGAGATATAGAGAGTCTACATATATTGTACCTAGGAGAGAGTACCTATACATACATATATATATATACACGTCCCGATAAACAGAGATATAGAGAGTCTACATATATTGTACCTAGGAGAGAGTACCTATACATACATATATATATATATATATATGTCCCGATAAACAGAGACAGAGATATAGAGAGTCTACATATATTGTACCTAGGAGAGAGTACGTATACATACATATATATATATATGTCCCGATAAACAGAGATAGAGATATAGAGAGTGTACATATATTGCATCTAGGGGAGTACATATACATATACGTCCAGAAGAGAGAGAGAGCGCGGGAGTATACATCTACTGCACCTCCGAGACAGTATTTATATGTGTATATCTGCAATTGAGAGAGATAGAAAGTATACGTATCCTGCATGTAGGTGAGAGTACATATATATGTACTTGTCTGCGAGACAGAGAGAATATATGTATAGGGCACCGAAGCAGGAGAGACTTGGAGAGAATATATGCATGCACCACGGAGAGAGAGTATATACAAATGTGTGTAGACGAGAGCCTGTCTATACAGGCGCATGTTGGACGTAAGATAGAGGGACTATTTGTGCATGCACCAGCTTCATGTAGCTGCGAGACACACTATCTACACGTGTGCTTATACAGCAGATCTTACCTCAGACAGCCACACACAGATATATAGAGAGTATACAAGCACATAGTGAATATATGTATCTACCTCCATCCACATATATAGAGAGATAGAAAGTATATACATGTAGTATACGTAGTACTGATAAAGATACACACAGATATACAGAGACTACATACGCACGAAGTAAGTATACTTATCTGCATGCACCCATATAAAGAAGGAAAGACACTACACACACACGCGTAGTAGTTACTACACAACTCTGCAAGTATCCAAATATATATAAGGGTAAAACTACTCTTACACGTACGTGCACATATATACACATATATACATATAAGCCATGTGTACATGCTTGTAGTAAATATACTTGCTTATAAGCACAACACATATATATATGTAGGGAGCGAGCGAAAGAGGTGCATGTAGATGGACAGACACGTAGTCGAGTCTCGGCAGATTTCGGGAAGAAAGTAGTGGGGGGAGGACAGCTGAAGGGAAGCCAAGCAGAAGGAAGATAGAAAAGAGAAAGCAAACACAGAACAGAAGGAAAACGAAGCAAACAAGAAGAATATACGGAGAAACAGAAACACTTACATATAAACATGTGTACTCACATATGTATATATGCATATCTACGTAGAGATGCACAGATACATATATATATACATGTATACGTAGACACATATGCGTGCAGACCAGGAAGCAAAAGAGGAAGAGAAAGAAGAATAGGCAAATACATATATATGTGTATGCATGTATACGTATATACCTACCTACCCACGTACATACCTACTTACACTATTGACGTACGTATTCATGTCAAAGGAACAAAAAGAGTAGAAAGAACAACACTATGTGCATATACATATATGTAGATGCACGTATATACATATGTATATGCACATATATATATATGCACACATATATGCATGCATACATATATGTGTATGTTATGTGCGTATATGTATATATGAAAACCCAAGAAAGACACAAAAACGGACCAACAAGGATACGAGGAAGAAGAAGACACATATGTATATATATGTATGTGTGTACATATATACATATATATGTAAATGTATATACTTATATCTATGCATATGTGATACACTTGAGTACGTCTATCGGGGCATACGGATACAGAGAAGCAAGCCCACTCGCCTGTATCATATAGGTATACGCCAATATACACATGCACCTATACGTGTATATATATATATTCCTCTCTTCTTCATCTCTGTGTCGTTGCTTTTCTATATCTTCTCTCCTTCCTCGGTTCTTCATATATACACCCATATACGTGCACCACACATATATACATGCAAATATATGTATGTACACACATATACATATATCCGTAAACAGTGGAGAAGAAGACGGTGTATGTCTGTCTGTTTCTTTCTCTGTGTGTGCCTCTAAGTAGAAGATAAGTCTGCCAAGAGACAGAAAATGTATGCGACAGAGAACACCCACCAGAGAAAAACCGAAAATAAAAGAAGAGGGAAGGAGAGGCAGAAGGGGGGGAATACCGAAACAGCGAGAAAGCGGGAAAGCGAGCGAGGAAGGAAGAGCGGGACGGGAGAAAAAAAGAGAAAATCGTATGTTACGTAAAAGGGTAGGACGAGAAATATATATAAACAGATGGGAGGATCAAGAAATACGTAATATAACGAAAAGTCGCTTACAAAAAATTCGCACGCAGAACTCCGTCGGTTAGCTGCTTGTCCTCATCCGCGCATGCAGTCGCGGCTGTTGCAAAGAATTCGTCCCCGCAGCAGCAGCAGCAGCAAAAGACGTGTTCGCTCTTACGGGACCTTAGCAGCGTAGAAGGCCGCTGTCTTCGCGCCGCCGTACTACAGGCGGGGGATGATCCTGAGGCGGGCGACTTGCCGACTGCTGTTGCTGCTGCTGTCGCCCCCACTGCTTCCTGCTGCTAGTGTTCTCCGCCGCTGCTCCTGCGCCTCCTACGCCTATGCGTCTGTCGCTCAGGTTCTCGCAGCTCCTCTCGCTGCCGCTGCTCCACCGTTTCCCCTTCCCCCCTGCTGCTGCTGCCCTATCACAACTCCTGCTGCTGCTGTCACTGCTTCCGCTGCTGCCGCTGCCGCTGCTGTTTCTGTCACTGTTCCGCTTGTTCCCCCTGTCGCTGCAGCTGGTTCGTCACTGCTCCGCTGCTGCTGCTGCTGTCACCCACGTGTGCGGCTCTTCTAGTCGTCCTGCTGCTGCCTCTGCTGCTGCTGCAAGCGCACTACGAGAGCTTCTGGGGACGCAGCAGCCGTTTCTCCCTTTCTTCGGGTCCTCTTCGAGGCGCGCTTGCTCTTGCAGCTGCTGCTGCTGGTGCTGCTTCCCCACAGAGGAACACAGAGCGAGGACGCGCGTTCTGGCGGAATTTGGGAGTTTTGACGCGTGTTTCTTTGATGGACAGACTCCTCAGCACAAATACGGAACACCGTTCTTCCCTCTCATCCGCAGAAGTGTCTGTCCGTCTGTCTGCAAGAAAAATCGTCGCTTCCACTTTCTTCCAGAAGAGCGCCGCAGGACAAAGGAAAGCGAACGGGAGAGAGCGTGTGAGACGAAGATGTTGCAGGTGCCAAGTTTCTACGCTTTGCGACAATAGCACTTGCTCGGGGTACGAGAGAAAGGAATCTGCTGACGAGGCCGCGCCAAGTACGCAGTGCATGCATGGATACGTATAACAGAGCGTGACGGACGGACAGATCCGTGTACAGATGCGTATGACTGTGTTCACTTGCACGTCGCAGCAAAAATGGCACTTCTCCGACGCGGAGGGGGGAAGTCAGAGAGAAGAAGCTGCCGACTACTTAGCGACACTCGGTCTTCTCCTCCGTCCTTCTTACATACTACTTTTTTCCAGGTGGGAGTAAAAAAAGACGCAGCGGGGCGATGGCGGAGAGGCTCCACAGACACACACTCACGCAGGGGCATTAGCAAAAGAAGAAAAAGTAACGCAGGATATTACGTGCACAGAAAAAGTGACTGCAGCGGTGACGTGTGACACCATCTCAACGGGGAAGAAAGTGGTCAAAAATGCTGAGGAGAACGTTCTTCCACCTTCGAAGCGAAAGGTTGTCTTCAGCACAAACGCATTGCTGCTGTTCTTCGCCGGTGATTCTTCCTCTACGCCCCTGGAAAGGACAGAGATAGAGAGACGGCTTCTCCGTCGTCCTGCTGCTGCTCTGGCAATCTGCTAGTGCGCTCTTCTCTTTATCCCAGAGAAAAGAACAAAAACACGAATTTCCCGAACCGTCACATATATATTTGGGCATTTAGAGACACACACGTTTATAGACAGAAATACACACGTACATATACGTAGGTAGATAGATATATACGGACGGACACGCGCGTGTTTGTTGTGGATAGATGTGTGCGGGAGCAGCAGTCCTCAGGGTGGGTCGAGAGGGGCTGCTGCTTGCCTTGCTCTTCCCTCACGCTTCTCTGAAGGAGAAGCAATGCCACTGCTACGCAGGAAATGGCAATGCCTGTAAAGCTACTCCTTACGGAAGAAGTACTAATAAACGGACACGCTTCTACCTAGGTTGCTGAACCCTGTTCGCGCGGCACTTGTGCGCTTGCTGCTGCAAAACTGGTGCGGCTGCACAGCAAGCGCGTGGCTCCTGTTGAAACTGCAGACGACACGGCTGGGGCTGCTCCTGGCGCGCAGCAGGTCGTTGCTGGCGCTGCTGCAGCAGTGCCGATGACACGGTACTGCTGCCCCAGGTGCAGCGAAAATATACCTGCTGCTCCTCCTCCTTCACGAGTCGTCTCCTGTTGATGGTGGTGCTCCCTGTGCTTCACGCGTCGTCTCCTCGAGGTGCCTCTTCTTTCGGTGATGCTGTCGCAGCTGTTGCTCTTTTCATGTGGCTGCTCTGGTGCAGACGATCCTGCTGCAACAGAGTGGTGCTGCGGGTAGCAAAACTGCCTCGGTGTTGCTACCGAAGCGCGCGACTGGTCACTGCTGGTGCGCCTGCAGCAGCACACGAGGCAAGCACTCGCCAGTGTCGGCCGAGCAACTGCTGCTGGTGCTGCAGACTGTGTCCTTGTTGGTGCGCAGGCAACAGCTGCTATGGCTGCTCCTGGGCAAACGAGTTGACAGTTCTGTGTGCGGCAGCCAGCCCTGGATGTACGGGCGCAGGCTGCAGCAGCAGTCTCTCACGTTGCTCTCTGCCCACAGCTGCAGCGCTGCATCGCAGCAACGCAACAGCAGTTGCAAGGCAGGAGTTTTCTTCCACAGAAGACTGTCCCGTCGCCCGATGAGCAGTCGCAGAAGCACCACGTGCTTAGACAAGCAGCAGCAACAGTGGCAGTGGCGGCGGGTGATTTGATGCAAACACAAGTGAATGACACGAACATGGAGATTACATGGTAAATGAATGCGCAGACACGCGCACCACTTCAGTCTCCCAGGTAGACCCGCAGTTGCGAGGAGTCCTCTTAGAAGACTGCAGCAGGAAATCCAGCAGCAGCCTCTGCGTAGGAGTCTCGGCTCGATGCGCAGCACTACTAGCAATGTAGCAGCAACGCAGTAGCAGCAGCGGCGTAGCCACACAAAAGGACACTATTGGCGGCGTTGCACAAGCAGGGAGGGAAGAACAGCAAGGGCAGCGGCAGTAATCCAGGAAGGACCGCAGCAGACATATCTACGGAGGAAGGAGGCCCAGGAGTGCAGAGGAAGGCGAGAAATCGCGACATCTCTCGCACGTGAAGTTTGTAGCTGCAACATGCGGCCGCAGGAAGTGACACAAAAGGAGCGGCAGCTACGGGACAATCCACAAGAAGCCAAAAGCAAGCAGTGGCGCTTGTGGTGACTGGAGAGGAGTGCCTCTCCCCCTTCCGTAGGGACTTTAGGAAGGCAGGAGACGGGAAAAGAAGGGAGAGAGCCGAAAATGTGCTAAAGAAAACCTCAGAACAATGAATAACCTTGCTACCACACTAACTTTGACAGCGAAGAACGGCACACAAGTTCTAGACGGCGGTCAAGCGAAGGAGGGCGACGGGGAACACAGCTGAGCCGTAGCAGCTTCTGCTTCGTGCTCGCTTCCGTAGCTGCTCGTGCACGGTTTTGCAAAAGAAATCGGATGGTTACGGAAATGCTACACGTAGCAGAACAGTACAGCGCACAACACAGAAACGATCAACGGCGGGTTCCACAGAAGACGACGTTTTGCGTGCCACTCGAGCTGCTGGCACGCGCGGTGCTGCAGCCAGCATGCTGCAGCGCGCGGCCGCTACAAGTGCTGTACTATAGTAGCAGAAGTAGTAGTATTAGTAGTAGTAGTCGTACCTGCTGCCTGCAGGAACGACAGCTGCCAGAGCCACCACAAAGGAGCAGCTGTTGCAGCAGCGTGTGGAAGAGCTGCAACAACAAAAAGAGCAGCACGACCGAATAAGTAACACGCAACGCAGCAGCCCTGAGGCATTAGGAGTGGTGCGAGTCGCAGGAGCGGGAAGGGAGGAGGAGGAGGAGGAGGAGGAGGGGGATGCGAGCAGCGCAGCAGTGGCAGCAGCTAGACGAAGGCACACAACCAGCAGAACTCTCAGCGGCAAAAGTGTCAGCAGCAGTGGAATGCCAGTGAGGAACGTGACAAGAAGAGACTCGAGAAGGAAGAGTCGCCAGCACTAGTAGGAAGGAGCCGCCGCAGCATGGTGGGAAGGAAATCGATGGGATGGAGTGCTACAGAAAGCAATGTGGCCGCAGCCTACAACCAGGGAGGACTTCCCGCGGCAAGGCGATGCCGACATCGCCTTGCAGCAGCAACACGTCTAGCACCGTGGAAGCCGTATTAGTAGTAGCAAGTACTGCTTAGGATTGAGAAGTATGTTCCTGCGAACGCCAGGCCGCCCCAACACCAGATTTATGCGAGGTACCGCTGATGGACACGATCTGCACTGTACCATCCGCTCAAAAAGCCTACACAAGGCACCACGAGCAACAGAGTGGTAATCTGCGCAGGAGTGTCCGAAATCCCCTTGTTGGATATCCTTCTCTGCAGGGCTGCTACGCTGGAGGGCCACGCGGTGGCAAATCACCTGCGTTGTCGTCGATCTAATGTGTCTCTTGAAAGCAAGAAGGCATATACTAATGCGAGTGGCCACCACGGCCGCATGGAGTGCTACTTCGCTGATGTTTAACATCTAGAGGGAAAAACCGCCGAAGGAAGCCAAGCTTGCATGATCTGCTGTTTCACGTATCACTGAGGTGGAATCACGTAGGATTTACATACAGAAGAGGAGTGCATATTCCTGAGAGTCATTCAGCGCGCTAGAAGCATTGAGCGCGCAAAAGGCGATGTAGACACGAGAGGACGTAGCCGGCGTGCGATGCATCAGCGAGTGGGTAGCACGTCTTCACCAGCTGCGGTGGCTAAGACGTCTGTACGACGTCAGCGAACCCGCGAAGGTGGCGTAGGCCGCTGCGCGATAAAAAGCAGCCTCACCTGCTGCACAAAATACTGGTACACTTTTAACACACACTCGTCTCCGCCTTCGTGTCAGAATGGCAATTCTGGTTGATTCAGAGATACACACGGTGAAATCACTGCTTTTGTGCAGCTACTTGTGGCTCACGGGAAGCATCTGGCTATATCTCCGCCTGCCTTTCACGGCGACTCCTGCAGGTACGCGGGCGCGAGAGAGGCTGACGTTATTGCCGCGCAGATTCGTGAACTGGCACACAACGAGATCACTAGTGTCCCGAGTACTACGGCTTTTACGGTAGCTGTCTTGCTGTAGCTTCTGCTTCTCATAAAGCGGTACCGTCGAACGAGAAATAATAGGCGTACTGTGGGTCCTGGCACTAGCTTCCGGTCTAACACTCGGTTAAAGTTAGATTGCTTCCGGAGGCTTCATGTGTTCTGAAGGTTTGTAAGGGTGCGTCGATTAGCGCATATGGTAGCAGCCGCAGCTCTGTCGGCGTTACGTTAGCACTGCTGCCACTTGCCTCGACCGTTTCCTGTTGTGACACTGCCGCTGTACGTGTGCCTGTGTGTGCGAGGGTACGGCCGATGGGCGTACAGCAGCGTGCCAGTAGGTTCGTAAGGTAGACGAAGCTGAGTGCTAGAACACCGTAGCACGATAGCCAACCGGCAGACGCTCCCTGCCACTTATACCGGATTTATACGCATCTGTAAAGCCAGCACAAATTAGCGTGTAGACTGCTTCGAACACGATGTACGCGTGAATGAGATAATGTATTTGAATCATGCTAACGTCTCTACATCAACTCTAACACGATTCTACATAGCAGAAATGAGTGCTCGGTAGAGTTTCGTACTGTTTTTCATCTTCGTAAGATTTGCCTAAATATGTCGCTGCCGCTGTCCGTCCAAGCTCTTGTTCAGTGACATCTCCTATTCGAGGGCTCTCAGATTTTACCGGCTTCCATTAAGATCTGGACGAAAGAAACAGCAGCAGCTGCACCTTTATTTCTTCGTACTTGTGACCCCCTTGGTGAAGCGACAGGTTTTACTGTGTGCAGTGAAATATGTTAGCTACCACGGCATGAGACGAAGACGTAAGACGTAGGCGTATCTTGCTGAGTGCCGTTGCTCACGTTGCACATCGTGAACTGTCCTCTTACGAGCCTTCCTTCTCGCTTACTTGGTGGAATCTGGCCCTGCGTTGACGCTGCCTGTCTGAGTGACACATGCAAATGGAGCTTCCGTCCCACGTGTTCTCGTGTGAGCTTTCTTTTCGAGAACTCGGCATATCTTCTTTACTAGTTGTTCGTACGTTCGAAGGTCTTGACTTGACAGATCGTGCAGTTCGAGTGCCTTGTTCTCTCGCCCATCCCATGGAGTGGAGGTACAAACAGATGTATGATCTGTCTATAAGTGGACTACTTTGGTAACTCCTGTTGTATGCGTGTGCATTTGAAGTCGACTCGCTTCATAAATGGGTATGTGCATTTGAGTGCTTGTACACCCGTGCGCGCTACGAGCACATGCACAAACAAGCACGTCTCGCCGCAGGCCCGAGTGCGCAAGTGGGATACGCATCCAAGCAAAGCGACAAATTGCTGTGTCTCTTAATGCAGTTATATCCGGTAAGAACGCCTGGTGCATTATATCTACTATAGTGGTCCGCGTCCGTGCGACAGTCAATTTGCATCCACCTGGTAGTGTAGTCGTCTCATTGAGACCGCTTTATAATCATGTCTTTCCGTGCAGCAGAGTGTAATCTAAGGAGTATTGTTAGCGGGTGTATCTGGTGGTACAGCGACCTCCCTGTTACTATGCCGGGTCAAACATGTGTACGTTTGTTACCCCAGTAGGTTTTGCGGTGTAGCAAGCGCTTACAAATCCACAGCGAGCACGAAGGTGCGCACCATCCCCGCCACTCTAACAAATGGATATGCTGATCGTTCCACAAGTTTATTCCCTGGAGGCAACAATAGTGCGACGCAATGGTGGAGAGTAGGATCATTTTTCCACCGTGGAGCTGCAGACTTACCACCTTACGCATGGAGGCACATACCTGAATGGGCGGCGCACTGCGTTGTGACAGCGGACAATGTCGGCAGGTGAGAGAATTTCTGAAAGGTCAGCACAGTCGCCTGGATGTGGTATTTGAAGGAATCCTCAGGAAAGCAGGCTGCTTTACAAATAATTGCACCCCTACACTCGATCCATGGACTTATGCAAGTAGGTGTCTGAGCGCCATGGTTGAAAGTAGCGTCTACAGACAAAAGGCCGTTACGTACGTTTCTAGGGAAAAGTGGGCATCGCCGAACAGCCGAAGAATACCGCTCTTCTTTTCTGATAGGCTACGCCACCCTATCGCGCCCTCCGCTTGTTAGAACTAGCCAGGTTAAGACAGTGAGGAGAGGCGAACGATGAACGTACACGACCAGCGATAACTCCCCCCACTGCGTATAACGCACGCAGGGCACGAGGTGGCGAAATCTGGTGCGTGCGATTCGCTCTGCGCTTCTAATCTTTTTACGTACCGTGCCGAGCTCTCTTTATGGATGTCCGTCAGATCTTACAGAACTTCCGCCCCCGTGGTTGTTAAACAACAAGGAGGAGACGACAAGTCGAGCTTTCTTTGTGGCCTGGGGGATCCTACGCTTAGAAAGGCACAATAGTAATGAAAATCGCTTTCTTCCCTGTGTACTGCAATTATGGTCTACGAGACAAGAAGAACTTCTCTCAGGTAGTTAATTCTGGAGCTCGCTGCCAACCACAACTGCAGGCAGAATATATTAACACAACAGTTGATGAAAGTTAAAAAACGCACGTCATTCGGCGTTCGCAGAAGAATCGCTCCGCGAGAATCCAGGAAGGTTCATTCTGAAGACAACGCGTCAAGAGAGGAAGAAACTCTGCTCACAACAAGCTTGTACCTAGCGTCGCCATGCACCGTGCTCCCAGCATACACTTTACCAGCACCGGTTGTGCTCTCACCGGCGTGCAGAGAACCTCGGAAGCAGACTACCCTCCTCAGCACACAGTAGATGTTCTGTGTGCCCATTGAACAACTGTGGTGTCTACCGGTTGTGCCACATCTCCGCAGACTACCCTCCTCAGTACACAGCAGTAGATGCTCTGTGTGCCCATCGAACAACTGCGGTGTATACTGGTTGTGCCACATCTCCGCAGACTACCCTCCTCAGTACACAGCAGTAGATGCTCGGTGTGCCCATTGAACAACTGTGGTGTCTACTGGTTGTGCCACATCTCCGCAATGGCTTAGCAAAGCGTTGAGTTCCAAGACCAGCCAATGTCGACTCTAAACCTCTGACGGAGGCTACACTTAGCACTCGGCGGGCGTGCTCTTCACGGATTCGAGGGGTTGTGTGACACTTTCGCTGAACCTTCCTGCGCAAAGCATGGTGCAACATCGTACCGCTGCTGGAAGCGGTGTCTCCGCACGTACACCTGTGTTCTTGAAGGAATTAGTTGCTTAATCCTTAAGTTTTACTCGCTATTCTGCAAGCTGTCCTCGTCACGCAAGAAGCACTTGCCACGACGTATGAAAAAACACACACGTGTTTTACGCTTCAGTACTGCAACACGGCTCGTCCACTTGCCTCCCATTGACATGCACAACTGTTATTAAACCAATGTGAGGACGCTGCGTTACGACTGCGAACTACGGAGCAGCGCATTGTCCAGCGACGCCAGTTCACCTAGCGCTGCGACTCGGGCGCGCTGGAAAACCCTTGGTTTGCATGCCGCGTGGATGATACATAACTCGCAGCTGAGAAGGATCACCTGTTCTGACGCCGCCGCAAATTGAGCTGCTTCCACGGACAACTCCTTTCCTAACACGAGGCCCAAGAACATTTTTCATCGTGACAATCGTACCTGCTACCTCCTGGGTGTACTCATTTGCTAGTCTCTCTAGTTCATGCTCTGACTCCTCCCAGTGCTCGTCAAGTTTCCTCT
Source organism: Sarcocystis neurona (assembly GCA_000727475.1). Classification (NCBI taxonomy): domain Eukaryota; phylum Apicomplexa; class Conoidasida; order Eucoccidiorida; family Sarcocystidae; genus Sarcocystis; species Sarcocystis neurona. The sequence goes on from KL647309.1 coordinate 1,015,909, forward strand.
GTTTATAGGCGTCGTCATGCGGAATGTCCATGTGAATATTGATCACCGGATACGGCGCAGGGGCAATGTCTCCTATCATACAACGATCGGAGTACAGTTGTAGTACCATGTAGAACTAGCGGCTCTTACAATTCTATTCACCCACATCTAACATCCAAATTTATGGGGCAAGAAAAAATTGCGGGAGTGTACCCGTAGCAGTGTACCTAGGGGCGAAGTCATTGCAGGAAGAGGTGGGAGTAGCGTCTGCATGAAGCGTCCTTCCCGACGCGAACGTGCTGTTCAAGACTCAAAAACACACCAAAAAGTCCATCATAACAGGCAGGTCCAGTGTACACATTGACTGTATAGGTGAGCCCAGAAGGTATTCTCTACTGCCCGCTAGTTCCTAATTACTTGGTTTTCAAGCGTTACCTTCACTCTCTCGATGCAGAAAATTAGGGAACCTACTGTGGTCGGCGGCGGCAGCGCAGACCGAACTGCCGATAGCTTCGAAGTAGAGAAAAGAATACAAATACAGGCCAGAGCCCCTCATGGAGTCCGCAGGTTCCTTTGGTAAAAACGGTAAAATCACAGCAAGAGATTTCACGCTTGCGCAAGCAGCGAAGCCGCGTACTACCACTGTATGTACACCACGTGTACAAATAGTACACCTCTAAGATGTGTGGACAGTAAAAATCACCTTCAATAACACGCAAATAACAGAAGAGACAACACTCCGTTTGGAGGCTTGACCGTCAAGTACCACGCGCAGCGGTGAAAATGAAAAACAGATTTGGTGGATTACCCTGGGTAGCCCTATCAATTGGGCACCTCTTTGCGGGTGACCTCGTGGCCGGCCAGCTAGGCCCATTGAGCGCCCTGACCGGAGCTGCCGATCGAGACATCGTACGCGTATTACATTACCTGCAGCTCTAATGATACAGCCTGTATACAGCAGAGCTGCGCCTTCAAAGTCACCGCCTCCTCTACCCACAGTAAATGTGCATCTGGGTAAGCGTGCGCGCTTGAGTCGATATCAACCCGATTTTTTCACAGACGCATGTCAGTGGAAGCAGAACCGCCGGTGGCGAAGACGTCGCTGCTGGCAACGCTCCTGCGAGATGAACGCGTTGCGCAAAAGAAGCTTCGCAACACCTACTTACAGAGGAAAAAGGCATTTCAAGGTCTCCTCGCCAGTGTAAGTTCTGCCTCATTCTCGCTTGTATAGTGTGGTGGTATGTTATCATTTTACGGTCCTCGTATTTTGCCGGGATTCAGCAACAGGAAGCCGTGCAGAGCTTGAAGGATCTGGCAGAGGCTACCGACAACATTGCTAAACAGGCTCCATTCTGATCCTAAGCACAAGGCTTTGACCGGAGAGAATAAAAGGGGCAGCATCGATTGAGTGCAGGTGTTCTCCCCCCATGTTTAAAAATGTGTTTTGGTGGACGACTTCGTAAGCAATTGTGTACACACATACTGCCTTTTGCAACACTGAATCTCAGTTAATATCTACGTGTGTGTCATACAGAATATAAACTTACAAGTGTGTAATGTGACGGAGGATGGATGTGTATTCGCGTGGTGGCAGTACTACGAACTCGCAACTGTTGACGCTCGCGTACAACTAGAAAACCTAGTGAAAACTGGCGTGTACGAGGCTTTCCCGAATACGAGGCACACGTAGTAGCATTTTTCTTCCGATGCCAATCAGTGGCTCCTTTCGTGCAGCATGTGAAACAGTAGTTTACCTGACAGTGCCACCACACCACTCAGTTTCTCTTGCCTTCGGCTCACACGTCCGCCTGACCGCCTTACCCCACATATGATGCAGGAATTCTGCGTTACCACCGCTACAGCTGTATAGTCGCGAACAATCTTACAGTTGTTAGCAGTGATAAGGCTCTTTCTGCTCTAGAGGCCGTAGGATGTTTCTTCGAACACAAATAGAAATACGTGTCTCCTTCCGCCCTCGTGTCCTAGGTTCCGGTACGCAGCACAGCTGTAAAAAGCCCGATTTGCGTCAGCTATCTAAAAACAGATGTATGCGGACTACCTGTCCGTTCCACACCCATTCCACCAACTATAGGTAGCTGGAAGGTACGGATGTACATTCCGCAGTAAGGACTTGTGGGCCGTATCGTGTCCGACACGTCTCGTCCTCGCTACTGCATAAGTGCACCGAACTGAGAAATTTTTGAGCTTTCCTGCATACGCACGTTTGCACGTGCAGAAAAGCAGGAAAACGCAATACTGTGCAGTCGGCCGAAGATGCTGTGGTGAGATGCTCCGCCCTAAGCAGTGCTTATTAGAACTTTGTGTCCCTGTCACGCCTTTGTAATAAATATCCACAGACGTCTTGCATAGTGACGAGATCGAGCCGTCCGCTAAGTCGGCCGCCACTACACATGGGAACATTCCTTTTTAACCGCACCTGCGTGTTAAAGAGCTTCCGCTACCACGGTTAAGGGCATCTGTATTACTTGTCTTACGGCACCTTCGCTATATTCCTTTGCGCAGAAGGGACGAAGTACTGTGCATTCACGGAGCATATGCATATAGGCGCTCTGTTGTTAACGCCTCATTCCTCGTCGACTCAGAAGACCGAGGTAGTCAAGCAAATGTAGTATCACGTCTGCTAGGCATACGAATTACCTTTAGAAAGGCACAAAATGACAAGGCGGCGTGCAGAACACCCGTCAACACGGAAAAAAAAGAATTTCCACACTTGCACAGTCTCAAGTCTTTTTGCCAACTCCCGGCTTAACGCGACCGTTGGTCGACAGTTTGACCAAGCGCAGCGATATTTTTCGTCGGCAGTCGGAGAGAACAGCAGCCCGTCGGACCCAGGTATCGTACATTCGTGTTCGCCCGACAACAGAACGAGACCAACTCCTTTATCAGAGGAGCTATCCTCACCAAAGGTTCGTGTAGCGCATGCACCCGTCTATCACTGGGGCTCGACAAGAAAAGCAGGTGCTTCGTACAACAACTGCCCATAGAGCGCTGCCCTTACACGAGTACAATTGTGGCTGCGAACACGTGCGCACGTACGATCTCTTTGGCGTGGGTCACAATTGTATTATCTTTTCCTGTATGAGCCCGATAGAAGAAGCCGCAGCAGTTTTCCGCAAGCAGAGTGTTCTTTGTTGAAACTACGCTTGCGACAGTTTCCTCATGCACGCCCCACAGATCTCGCCCGGCTTGGGGTGCACGCCCGAGAAGGGGACCTCTGTAGAGATGACGCCTCTCATTCCCGCACAATCACACGTAATAAGTCGTTCGATGAAACTGGCCCACCTTGTTTGCTTGGAGCCTCAGTCATGCCTTTGGTAATTGCACTCCTGAAGGTGAGGGACGCCCTCCTTTTTCCTGCGTAATTACTGTCTGTTGCCGTCGCTCCTTCACAACTGCGTTGTCGCTCCCGCACGTTCTCCCGACGTGAAACCACACCTCGCGCACTGGGAGAGAAGCGGCACTTCGAGACTCCTTGTGGCTCACTCACAACGCTACACGAACTGTTGGAGTGCGGCTAATACAAACAGCAACTGAAACAGGAGATCTTTGCATTGAACAGCCTGCATACGAGGAACAACACTGGTGGCTTTGCATTTGTTTACGCAGCGGGTTTCTACACTATTTTGTAATTTGCAATACTTAACGGCAAATTTGTCGGCAGCACATGTGCTCAGGACCAATCCTACCGAAAGCTCACTCTCTTGCGCAATAACTAGACATTACGGACACACTCCGGACACTCTCCACAGATTCTCACAAGAACCGTCAATCAACTGACGGATAGCGGTACCGACGCGAAACCGAGATGCACTGTTGATGTTGTCCGTATATTACAAAGGCTTCCGCCATGGAAGCCGAGAACGTAAACGACCCATCCCTCCTTTCCTCGCCAATAACGAGCAAAAACACATTCAGTGCTAATCTAGAACCAGCCACAAATGGCACCAGCAACGACGTTAAAGAGACCGGTGTTTCCCGTTGCAGCTCCAGAGGATCACTGCACGTAGAAAACTGCGAGAAAGCGCCTAATGTACCGTATATATTGACAGTGTCAGCGGGTGATGCTCAGAAGTCGACGGGAGCCGAACCCTTGCGCCGATTCGTGAGTATCGCGCACTCCGACTGCAAATACAACAGAAACGGGCGAAAACAAGACCATTCGCTATTGACTCAGGCCCGGGTACCTACGCAGGCAGAGTGTTCTCGGACGATCTGCCTGGTGCCCACAACGTCGACCCAGAAGCCACGGCAAGCAAGACGCCATGCAACAGCTGACGAGGTCCGCGCATCAGGCGGCCTTTCTGCTGGATGTTTGCAAATTTCTTCGTCCGCACAGCGTGCGGCGGAGCTGCACGTAGAGGCCTTGGCAGCGGAAAGCAACGCAAACGGATGCGGCCAGAACCGGATGGAAAGTCCACAGAACTCCAGAACAGCATTCTCGCCATTCAAATTTTCCAGGAGCGAGCTCCACAGTGAGTGGCTAACAAAGGACGAGTCCACCACCCAGGCGGCGAGTGCATGAAAATCTTTCCCACGCAGGAGTTTCTTTGGTAGACGCTGCGGTCGCGCGCATGTACCACACGGAGCTCGCCCAAAGTCTCCTGTCTCGCGTACAGCGGACATGATCCAGCACCAAGCACCGTCATTTAGTAACACATAGGTTTCGAGTAAGAAAGGAATTTAAGTGCAAATATATTTAGACCTACAGAGTAGTGTGGGCATCTCAAACGTTCTTCGCCCCTCTGTGTTGACCACACGGCAGTCCACTTTAAAAGTGGTAGCATTATCTTTAGATGCGTAGGCGTCCCACGGCCCTGTGGTGCTCAACAGACATTGTCCGAACCTACGTAACGAGGGATAAGTTTCAAGATGTGCAGCTAATAATCAGTTACGGAGGACCGTCCGCTTTCGAAGAGGGCCTGGTAACGAATTTTCAAAATGGACTGGATCTGACTGGAGCGGAAGCGGAAGCAGACCACAACGCGCACTTGTCGCTGTGTGACCGCAGAGTTGCTCTTTTTGGATCAAACACCTTACCTCAGAGACGGCCAACGTGTAGGTGATATCTATTTCATATACTCAATGTTTGTGTAAACGTGTCTGTTTGGTCTTAACAGTAGTCTCTAAGGATTGAATCAACACTGCCTACGATTGGAACACTCCGGCGATAGCTTGAGTCGGGTAATATTCGTGAAATCACACCAGTTCGTTGTGGCTCGTTTTGTGCACGCTTCGCGATAGCTGATGCACGCTGGTCATAGCACCTTCTCCACTTGTGACGCGTTAACTAGCAAAGGCAGTCGCTTTCACTAGTCGTCTTCACCATTGCCGGTTAGGCCTTTTATGTCCACCCGCGCCTATGCAAGTGATATTGGCAAGTGCGCGCGCTTGCGAAAAGGCACGATTGAGGAACACTACCGCAATACAGAATGTACGAGTGAAAAAAATTCAGCTGCTGTCCTGCAGAGCCTTGCAACGCGACACGCAGATATATCTACTCCCCTGTAGGCAAGAACACAGCGAGCAGGCCAGGCTAATATGATTTGCTTGACTCCTCTATGCCAACTTTGACGTTTCGGTTATGTCGAAGTCGTCGGACAGCTCAAGGGTAGAAGTCAGTCGCCCTCAAGTCCGCTGTTGCTTTCGCTGCTCGCAGCATTCTGTCGGCTTTGTCTAGACGCCGCTTCAGATTTCACTTTGAGAATACTCATGCTATGCGGGATAATATCCATCGTGCTGGGCGTCACGGTAAGCCACACAGCTCCAGGACTGCCCAGCTAAGGGATGCGACACACCTAACAAAAATAATTCCTTAGATACCGTTGTGACCCCGCAGGAGCCAAAACCGCACACACGTACAATATTGTCCCGCCGTAAACTACGTCCGTAGTATAACAATAATTACAATAATTCCTTAGATGCTGCTGTGACCCCGCAGGAGTCAAAACCGCACACACCTACAATTTTATCCCGCTGTAAACTACGTCCGTAGTCTATTCGCTTCCCTGTGTACGCGTAGGTACTGGCGGTTTCTACCGAGAATATCACGGCAGGCCCGCTGCTAGAAAACGTCACTGCAGCGCCTCACGTACAAGCTGCGCATCTTTTCTGCCGAAAGAAAAGAAAGTTGACTGCTCACTGCACCAGAAATTCTGTACCTGAATACGCCGCACTGCCCTGTGAAGCACTCTGTTGCCTGATACAAATACTTTGATGTCACATACAATCACCGTGCGACTGCGTACCGTTGGCTGAGCCGTTGCGATGGCATCAACCTAGGAAACACCCGATGGTGTCGCCCACTGCCAGGGCATACCAGAGGTATCCTGCAAAAAAAACGTAAAACACTTCATTGATTACACGTCAACCAGATCTCTTCTGTTTGGACGAGTAGCACGCACGTACTGCTTCCGCGACGCAATAAAGCAGTGTATTTTGTGAGCAGGAGAGTGGTTAGATTCCAGGTCACAGTGGACAGACAAAAGCCCTCCGTCTCCCTACTTGTTGTGTCTGCGCAGCTTGGAGATGATCCGGAGATCGAGTGGATTGAGGGCTTCGCTATCTGGGTCGCTGTGCTTGTGGTGATCTTCATCACAGCGACAAACGACTGGGTGAAAGAGAAACAGTTCCGAAAACTTGCGGAAGTGAAAGGTAAGTGCACGTGTCCTGGCTCGCTGCAGACAGATGACGAATCCACGGGTACGGCATAGGAACACTCCACCATCAGAGGCACTTTTTCTTAGTTCAGTAATTGGCTAGTGCACCGTTAGAAAAAGGCGAAGGCGGTTGCCTGAAGATGTAGGTATCACCTTTCCTGAACTTTCTAAAGAATAAGTTGCGTAGGCGTACGCCTGTCACATTTGTGTGACCACCTGAGCTAGAACGCTAATAGCTGCTCATATATGCATCATTTCTTGTGTGTACCTCAGTCTGCTCACCTACTTCCACCTTAAAATGCGGTTACAGACATGTTTTTATCCAGTCTGCATACGTAGTTCTACACGAATTCTGTCTTCAGACGCAGTGGTACATGAGAAGTAGAGGTACCTCTTGATCTCCAGTTCGTTCCTTGCCAAACTCCGAACTTCTATACTTTAAAGACTCCTGACACTTCCTTGTAAGCAATGCAGGAATATCTAAACGTGCTGTCCAACGCCTGCATTAGCAGTTCAAGCTTTTTAGGTCCTCAAGATCACGCTGAGATTGACGTAGGTGACGGTGTCTTGAACGTAGGCAAAGCTTCTCGCACTCGGGAAGACTGGAGCTGCGCTTGGCCTCCCATTACCGCACTGCACGCAGTGATCTATGCTTTCGAGCACACGTACATGGCTATTGAAAATGTGAGTGTGCTGTTTTGTGACCACGATCAGATGACAAGGTCTGCAGGCTGATTCGCTCCGGGAGGGAGCAGGAAGCGGCGGTGTCCAGCCTACTTGTAGGCGACGTAATACATGTGGAAGCTGGAGACGAAGTTCCGGCGGACTGTTTGCTTATCAGTGGCACAGGAGTCGCAGCGGATGAGTCCTCCCTCTCTGGGGAACCAGAGTCTGTGCAGAAGGCAACGGTTCACGAATGCTGGATCCAGATTCAGAACCAACAGAGTCCGCTTCAGCCCGTAGAACAGCAGCAGCGTCTTCAGGCGCAGAATTCGCAAGAGCGGCATGACCACGTGAAAACATTTGATCAGCTGGTAGGAGTCGAGCAGTCTTCAGCGGAGCTCTTTCGAGCACAGCCGTACGGAAAATGGACTACTCGCAACACTAGTAATCGACGAGGAGAGCAGCTTGAAGAAGGCGATGGACGTGTAAAGCCTCCTTCTCTGAACTACAAAGCCAAGGCGCTGCAAGGACAAGATAGAGTGAGCGAAGACAACAGAGACGGCAGCGTCGAGGCGGATGACTTGAGCCGTGGGAAAACACAGAGGAATTCTCAAGATGTAGTCGTGGAGAAGAGTAGCATGCCTTCCCCTATTCTGCTAGCAGGAACTGCTGTTGTGGCGGGCAGTGGGAGAGCGGTGGTCCTGTGCGTTGGGATCTACTCACAACAAGGTGAAATCCACCAACAACTCGCTGCTTTTGACGCCGAGCCTACGCCACTACAAAGTATGTCTGAGAGAGAGGCGAAATACAGGGGGGGAAACGAAAAGCACAGCGGAGGTAATCTTCGTACTTTTGTATTCACATGGCGATAAACAGGGCCTCACGAACTACGGAAGCTTGCACAAGCAACGACAAGGGAGTGCGGCACACGAACGAAGTACTTCCGGAATATGATCCGCGAGAAGAGCAGATAATTTTCTTCTCAAAGCATCGTATCACCGATCACGTATAGAAGCGTGCATGACGCAGTGGAGGGGAACGGAGGACACATGCTTTAGTAAACGTCGAAACCGAGAAATGTGAAGCATGGCTTGCGTAACACCGCTTTTAAGCTTCCTGCCATGCAGAGACAAATTAGTATTTTATACAGACGCGAAATGTGTCAGCTCCAGGGCAACAAATAATTCACCTTCAACCGCAGGTTTATGAGTGTTCAATGTCATGTAAACCAGTAAAGCAGCCATGGCTGCACTGTCTTCTAAAAGTGGCGGCTTACTTGCAGTTTCACCCTTCCGTGCTGAAAAGTCTCTACACGCGTATATACACATATCTACTGGAATTTTCTGTTGTCTTGTGTCTTACTTCTTGCAGACAAACTTAACGCACTGGCACGCGACATCGGGCGCGTCGGTCTCTTCTCTGCGTGTTTGACGCTCGTGGCCCTTATCATTCAGTACGGCGAACACCCACCACTCAGATCCATCAGTAGAAAAGGTAGCTACTTGCAGCGAGGCTGAGGAAGCATATGCATGACCGTCAGACGTCAGCATCTCATTCGGAATTCTCCCTTTCGATACATTGCACTCCTCCTTCGTTAGTGAGTACGGCGTACGAATGCCTCAAATTCAGGCTTAACACCCTTCGCAGTGGGTCGGGTGAGAATAACGTTGGCAACATATTAGGATCAGCAATATCCTCTCTGACATCTTGCTTTGCTGCCAGCTAACACAGGGCTTTGTACAAATGACTTGAAACTTCCCAGCAACAAGGGTTGCACGAGAGGTGATGCATTTACACCCCCTCATACGTGCAGGCTTCGTATCTCCGAGTATGGGGTATATCTACAAAAGAAAACTGTGGACGGAACCGTCGGATCGTGCGTAACTGTACAACGCGAGCCTCCTTTCCACGAATGCGCGCAGGTTTTGGATTTTATATGCGCTGACTGCGCAAGATCGCCGACCTGCGGCAGTGAGCATTGGGCGGGACCACGTGGACTTTTTGATAACGGCAATCACAATCCTGGTAGTAGCCGTGCCCGAAGGTCTACCGCTGGCAGTAACCATCTCGCTCGCGTACTCTATTGGTCGCATGCTGAAGGATCAAAACTACGTGAGGCGTTTGGCAGCGTGTGAAACGATGGGTGGCGCCAATGAGATCTGCAGCGACAAAACGGGGACGCTCACGAAAAACATTATGAGCGTTGAAGCTGTTTGGAATGGCAAAGATATCATTTACAAAAACGATCCACGGTGGAAGAAGTGGAAGACGCAAGCAGGAAATCTTCACAATAAGCACAGCAGACTCGCACCAGCGCAAGGGCGAAGTGAAAGTGATAGTAGGTGCCAAATGGGACAAGACCTACAATGCGAAGATTCGTTCTACCCGAAGAAGTACCTTGAGGTAAAATGGAAAGCACGTGCACCACTTGTAACCACATGGTTACATTTAAATGCACGTGGAGACGTGCATGGAGACAAATACATACATGTTTGTGTATTTAATACATGTTTGTGAATTTACATATGCAGGTAGAGTAGGACTAGTACGACGAGACAGCAGACAGCTATGAACGATGTACACCGGCATTCGGTACGTAGGAGGCACAGTGTTCGTCCAGCAAGCCGCGCAGCGCCGTGAGCGGCACCATCTAATTCCTCAATCCACAGCCTTGGCCACGCAAATGCATAAACACCCATCTGCGTTAGATGCGTGGACGCGATCTGCGCCTCTAGAAGGCTGTCTGGGAACCACTGGGGCACGCACCGGTGTCACGATCCTTGCATAGGGGCCCGTCGAGTGTACCCATGTGTAGCAGTCGCTTTGTGTTTTTATGCAAAGCTCCCTGTTGAGTGCCACTGCCCGAAACGCGACACATGCAGCAGAAACTGCGGCGGTAGAGCCAGATTCGATAACCGACCTGTTTCAGCCAGTCGCGGTCACAGTGCAAGCGTTCTTCATGGAAAAGAGCCTGCATCTTATCTTCGTTCAGCCGCAGAGGCCAGACGAAATTTATCTGCGCGTGCGTAGAAAGCGTGTTCCAACAGCTCCCCTCCTGAGGTTTGGGGCTACGGCGCTCTAGCGCAAGAAGTCTCGTATACAGCAGATACTTTCTGATATACCGTCAGGTATACGCAGCAAGAGCTTGTGTGTGCTTTTATGTGTGCATTCGAATATCCATGCGCCCGCGTGTCCGCAACCCCATATACCACGGCCGAAGAAATCAGGTGAAATTGGATGTACGCGGTTCGAAGTATTTTGGAAAACAACGTTTGCATCTCGCACGTTCGCACGTGATACCTTGCACTGGAGTATCGTTGATCTGTAGCTCGTGTGGGAGCCTGCTCTCTGAGCTTGGCTGCGAAATCGAGGCGTAGTAATAGGGGAGTTTTCCGTGTTGGCTTGTTGTCGCCTTATTTCACGCTTCCCCATTGCAGATACTCATGGATAATATTTGCTTGAATAGCACCAGCGTATTGGAGCGGCAGGTCGTTCCCCAGGTGTCTTCCCCGATGTTGAGTCGCCTAATCTCCATGGCCAGCAACACGGTGACAGTCGCTACGCAAACAGTGAAACAAGTTGGGTCGCCCACAGAATGCGCGCTACTACAGTTCGCCTGCGATTTCGGCTTTGACTATCAGCAAATTCGAGAGGAAAGGCTACTTGAGGACACGGATGTAAGCAGCAAAACCGATTATCTAGACGACAGCGTCCATATATCCGTGTGCGTGTGAGCGCATCATTATTATGCTGCTTCATAGCTACAGGAGCTATCGGTTTCCTTCAGGTATGATGAGGTCGCGCTCGTGCTGCTTGCTCCTTTATTCGTGTAAGTGCTCCCTTACCACCACGCCCGATGCACCAGTCTCTAAAGGCACGTACCTGTGCGTGTCGCAGGTGACACACGGACGGTGCGGATTTCCATATCCCTCGCCTTCTCGCAAACCGCACGTCCCAGTTGCGTCTACCCGTGCGTCCCTTGAAACACTCCCCCTCACGTACACAGTTAGAGGCGGCCCGCATATGCTCGTATATAGGCTTTCCTTTTTCAAAATCAGGCGATGCACATTCACAGTCTTCCTTGTTACCAATCAGTTCTCCACGTGTAGTGGTAACCCTGGCTGCGCACGCCAGTGCGTTACGCAGCTGCGTCAGCTGGTACATCAAAGGGATCATGAATTTGACTCATTTACGTATCGGGACCTGTGTACGTGGTCGTACGTGTTTGTGTGCCCGTGTGTATTTATACGCCCGTACACAGGAGAAAATCCTGTACAAATGCGCGCGTGTAGACATCCTGACCCAAATAATAATGCTGGACAACGAGGAAAACCCGCCTCTTTTACGTTGTTCTGCGGCAACTTTTGTGACTTCAGCTGATTTATCGGGAACCGTTTTCCAGCGACAGAAAAATAATGACGACAGTTGTGAATGCGTGGCAGCAGCACGCTGCAAATATGGAGAAGGATGGCAGAATATCAAGAGAAAGCAGAGCCGCACCAAGCTCCGCTATTACGCAGCGCGTCTTTGTTAAGGGTGCGGCGGAGACCGTGCTTCACCTTTGCACCCATTATGTCACACCAGTTCGTCTCAACGCAGAAATGCAACCAGAAAAGGAGAACGGCAATGGGCACGGCAGAGAAGCTGACGCGGGGAAGGGCTGCGACGGTGGACAGTTTTTCTCTCCTACAGGGACATGCCGTTTGACTCCAGAAGTTATCGACGCAATAGAGAATACGGTTATAAAGAAACTGGCAGGAGAAGCTCTCAGAACGATCTGCCTGGCGTACAAAGATGTTACCACTTACCACGGAGATGTGTCGTGGATGCAGGACAGTGGCAGCAAACCCTTCAAAGGAATGGAGATGGGCCTTACTTGTCTAGCAATTGTTGGCATACGGTCAGTCTAATGACGAAGTTATATGTAGACACGGGAAAACATTCGTAATGTGGGCCTCACACGAAAGTCGTTTGCCTGGAGGTAGGGCAGTACTCGTATAAACTCGTGATGACGTGTGTGTGGATCTCCTCAACAGCGTACACTCACTACGCCTTTGTGCATCTCAGTCGTACACATCTACCCCATCAAAATTCTTGGTAGAATCGGAAGAGCTGGTAGGGTCCTTTTTGAAGAAAAGTGTGTAAATCGATGATTGCGGTGGTCGGCGGACACACGATTTCATCGACCGGTGAAAATATATTTGTGCATATGCGCTTACGTATGCACTGGGGCGCCTCTGCACTTGCGCTTCCATGCGTCTGTACCAAAGTGAAGCGGCAGGTGTAGATGCGCGTCATTAACTCTGCGCGTCACAATTGACTCCGTGGGTGAGCGCTGCCCCACCTGCTTTGCTGCCACACAGGGATCCTGTGAGAGACGAGGTGCCTGATGCCGTCCGCGCTTGCCAGAAAGCTGGTATTAAAGTGCGAATGGTCACGGGAGACAACCTTGAAACAGCGAAACAGATCGCGCTGCAATGCAACATTTTTCACCCGGACAAGAGTGAGCGGTCGCACCGATCTTCTTACGCCTACGAACAGGATACTCGAATCTCGGTGAAACTGTGCGTTGCCTACGCCTTCCAACGCCACATGGCCACAAGTATATACGAGCGCAGCTACCACGCCGTCTCTTTGGGAATTCACTGGTGTGTCCGGTTTTGGTGAATCCTTTAGTAGCACACGTCTGCGCCAGCGTTGTCGAAAAGGTGTGTACAAGTTCAGTGGACAAAGGAAGCTCACACGCAGCCGACACGAGCTTGCACGTGCGGCTCACCGTCAGACAGAAGCCGTTGATACCAACGAAGGGTAGCCGCCAGCAGTGCTGCTCACCAGTTGTAACAAGAAATTCGATTCACTCGGGCGTACCCAGCTTCCGTAGACTGCCCGCAAACACAGCCCCAGCAGAATGTGTGATCGTTGTTGGAAGCAGGTCAAACGACATTTAGCCTTGTAATACGTAATATGTGCTCGTCATTTTCAAACAGATGGCCAAGCCATGACGGGAGCAGAGTTCAGTGCTCTGGTAGGAGGCGTGGTGTGCTGCCACTGCAAAGTAGCCCTTTGCGACTGCCCTCGAAGTCAATCCGAAGAAAGGAGGACAGGGAAGAAGATGCGCTCTGACGTGCTAGCGAGGCCAGAAGCGTTCGACAAAATCGCGGACACGTAGGTTGTTGTGGGAGACAACGTTAAGTGCGTAAACACAGAACTAAGCTGCTGCAGCCGTCGAAGTGCCTCAAGCCTGCGAACACACGTGAGGTCGAACCTCTCAGGATACGTGTAGAGGCGTCTGTACATTGTAACCTACAAATCCGCTCACACCAAGCGTACTTGGTAGGCTGTTGGGCGTCCTGACTACGCGCGGTTTCTGACCATTGAATAGTCTCTTGTTCCAGAGTGTTTCACCACGCGGCACTTAGCGCTTCGGTTGGTGGAGAAAATTTGTTTTTTTTTGTGCGCGCCATCTTTCGAGCAGCCTGGAGGTGCTGGCACGCTCGCAACCTATAGACAAATACGTGCTCGTCGTCGGACTGAAACAGCGGAGGAATGCCGTTGTAGCTGTTACCGGAGACGGCGCAAATGACGCTCCTGCGCTCAAAACAGCGGACGTTGGCTTTGCCATGGGTGTATCCGGTGAGTATTCTGTGCGTACTCCCTTTTATCTGCTTTCGGCTTCTGCGAACGCACAGACCTGCTAGGTGGAAAATTCTTTCGTCCTCGGGTACCGGTGCGACTGTAGTTGCGTGAAGAGATGACTTTGCTCTGAGGATGCGTTTGTCGCCTTTTATTCGAAAATCGCTGTCAGAAGGTGACAGGTTTACACGTGACCCTCTCTTGTCGAGTTGACGTACGCGAAGCACCCGAAGAGACACTTACTGTTCAAGTACAGTGATGGGCAGAGCACCAGATTCCTTCGCCCGCTCTTGCCGTTTCCCTCTACCAACAGTACATTTCATGACATTATGCGCCACGCGAAAGCCGACACGCAGGTGCTACAACGTCGATAGGACTCTTCAGCATATGTCACCAAATCACTTTCTGTTGTTCAACCTGGTAGAACGTTTCCATACTGCAGTGGATCTCTGGCCGCCTGGTGTGACTGTAAGGTAGGACCGTCCGTGTGGTGACAAAGGCACGAAGACGAAAAGAGACAAAAATTGCGGCCGCAGGATCACTATACCTGTTAGTGCTGTAGACGTTAGACATCCTGAGTTTCTGCTGACCCCTTAGGCAGTATCTGAGATAAACATTTGGCATTTTAGATCTCGTGCTGCGGCGCTTGCAAAGATTTCAGTGAGTGATCTCTTCTGCGTTACCTCCACTATTTAGACTGCAGACACCTCCGTTCAACGTATAACGCAGACGCGTGTGTGCGTCTTGCACTATTCAGGTAAAGAAGTCGCAAAACGCGCCGCCGACATTGTCCTACTGGATGACAATTTCGGCAGCATTGTTAAGGCTGTCCGTTGGGGGAGGAACATATATGATAACATTCGGAGATTTCTGCAGTTTCAACTCACAGTTAACGTTGTTGCTGTCTTGACTGCGCTATTGAGCGGTAAGAAAATCTTAGGATGCTCTGGGGGACTTCCACAAGCTAGTGATCCGCCACTAATAACAGGGTGGACCATCCAAACTGTGTTCGAGTGGCCGAAAATGAAGTTCCCTTCCACAACTTTTGTAATCTTTGTAAAGATTACATTCCTTAGTCCCACAGTGTAGCCGAAAGTAGGTCACAATCAGGCTAGACAGTTTCAACTGAGTGTGACCTGCAAACTCAACCCGGGGCTTGGTTGGCACACTTACAGATGTAATCCATGGAATAAGAAAACCTGTCACACTCTCGTCCACCTGTTTGGCTGCAGCACTCCAAACATAGTGTCTTCCGTGTTTAGCATTCGTCGTCAATATATACGTGTGCAGACATATCACTACTGGCGAAAAACAGGCTTACGCTGCTCCTCCTTCTGGAGAAAGGTGATACGATTCATACGTGCGACTTTCGTTGCTATTCGGGAACAATTGGGGTATACGCAACAAGTGCCGTGTACCTGTCACTCCCCTCGGCACTCCGGGCGAACGCTGCAAGTGTGATTACTGGTTTGCTTCACTTCAGTGATGGTGCTTAGGGAGAGCCCGCTAACTGCGGTCCAGATGCTATGGGTCAATCTTATCATGGATTCGTTGGCTTCCCTGGCACTTGCTACGGAACCACCAACAGACGACTTGCTCAAACGGGGACCGCACTCACGCGACGAATACCTTATCAGCCGAGTAGGCGACTTCTGTATGGGTAAACCGGTGACAATCGACACCGCTCGAGTACGCTTATGCCAGCGTTAGCATTGTACGCACGTTGCGGAGCGCAGCCGGCTGCAGGGAAGCGTAGTGCATGTGTAGATAATTTTATCAAATTTGAAGACGCAATACGGAGCTGGAGAATGAACCGCGTACTCTCACCGCAGCTGTCGTCTTCTACATGTCAGGAATGCTGTTCTGCTGCGTCACAGGGTAGGTTCAAAATTATTGTCTGCAGTCGCTCACGGAGCAGTACTGAGTGGAAAGCAGTGCTGTCACCTTTTGGGGCAGGGACTACGAGGTTGCGCCCATTCACCAGCTTGAGTCTCTGCAGGCCTTCTCCACCATTCAATATGTAAAAAAAATGTACCACGTTGTGAAGCCGCCGGATGTAGATCAGCCGAGTGGTTGACAACAGAAGTGTCGCTTTACATCAAAGTCCAAGCCCATATTAACCAGCAAATATTCCGGTTGCTTCGTGACCCTTACGGCTACTAATTGGACGAAAACTGCCTTGCTTCGCCTCTGTGTGTGGCCGTCCAGATGATGTTTCGGAACATTGTAGGACAAGCTGCGTACCAGCTGGCTGTGATGCTGCTTCTCGTCTTTGCCGGCGACCGCTTCATCCCTGAAGTGTCCTGGACGTTTCTTACCCTCGAAAAGAGGCAGAAATTCCCACACTTTTGCGAATTCGCAGGTAAATTATATACACCATTACCGTGTCACATCTACGTCATGGAGTACCTGAACAAGGAGTGAATGCAAAGCTCCTCTACACTAAAGAAAGCCGCCTGCCCCGCCTCAGATTCGTACTTCCACGGCCTCCGACCTCGGGTAGTTAATCAGCATCAGTTTATGAGGAAGGATAGCAGGAGAAAGCGAGTTGATGTCAATGCATGGTAATTTAGGAAGCGGCAAATGGAAGCGCAGGTCTCTCAGACACACGGGGGGGGGGGGGGAGGGAGCGACGAGAAACGCCGAAATTTATTTTCCCCCTGTATGCTGCTGTATCCGCCGACACAGCTGGAGATGCAGAGCCTGATAATCTGAGAAACAAACAGTATGGTGTGTCGACGAGATAATGGAGCTGACGAGGCTTTTGCAAATGCTGATGCACACGCAGAAATATTGACCTCACACCGCACGCATATGCGCTGTCGTCTTCTGATCTATAGCTTAACAACTGCTGGGCAATTTCCAATCGTCCCACGTGAGCCGACGAAAATATACGATTCTAGCGACGCCCCCTGCTGCTGTATAAGCCCCTACATATAAGCAGTGTCTCTGCCAGAAGCTACCGTGTGACGCACCGACAACCGCCACGTCGCAGCTTTCCTCTGGGCGTTTCAACGGACAAACGTACTAAAGAAGCCGGAAAAAAATTCGCTTTCCTCCTGAAATTTACAGACTGCAATCGACAGACGATGCCTCCAACCGGTTCCCTCATCCGTTCGGGACGGCGCTACCATCCATTCAGTACAGAAGAAGACTACTTACACAAGTGGCACGTGGAAATCGGCACCTCGCGCCACTATACGCTGGTTTTCAATGTATTCGTCTTCATGCAGATCTGCAACATGCTGAATGCTCGAAAGATCAACAACGAGTGGAATATCTTTCAAGGCGTTCTGAAAAATAAAATGTGGATGATCATCACGATTTTTATTGGCTGCGTTCAAGCGCTGGTTGTGCAGTTTGGCAATCGGGCAATGTCTTGTCACCAGCAGGTACTGCTGCACCGTGGGGTCTGCTGCTCAGGCATATACGGTTGTCTTTGACAAGAAAGGACAACCGTATATGCTGACGTTAGCCCAGCGCCACACAAACACCTGCAAGTTGTCGCTGATTTCTGCCTTCCTGCACCTGCTTACACACGCGACTCGAGTGTGCAGGAGGCAACAAGGAAGCTAGAGTCGCTCAAGAGGCCATCCGGACCTTTCTTCACTAAGAGTTCTCGCAGTGTCGCCACCGCTTCCGTACTTCTTTAGTTTCCAAAGTGTTTTTGAGATCTTGTCGTCCCACGTGTGCACGTCATCGCGCTCGAGAAATACTTCGCGGGAATATACACACACACCCAGACGCGAGATCTGCAAAACGCATAAGTATTACAATAAATGTATTGCAGATGGATTGCTTGGGCTCTTCACGATTATACCTTGGTTTTACTCTTCTTCTTGCGCGTCAGCCTCCACCGGTGGCAGCGTGGCAATCTAACCTGCGACATTCAACGAATATGCTTTTCTTATGGTTATTACATGAAGGGCCTGACTGGCGTGCAGTGGATCGTGACACTGGCGTTTGGCATTGGAAGTACGGCAGTAGGTTATCTGCTGCATTTTGTACCCTCGAAATGGCTACCGGAAGCAGGAAGAAGAGAAGTACACCTTCTGGAAGAGTCACGGACGCTGGCTTTGGCTTCTCGCGGAAGGTATTCCTCGTGTCATGGTGTACGTTGTGTACGCTTGTTTCCGTAGGTATTAGTATACACACTACTTGCTCGCTGCGAAAAAGGGGGACGGTTTCTTGCCTGTTGTGCCATCTGCGCTAAAAACCTACCTGACTTTTTCCACCCGAAAGCACTACCTATGTTGCTGTCGTCACATTTCTGAGATACAAGCATGCTCACACATATGCTGATAAACGGGCACTAGAATATGTCATGTACTGCTTCAGTATTAACGAGTGTGTCCATTTTACCCATCTGCCGAACTACGCATACGCCTCTGTATACGTAAGTATGACCGGCACATGTACTAACAGATAGGGTAATACGAAAATTGTAGACGGTGTTTACACACACATACGCATGCACACCTAGACGTATACCTGACTGCACCTACATACATGTATAAAAATTCTTGTCTGAAACACGTAGACCGTTATGCCTATATCGGTGTGCATAAATTCTTGTATTTGCGCGAGGGTGGTGGGAAGATATGATACGCAGCTTACCTGCAAATATTGCGTACATGCTCGTCTTTTCCAATACCTGGCGGAGGTGTATATGCGTACTTCACGACAGTTTTGTTGGGAACACGGAAAGACGGAGTTCATCACCAATATAGACGTTGACTGTTATGGAAACGAGAGGTGCGCAAGTACTGCCAGTGCAGGTTCTCAATCCCTGATAAGGACACCCACAACTTGGCTCTGCTTAAAATAACTGAGCTGCGGAATATCGCACAACTCACTGTACTTCGCCTTAATGCCTAGATTAGTAATTGGGCGTGTGCTACCTCCACGTTGGTAAAGCTGTGGCTAGGTGCGACAGTCTAGCATTCCTTTTAAAATCTGTACAACTTTCTCTTCCTACAGGCTTTCTTCTGAGAGACTTTCGCTTCGTTTGGGTGGAGGCGTCGGACTTACATCGGAGCAGCGACAGGCGTTAGTGTAAGGGCTGTTCCACGGACCTCTTCAACGGACGCGTCTCAGAGCATTTCATTGCAGCAGCCCTTCTGAGATGTAGCCCCACGATGTTTCTGCAGCGTTAACACATGCGTCTTCATGATTCCCGTATACCAGCATACACATGTTCGGTATCTAAGAGCATATAGCAACACACAGACCTTTAGTATCTAGTAACATGTCTTCCTCTCTATGCGTGTGTCGATACAACTACAGCGACTCTTTAGAACGCTGAAACAGTCAGCAGGAGGTTTGCTCTGTTTGTTCTTCGACGTGCAGTAGACGGATTTCGAATTCCTCAAAAAACATAGAATCTACGAAGTCTGCTTCGGTCGAGTCCCGCTCAACTGCTGCTCGCCGGCCTGTTCCATCTCTGCGCGTGCGACGCGCTGGCAAACCCACAACGCCCGCCGTCAGAGTGACATAGCGTTACTATCTCTACGGGCGAGTCTAAAAATGTGAGACGTGAATGATATCTACAAACGGGCACCCGAAATCCGGTGGCGTGACGCTGCAAGGTCACATCCAGCTTCGCTATTGTAGATTATGCGCAAGCGTGTACGGATTGCCCTCCGCTGCTATAAAGTTTCGAGTACCTTTATGCCTTTGAAGACGTACGTCCCTTTAGCGGAAGTTAAAACAGAACAATGGGTCCAAGTATTCTGTTCGCACGTTCGGCGGCATGTGAAGTCGATCTGGGTGGCTCCGTTGTTCAGAATTCTGTGATCGTCATACGCTTCTGCCATTCAGGATAGTCGTTACCCAGCATAACGCAGCCTACTCTGTCGAGTGGCATCACGCGTCTACATTTCGAACGCATTCAGGCTGGGTGTTAATACCTCTCGCTCTAAACCGTTTGCTAAGTGCTCATACCCGCTGGCTGGTTTTGTTAGTGTCCCACATGCTGAAGGAGTGTATCTTGGAACCAGTCGCACATGCGGTTCGGGCTGTCAAGAAGGCCACTAACACAAGGGTTGCCTTTCGACCGGCGGTGAGGACGGTACAGTCCTCACTGATCGTCCGCTGTATCGCTGAGGCCCAATCTGCTCTATTTTTTTATTTGGGCGGAGAAGTTACGCAGCTCAAGGGCGTCAGTGTGGCAGGCATTCAAAAAGTTCGAGAAAGTGCTTCATTATTATGACACACCGCTTAAAAAGTGGTCGGCAAGTACAGGTGATTGCGACATGCAGGATTTCGAGTGTTGACATGAAAATCACTTCCTACGTGGCTGATGGCGGGTTTTTGTTATGGCGTCAGGGAATTTGGAAATGGTAGTCTGCACAGACTGAAGTGATGTACAAGACAGAGGTGAAATGAGAAAGTGCACAGATATACAAGCTGTGCCTTCTCCCGCAGTCTTTGTTTAAGAGTTCACGCTGTTCCGCTGGGAAATTTCTTTCCACTTTTCCAGTGCGGATTTTGCCCGAAAGTCGTTCGCTGCTTTCTTTCATAGCGAAAGGTCACGATAGTGTAGAACACGTGGACTGAAGCTGATCGCACACAGTTAAGCTCTCGTTTCAGTGACTTTGACTGCGCCACCCTCGTAAACACAAAAAACACACTAATGCCGTCCACGCCTGTGCGTGCACGACTAGATCGCCTGACTGCTTTCAACTTGCACACAGCATGACAAGACTTCCCTGAATCAGGAGGGGGTGGACTGCCTCAGTGCAGGTTCCCTGTCTGATGTTGTATTTTGCCTACGAATACATGATATATATAGATATATAGCCGTACGCCTTCGTACATACAGAATTGTCGACGACCAACTAGTTCAGTAAAGTACAAGCATTTGTATACGCGTGCTGGCATGTGTGCACACGGGTTAATGTGTCATATTCGTACTGCTATGTGTGTAGTTTTACGTGCTAATAGTCATAGCTACAGTGCAGAGAAGAATGGCTGTAAAACTTGATAGTATCACGTGTTTCAACCCAGGAAAAAATTCGTGTTTAGCGTCGCTCCTGTCTGCGGCTGCTTAGTTTCGTGGCATCGCAGGACGCAGATAGCTAAGGCATTCTTCGTTGCGTTGGATTTCGGTGTCTGGATGTCCTGCTGGATACGCGGGCATACAAGACGCCGACGTTCTGTGGCGACAACTGTTCGGCCACGTGTGAACACGCTGTGGCTGTTGGGAGACCAGTTATAGCTGATATAGTAGCCTCGTTTCTTTTCAGCCTACTGTGAGACTCATTAAGCACTACGAAAATATTGTACGGGGCAACGTACAATGCGACACGCTGATAGGACTGAAACTGCAAGGCCATACAGCATAATTGCAGTCTGCACCTGCGGAAGCTGCTCAAGGCTTCAAAACGGAATGCATATGTCACCTGCGAGCTTCGTGCCCACGATGCTAGCCGTTCCCCGATTGCCGGGGGGCAGAGCGCGACGCGGTTGAGGCAGTGATGGCAATTACAGAGGACACAGACGAGTGCTTCTCACCGGAACAGGCAACCAAGTCTTCAGGTAGGGTGTACGCTGGTGGTCAGCTAGAATGCTGTTGCTGAAGGAACACGTCTCGGGACAGCCATTCAGTCATTTTGGAATGCTGACTAGACGAGTAAAACCATGTCTACGCCGTCACCGGTCATTGAGAGGATGCTGTACCGCCTGACCAGGATTCGTGTTCCAACGGACAACGGGACACAATCGAACACAGACTCGCTTGACTGTGTAGGCCACGCTAGATCATTACTCTTAATGTGTGTTGCTGCGCGTGCGAGCAGAAAGACGCACGAGGCACACATACGCGTCGTTGGCGAATGTGTACCGCGTATGCGGTGCAAAGCAGGTATTTGACTTGCCTTAACACAGATTTTTGGAACGCGAGGCCGCAGTCCAAACAACTTCGAGGGTGTCTGTGCAGTTTGTGCCAAGCTGGCAAGATGACGGTTCACGGTCCTCTCACGGTAGTCCGGCCTGACGCTCCGATACTCCACAACGTCTGTCGTTCGGTCCCGTCTGGATGTGTTGCTGTGTTGCCAACAGGTGCTACAATAGGGCATTGCTTCTCAAATGGTTCATCCTTACCAACAACACTGTGCGCTGTGACAAGTAATTTTGCCTGACACACGCTCGCGTTCTGCCCAATGCTGCAGCGCCGTGGATGCAGCACTGAGTCGGTGCCCGCGCCCGGCATCTCACACAGTCGCTGCGTTCCGCGTTGACGTAGTTGCAAGCGGACTACCAAATACTTATGTGTGTTCCAGAGCACAGGCACACGAATCGCCGCAGAGACGCTACCTCGCAATGCAGTGTAAAAGGCTCGGCATCTCAGCCCCTCCGTCCGAAATCGTTTTCTCATCAATACAAAAGAGATCCCGACTCGGCGAACAAGTTTCAGGCACGCTTAGCGAGCGGTAGGAAAGTAGACCTCAATGAGAGTGGCGGGCTTTGCAATGACAGTAATGTGCCAGTGGAGATATGTGTACCCAGGAGTTCACTGTAGTGAAGCATTCAGGGCGGGATAAGGTTGAAGAAGACCATTAGTCAATCTGCGTTCAATGCTGAGCTGTGGTCTTGCTTGTCTCTCCTCTCAGTAGTAACAAGTGTACCATTTTCACGTCTCTGCCGGAGATGAGGAGCCGCTTGGACGCGGGTCTCCATGCACTTGTCCTTATACATGGTTACCGGCAGCGCGTCTCCCTTCATTCATAGCAGATGAATGGTTGGTACAGCATGACTCGAGTTCAACGACAGAGTATTTTCATGACAGATGAAGTTCCCTTCATTTAAAACTTTCTCCGCGTGCGCATCGACGAAGGTGACAGTGCAGAATACAAGCGCCTGTCGGGCAAAAGAAGGCTGGCGTCTCTCTAGCATATGTTGGTAAATACTAATTGTACGAAGAAGAAAACTTCTCGCAGTGTCCAAAAGATTCGAGTGACCCGATAAATTCCTTCCCGACGTACTCTCCGCAACAATCCAGAATCCTTTGACATGCAAAACTGGATGATTTTTGCTACTGTCCGAAGGCGAGAAAAACAGATCAGTCTGATCTACACAGCGTAGACACGCTTGGGAGGGCAAGCGAATTACAGCTGTCACGTCGACATTGGAATTTACAAGGTAACCTGATGTCAAATCTTACGAAAAGCAATACGACCGTGAAGTGGTTCCGCTTCCTCCCCAGTTTTTAAACCTTGCACCCAATGTGTCGCCTGTGCCCTGGATTCCTCTGCTGGTACGCTGTCATTTGATGCACAGCGTTTATTCTTTCCGGCACCGCTTTTTGTCTGTTGCAGGTTCTGGATCGCCATCGACCACACCGCGTGTAAATTGTGCATGTACCGGATGACCAGCTTTCTTCACAAAGAGGACACACCTCGGCATATTGCAGTGTTTGGTCGTTCACGCATGCCTTTCAAAATAAGTGCAGCTTCTAGCTTGGGTCGGACTACCTGCTGTATGATCAAAGCCAAACCTAACGCTCTACATGCGCCTTCCACCTCAAGCTACTTTGTGTAGGAAGAACGAAGAACCGGTGGCCATGTGAAAAAAATCCAGTACATGGACATCCTCTCCTGAGAAGCGTTGAGGCGCGGCAAACTTGACACCTCCATAGTACGCCTATGATCTCATCCGTTCGCAACCAAAATCAAAGATATTGCATTGAAAAACAGAGATCGAACAATTTCGCAATAACCCAAAGCAACACTTCGCGGCTGCGCCACAATTAGTAAGATTCAAAGCAGTACACTCCTCCTCTACCATCTTTGTTTCACAGAACGGCCAACAGGCGTCATTACTCCCGTGGAGACTAGTGCCACTTCACGAAAAACCCTGTGAATGTAACACGAGGAGCCGGTGGTAGCAACCTGGTTCCCTCGTTCAAAACTGTGCCCGCGGTTGAGACGGATCGATACGCTCGGTAAGGTACGTGTGTGCAGCGTTCTTCAGGGTGTTTCTGCGGTTCCATTACGGTACTCTGAAAAAAACATGAACGGAATACTCTTACGTATACATTGTGTATTTTTCCTACACAAGATGCTTGATGGAACCGTGCGCGCAAATCGAGTACACCGGTGAAGGTGGTGCATTCCGGCAAGTCTCTAGTGGTCCTGCTGCGGTATTCAGAGTTGGGAATTCCGACGGTTCTTTGTGCAAAAAGCTGATGCCCCACATGCATCTGAAAGCAAAGTCTTCATAGGTGACGCGGAATCTGCCACTTAAGGATGTTGAGATTTCCTCTAGAGTAGAGAGTTTCCTCCAGAGAACGTCATTGCTACTGTCGCGAATCGCACACCGTACGGCACTCTCCTTTATTCGGCAATCTCAGTACGTCTGCGCAGAAACGAAGGCCCCTGATCTGCCTCACCGTCTGAATATGCAACGATGCTTGCAGCTGCACGTCAGAAGCGTGGAGTTTTTTTGTACAACTGGCAGCTTACCAGCTTGTATACACGTCCGACACGGTCGGGCTCTCTGTGCGCTCACGCCAGCGCGCACGACCACAAATACGTGCGGACAGGTGTCTGCGTCATTGTAAAGTTCAACACGTACGCCGACTGCATATGTGTAGAGACCTAGACAGTTCTCTTCGTCGTGCACAAAAAAGAGACACCTCTTTAACCTTTTAGCCACTGTCGTGTGAGGTGTGCTGCCTGACTGAGTTTTCCTCACCCACACACATACGCGAGACTTTAGGGAGGTCGGACACTATCAGTAAACGCACACCCAATAGTTCTGCTCACTGCGACCTGCGTAGGTACCCCATGTGTTGCACCGGCTTATTTTGGCCCTTCGTCGTTGACGTGCAGTTGGAGTCCCTGTTCACATATCAGTGTGGGGCTTCACAGGAACACTAGTATTGTCTCCCATTCGAGAGCACCACCCAGTTTCGTACAGCACACAAGTATACGCACACGTTCTCGACGTAAACCGCAGCTCTCCTGCGGCCTTAAACGACCAGGAGCTGGCAGCAAGCGACTAACACTCGAAGACGAGCGCCCTTTACAACAAGTGCAGGGAGGCAGGTATGCGAAGAAAGCGCAAAGTGGTGGCAAGGCACATTCTGCATCAGAGACGGGAGTCGGCGAATGTATACTTTCGTGCTTCTTCGTATGAGGGACTGCCACTGTAAACCGCATGATCGCTTTCGTTGTTCGGCGTCAGTACGTCTTCTACTTCTCTAGTCTCCGCTCCATGCAAGAAATGCAGGAAAATATTTTTCTGCGTGGGACTAAAGAAGTTGGCCGCCATCACGACGAAGTTGTGGAGTTCAGCTAAAGCCCCTCGTTCCTCCAGCAAGCTTGATATCATTCTGTCAAACCTGCATAGAAGACTCGCCGGCAGCATCGTACGGAATTTATGAAATTTGTATATGAAGCAGCACGACACGCGTAGGTCTACACGTGTATACGGTTGCCTGGAGAACAAATAAAACTTTGTCTATAGAGGTACACACTCGAGAAAGTCTATCGGCGTCGCTCTGGCTTGCAGGGCCGTTCACGTGTAGCTGTTGCAGGTGGTGCAGATAGGGTTGAAGCCGTGGAGTGAAGCGCTTGAGGTGCTTGCTGAAAAGAGAAAGCAGTGTTGACTGAAAGCATCTGCGAGCAGAAGCTCGTACAGTTCCTGGTTCGCGTGGATCAGTAGCCTCCTCGCAGACGCAGGAGTGATAGCCTCGATTGAAAAAACGGTCTTGAACAGGTACTGTTGACGCTGCGGCAACTGAAGCAGAAGCTACGACGCAGGACGACAGTAAGTGCAAGTCATTGACCTGGTGCAAAAACCCTGTTGCTGCCGCTCAACGATGGCAGGAACGGTGCGGCTTTCACTCGTCGGAAACACTCATCGTCTGCCCTCCTGACATAGCTGGCCTGGCTTTGGAAAAAAATACGGATGGTACACAAGCTTGAAAGGTTACAGCTAACACAGAACCCTATTACCGCAATGCCCCTGCTGTAACCTCCGTTCCCACTGTTGCGCGCTACGTTACCGCTGATTTGTGCTGCCAGGACAAATTTGTCACCTCGTGATGCGCATTTCGCAAAAAGCATGCCATCGAAAGAGTGCTGCGATGATACTGAGCAAAAACGCAAAGGGTCTAGAGGGAACGTCATAATATTGCCGAAGTCACCCCCCTGGCTTCCCGTGTATTAAAAAATACTGCAGAAAGCCAATGCGTAACGGAAATATCTCTGGCCTACCGAAGCGCTTTAAAAGTGTCACCGTCGAATGAAGTGAATCTAATGAATGCTGCACTCACAAGACGAAGAGAAGACAATGCAGCGAGCACGAGAGAAGCACTGGAGCATGAAAGAAGCCCTGGAGGGTCAGGGCAGCTGAGCGAACCAGCAACATAACGCTGGCACCTGAGAAGGGAACAACCAACCACACGATGGGAAGACAGGACGAAACAATGGAAGGAAATCTAAACACTTGAGGTCGGGTTGACTAATAGCGAGAACGTACCAGTCGGCGGGCAATAAATCCTCCTCTTCCTTGCACGCCGCACAGCAGCAGCGCAACAACTCCACTACAATTTGTGGAGACTTCCGGCCTAGCAGCAGCTTCATCATGGCGACGGAATGCTGCCTGAAAAAAAGTGTACATCCACGCCTTTCTGAACAACACTGCAGACAAAATCGAGAGTGTGGACACTTAACTCCACTGTTGGAAATAATGTGCCTTCCAGAAATGAACTGAACACTGTTCTACAGAAAACTCGGCTTTGCAGCCTTCAAAACTTCCCGGTTTCGCCCATTTTACGTTGACGGCGAGAAAAGTCTTGCTCACGTTTGTGTTGTAATTTACATTCACGTTCTGACGAAGGCCCGTCGCTGTACGATCGCCACAGGCAGACGCTTACTCAGGAAACCTTCTACGCGCCCTTCAAAAGCGAATGAAATGGAACGAATACGCTCAAGAGTTGCCTTCTCATTCGGTTTTACTGGTGTGCCTTTCTCTTCGGTGGCGTCACCCGCATCGCGTGCTCCATATGAAATGTGTAAGAAAATCATCGAAGACGAATCTACTCAGAAAAGGACCAGGATAAGAATAAGATGTTGTTCTTAGAGGAAGCTTGAACAGAGCTCGTGTACACGTGCAAGAGTAAATACCGCAAAGCTAAACCCCTGTTTTACAACAATTCTTCCTCCACACCGATACTTGTGTTCGCTTGAACGTGTGTGCGTTGTACAATTGGCTACGAAAATTCGTCTTTCTCTGTCCTGGTGTATCTCGTGAAAAATGTAGAACCCTCATCGTCTATCACGTAGACCGGCAAACATGTGGAAAAGAGGCTTTTCTGTCCGCATTTTCGAACAGGTCCAACTGTTTTTGGTGTATCTGCGTACAAAGCGAGTATAGGGCCTCCGATGGCAGCGAGACAGGAGGGAATGGTTTGGAAAGATGATCGGACATAAGCGGCTTTTCACTGCACGCTGACCTCTCTGGAATGTTGTCAGGTCTGGGAATCACTTCGGCTTGCAGTACGTCGGCCGTCCGCTGCCGGTGTGATCCATAGGAGGGTGTTGTCCTATGATAAGAAAAATGCGCAGTCAAAGGCCAAGAGCTTGCTGTCCCTCCGTCGCAAGATTTTTTCTCTTCAGCGATACGCCGGTGGACAGATTCTTGTTCCTTCCGTGGCAGTATTGTGGCTGATGTTCTGCATTCTCCTGCAGTTGCTGTGGCTGTGCCCTTCGCATTGGCCTCTGGTGGCCTTGGACGTGTAGAAGGGCGACGAGAGTATGGCAGAAGGCTAGACTGCATGAGAGCAAGGCGCTGAAGGCTCCTAGAGCCGCTTTGACACACACAAAGAAGCTGCAGGCGGTAAGCGAGCAGCTGCACCAAAAAAGCAAAAACAATCGAAACGGAGCAGGACCAGTGAACTCGCGTTCAGGCCCATACGTCCACAAATACTACCTGCACACGTAAACGCAAACATTGGAATGTGCACGAACATCAGTGACACACGGACTCTAGAAGGAACTGTACCGGACTGTCACCTCCGTGGGAAGCCCGCAGAAAATAGAAGTCGGGATATTTATTTGTGTCTAACAAACAAGCCGTGCAGCACCAAGCATCGAGCGTCCACCCCCTGTGTTAGCGGCACGCAAACCGCACACGTACTTAAACAGAAATGCAGACACGTTATCGTACAGACACGTGCGTACCTAAAACAAAGGTAGTTTCCCGACCATTCGTTTCCTGGGCTTTCCACAAAGGAGCGAACCATCGACACGCTTTCTTTGTGTTACACGGGCTTGGCCGCATAATCTTCACCATCATCACACATCCAGTTTCCTACAGATATACATATATATACATAATATATACGTACGACGTTGCAGGTGCGGTAAATGAGTGACACACGGAAACTGAGATGGACACAATTTGGAAATGTGAATTGAGGCAGCGCTGAAATTGGAAGCATACACCTTGATTATGAGAAAAAGCTTGGGAAACGAGAAACGGGTTTCCAGTTACTGTACACCCGCGTTGAAAATAGAATGGACTCCCGCGTGGGCGTTTTCAATCCTTCAGTGTACTTACTCTGAGGACGTGCGTGGGAAG
The DNA here is from genome assembly GCA_000727475.1 of Sarcocystis neurona. Classification (NCBI taxonomy): domain Eukaryota; phylum Apicomplexa; class Conoidasida; order Eucoccidiorida; family Sarcocystidae; genus Sarcocystis; species Sarcocystis neurona. Next base: position 1,044,450 of record KL647309.1, read on the forward strand.
GTGGCACATTTTCGTTTTGAGTGTCTCTTGGACAGTAAGAAGTAATTGCTGTTGCTGTAATTTGCTCTGACGGAGCTGCCGCTGCTCTTTAATTACAAGCGCGTATTTTCCTGTAACGACCAGCCGGCGAAAAAGCGTCCCGTAAGCCTCAAGCGCTTTCTGAGAAACGTCACACATTCGACAGAAAAATATACAAGAATTAGGCATGTGGACGTCAATACAGATGTGCAGGTGCCGACGCACATACACCTACTGCACGCTCATATAGAAAGAAAGACAGGCTCGCCTAGGTGTGTGCATGACACATGTAGGACATGCCAACACACTTTGAAGCTGCCGCAAGCAAGCACGGGAGCCCTTTCACGGTCCCCACCTACAATACCCGTTTTGCTGCGAAAGCGTTTCTACATTTGTGCTTCTAATTAAACTACAGAGAAGGGAACGGACACCTACCCAAATGTGTTGTTGTATTCGTAAGTTTATCAAGAGTGCCTCTGCAGGAGCGCCGAAAGTAGATACAGCGGATATATCTACAGATGCACTTGGACGCGTACGTATATAGACAACACACAACTGCACTTGATATCGGCATAAACGTATGCGTGTGTGCATAGATGTCCACGCACATCGTCAGGCTCTCTTGAAGATGTTGCCGCCCTGAGAACACTGATGCGGCAGCTTCCCCACGACGTCAATGGTGAAGAATCATATAAGCCTCCCTCCGAGGCGCGGCAGGAACGCGGATGTGAGATAATAGATGAATAAAAGCGTTTGTAGTGCTTTTATTGTGCTGATTCAGGACTTCGGCGCTGAAACAGTAGCAGGAATAGCCCTCGGCATCGGCAGAACCATCAGGGCTCCCAGAAGAGCTGCAGCAGCACCACCCGAACAGGGTGCGTAGCAGTACACAAATTGGAGTGCCAGTTCCGCAGAGCGGCGTGTTTCCTGCAGACAGGATTCTGAAGATGCCAGGCGCCGTGGCCGGTGTCGCTCGTATTCGGATGTCCTCAGCAAGGGCAACAGGCCCTACTTTACGTCAACGGATAGTACGTATCAGCTAACACAGAAGGCAGATTTCTTCATGCGGGTCTATACGACCTGTGAAACGGCGCCGCTTTTACAAAATGAGTGGCACACACACCCACACCTTCACACAGACAACGTGTTTGAAAACAGGCGCCGCGCAAAGGACGAAATTCCATTCAGCGTGTAAGGCCTAGTGAGGGAGTTCAAGATAAAAAGTGCACGCGTCTGCAGCAAATAACATGTGTCTATTGGAACTTTAGCACACAGTGTGCTAACACCATCACTGACAGGAGCGGGCAGAACATATTGGGCGTAGGCAGCACGTGCACGCTTATGTGAGGAAGCTGTAACTCCTGCCTCTTGCAAGCAACACGTACCCGTTACACATCTGTTCGTGCACTTTGACTATTTGCGGTGCAGTGAGTAAAACACCAGTGAACACTGCGTCGCAATCATCGGTTGGCGTCGCACAGGTATTACGTGAAAAATTGCAGGAGTCTCTTTGGGGTACGCGCGCGTAGATCATATCGGCTAAGGAGTCCCCCACGGTTGTCAGCAAGCGTAACGGTAGGCAGACTTGACTCAAACCGAGCTCGCCAGTTCGGTTTGGCACAGCATACTGTGCTTTTCTACGTCATCTCCCTTGAGAGCTAGGACATCTACCTCCATGGCCTCGATGAACGAAAAGATAGGACAATCCTAAGAGAAGAGAATGGTGGGTAAGTCCCTCAATGCGTACGTCGGGTGCGTCGTGTAGCCACTTACATGCATGGCAGAGATACGTCTTGGAAAAACCTACACGCTTTGCGCGTGTGCCTTTGTGTATGCATATATACATATATATATGAATATATGCACATAAATATATATATATATATATATTTGTGCAGACACATGTGCTTGTGTGTGTGTGTGTGCGTGTACACATGGAACTATTCCTTTCGGCAGCTTAGTTGCACATGTCTAAGAATAATTCCCTGCGTCGTGGGCAGCGCGTAGGCGCGGTTCCTGACGCACATGGCTACGCACAGATAAACAGACACGTGTGTGTGTAGACAGGTAGTGGAAGAGCTGCAGACGTTAAGCCTTCTCGTACTTTTCTGCTTAGTGCTCGGCGCTGGTCCCCGTACACCTCCTCTATCACGCCGAGGTCCTCCGCCGTTAACGCACGCCAAAAGGTATGTTCCCCGGCAGCGGCACAATCTCCTCCATCAAGGCCTTTGGTCGCCGGCTCAATGGGAGGCTCCACGACCTGTTCGCAGCCGTAAGTTTGTTGTATACGTGCTGGTGAGCAGCAGAGAATCCACGCATACGCAAACAGGCTGACTACGGATTTGTCTATGCAAACGCACATGTCTTCGCCATTGCTTGAGCAGATTCACACATCGTTACGTTGAACAAAGCCGGTGGGTCCAGTCAATTCAGAACTTGGTATGATTTTGATAAGAAGCACGATAGGAAGAGGTGTGATTTTTCTTTAGTGCTGAGAAATGAGGCGTCCATAAACCGTCCATGATTGCGACGATAACGCAGAGAAAGCGACACAGCTGCGTAGCGCTCTGCCTGCGGAGCGTTTACCAGAAGTTTTGCATACGTGTGTAGGTGCGGGCAGCCCCTTGAAAGAGCAAGTAACGATTACTCGCGTGTGGCTACTACTACTTCTCACAATACTCTAAAGTTCGAGGTCTGCAGTCACGTGTTGAAGGGTCTCCCGCCCCAAGGAAGAGCCAACTGCGGATCTCGATCACGCGTTTGATTCAACCACCTTGTCGCAAGCCCAACCAGCTTTTCGATAACTAGAGCCAACGGCCGTGTCACAGCCGTCTTGTGGCCCACGTGATGTCTGAGAATGACCTCTTTGCGGGAAGCCAAAGTTCCACGAACAGGAGGGTCACGTGTCGACGCAGCCAAAACGATTGTTGCTATGTGTGTATGATGGACGTGAAATTCCAAAGCACTGCAACACGAACAAGATGCGACGGAGATTGCCAAAGGCGCCTGCATGCTTGCGTGTTTGTGTTTGCAGAGGTAAGTCCCAGTGTCACTGAGCACAGTGTTATGCCCGTCTACTCTGAGACCGTTTCTGCAAACGCGAATATGTCTACTTTGACCCAGTAGTTAGCGAAAAGCAAAACCACGGGTAGCTAAGCCGAGCTAGGAATCACGGCACACGAAACACACCAATGTCATCGGTACATACAAACCTCTTGAACAAGCCGCCTATATCTAACTTTGGATCGTACTGCACAGCATACGTAGAACAACAGTCCTTGCTAGGGAGGTACGACGGGAGGGCATATAAGTGAGACTGCAGTGCTGTGTTGTTAGAACGCTTTGCCCTTAGTTTTCTCGTGTTCCAACCCACCGAGCAAAAAGAGTGACGAGAGCGTGATCGGGTGGTGCGGGCCAAGGACAGGTTCCAGGCCTTCCAGTGCCTCCGTAATTTGTCGCTTGGCGTCTTGAAAGCGGTTGGTTCTGCCCGTGGCAAAGTTGCAGACAAGCAGCGTCGCAGCCCCGCAATGCGACGTGCACCCAGAGGATATCTACGTTGACGCACGCCACGCGCACATTAGTCGACGTGGACACAGTAAAGCACAAGGATGTTGCTGTTATCTTCGAGGTGGTCGCAGGCAAGTCAGGAGCTCAAGGTGAGGCGGTCGCTTACTTACGGTCGCTGGAACCAACGCAAGAGCAAAGACAAGTACATGGCATACAAGTCTCGCGCTAAATCGATGTTCTCGCCGCCTCCAAACGTACTGGAAGAAGCCCTAACCAATTAACAAACATCGTGCGCGACGTGAACTTGTTGACTCACAGTGGAGATAGCAGACGTTTTACGGACCTCTCTATGTACGTACTGTACGTACTTGCGCTAAATTTCCTGTAAATCAGGGAACGGCAATAAGCACCCGAGTAAGCACAACTGAACGAGGAATGTCCGACGAAACGAAGTGGGGGCTTTATTGTTGAAGACAAAAACACCGCTGTTGCCCAAAAGATTCACACTGCTGGGCACACTTGCCTAGCATTAGAGGCCAGCTGCACTGTTACAGGTTATACAAATCAAAGTGGGCAAGACGAGCGCGAACATTGAAAGAGTGCTCTCAAGAACTGCCTGCAGATCGAAGCTCTGTGTGTGTCTGTGTGTATGTGCCTATGTGTGTAGGGCTGTGAGTCTCTGGTCTCTGCGCCTGCGTCTGCGTATTACATTCTGTCTGATTGAGCACAACTACGTTTGCCAGTTTTCGATCTGCATCCGGTCGTTGTAGCCAGAAGTGTAGTCAAATAAAGATTTCAATTTTTAGTAAGTCTGGGATCCTACTAGGCTCCTACAATTTTCACTCTGCGTCTCCTTTCAGTGCGGCAACAAGAACCCCGTGTGTCTCTCGCTTACTTCAGCAGCGTCGCAGCTAACCAGTAGCGACTCATACATGTGACATACGCCGGCAACGTGACGTCGCCTTCTCCTTCTCGAACGGCTTCTTTTAAGACGTCTACTCCCTCCGAATTCCGACCCAATGCTGCTAGGCTTTTCCCTGAATACATGATCACGTTCTCACGTACAAGTGCACCCACACGTATAGAATAACGCGCTCACACGCACGCGTACACCAGGATACAGGAGAAACCTTCTGTTCTCACACGGCTGCCCCCACACGTGCGGCCCTACACGCTGACTCCCCTGTCCCGGAGGAATTGTGACACGGAACAGATATGTACTTACTTTCTGTTTCACGCATGCAGAGGCGTATAGCTAGTGAGAAAATGCACGCTCACGAAGGTTACGCGGACCTACATACTTTTGTAAGCTGTGTACAAGTCACATGGCCACATCCTGGAGGAGGCTCTCTACGTACATTGGCGAGCGGGGGGCGCAGCGTACGCACGAGATTCCAGCAGCGTCTATAAAGCTATGCACGGTCTGAAACTTGTGCGTCCAACCTTTAGTGTGCAACGGCAAACGCGATGGTCCATATGCCCATACGGGGCGTTCAACGTAATACGCATGCGTGAACACACCCACGGCACACCATATTTGCAGTTTTATATGAAGACACGCAGATCTGCCAGTCTTGCACGCACGGCTGGAATACCTCAGAGATTTTATGCACTGTCTGGGGGGACCTCTATGTTCCACACCTACACGCAATTGAAGAGAAGGACGTCCCACAGCACTGCAAGGGCTTAGCGTAGAATCACGTGTAGACACAAGTTAGACTCGGGGCTGACTGCGTAGCGCAAGCGCCGTTCGCACGGCGGTATGCTGAGGAGTTTTTTGCAGTCCTCGACAAGTGTTTTCAAGCGGACGGACACAGGATCTATGCGCGCCCTCTTCCTTGTACGTGTTCACCTACTTCAACGCCTCCTCTTATGAATCCATTGATGTGTACGTACACGCGGACCGGCAGTCGAGTCGAGGAAGCCTACAAAACCTTACGCCGGTGTTACTTCCATGTGCACGCGTAGTGTCGTTCCCTCAATGGAGCTGCTCAAGGATTGAATTTCACACGCGAGAAAGAATGGGTATAGGCGAGCGACGTGTGTGTGCCCACAAAATTCTTTTTCCAGTCAATATGACGGGTCTCGACGAGACCGCACGCCATCAACAAGGTTTGCTTTCTGCACCGCATTCCGTATACAAAGTGCACATGACTAGTTCACCTCTGCCGCGGAAAGCAGGAGGCAGAAGTCAACGTTTTGCGCTTGTTGTGCACGGCGCAAGTGTACGGCGTGTAATAGCTTTTGGAAGTAACGACGGCGTTTGGGCAAACGATCTTCCCAAATATTTACATCTCTCGTCTCTCGTGTAGTTTCGCGCTGGGTGGGAAATGCAGACAAATTGGCACTTGTGCTCACAGCCGCACAGATAGAACTCCTCACCGACAAGACGCAGAGCAGCAATCTTGCTCCAGTGACAGCCCTTGCTGCTGAAATCCTGTGATACAGCAGAGACAGACACGCGTCCGCAAGAAACAATCTTTGTGCACCCCTGTCGTAGAGAGGCGTGTACCACTATCACCCTGTCCACGTGAAGACACGCGTAGCTGTACATCGCTCGGATATACACCTGCGCATGGAAAGAATCTCTTTCGTATTCCAGCACGTTGGTCCTGCGCGTCGCCGTTCTGGTGGGCAGTGAGGCTGCCACCCGAGGAAACTCGGGAAAAACAGCTCGTGACGCTCGCCACTTTTTCCGAGTTCCACGTATACATTAACTGTCTTGTGGCAGTACGTGTCATCACGAGACGACAAATGTCTTGCACATCTCAATGCCACATTTGGCTGCCCTATTCAAAAAGTGTTGTTGAAAGCCTGTTGACGCATTGTTTCATGGAGTACCGGCAAATTTGTTCGAAACTCTGACCCTCTCTTGCCTCGCTGATTCCTCTGAGTTTCACCCATCTAATTGACACATGATGCGCAAGGGACGCAGATGTGCGGCGTCCTTCATCACAACAAATTCATACGTTTCACCTTTTCGTCGGGGCAATTGATAAATCAGGAGCCTTCAATGATAAAGAAGGAATTGTGTTTCACTTTAGTGGGGTTTAACAACAAAGATCAAGTATGCTTACGTATACACAAGCGTATACACGACACACACACACACACACAAAAGCAATAAGCAATTACGCCGTGCATACGCGAGAGCGCGTGTCTGCCGTTCCAGACGCACGAGCTTAACAGGGCGTTGTCACTGGTGTACCTAGAGTAAGGAAATTTGGGGTATTCAGGAGGCAACACCCTAAGGCGCGCCATCTTTTACTCGACACTCGGTCTCCTCTAAAAGTGCCTCTGACAGGAAGTGGCCTGCAACGTCTGCTTCTGTCTTCGAGGTCAGCGAACAGGCCTCTTTCCTATGCACAGCTGCATCCGCTGGATCAGGTCGGATTGACAGTCACAGTACATCAATTCTGCTTTGACTCTAATACACACAAGGCCCCGGCATCTCTGTTAGAGAGGTTGTCTGCGCATGATAATACGCAACGTGTCTCGCGCAGCGCAAGAGCCACCATGGGAAAAGCAAGTCCTGTACTCCTTTCCCCCCGTACATTCTTCTGCGTTCGCGTACTTCAGGGTTTTTATCGCGCTGAATCAAAGAAGTAGGAGGACGGCAAATCGTGCACAAACACGAGGCACCGCAGGTACTACTCAATAACTCCCCGTGAGACCCAGACCAACCCAGCGACACCAAAGAAGTCAGTGTAGTCATTTTCATTTGTCCGTCGCCTGTGTGCACTCTGCAAACACACAAGTGCTCTAGCGATGCACACACAGTTAGCTCAGTAGGTGTGGCGCAGACGTCCCCGATCGGAGAGGTAGAAAGTATGACGTATAAAACAACTGTCGACTTTCGGTACACGTCACGCGGACAGAATTCAGAATTAGCCTAAAACACGCGTCGCAGCACGCCCTTACCAACGGTGGGCATTTATACACTTTCGCCCCGTGATACACAACGTCAGACCATTGCTCGTGTTGAAATGCGGCTGCTGCCACCAGCAACTCCATCAGCGTCGCTCGCAAAGAAGAGTTGCCTTCCAGAGACCGGAATATCGGAAGCAGGCGCTCACGCCCCGCGGAAATACGACCGAAAGACCCTGGAATAAAAACAGCACATCCACTCCCATAACCTGAAAGTCCATAGGGGTGCTTGTCAGATCAAAACACAGATGTAGTTGCCCTCTAGTCGAACAGCAGCCTCCAGAAGGGTGTCCTGCAGCTGCGTAAATTGTTGCGCACGAATGAGAAGTATCGGGAACATCAAAGGAAGGGACCACCTTCTACACAGTTACATATACGTCCCATTTCGCAGAGCAGCAAGCCACCTGTAAAAAGATACTTAAAATTCACAACGGACCACAGTGCGTCCACCGACTCCCACCGGACTACACGCACATCACTAGAAAGTGTAAAAAGTTGCATCACCGAAGACACATCCAAATCTGTGGAACGATAACAGATTGCGAGCACGCCCGCATATACCTACGCGTGTCCGCAAAGAAAGCACGACAGTAGAGGTGATGTTTTTGCAGCACCGAAGGTTCTATTCTGTTTCCACCGACAGCTGTCACCTTCCACCCCAAGACACTGCTTGTAACATTCTCTGCACTCTTCAAGCGGGAAAATTCCGTAAGTTGCTTACTGGACTTTACGACGCACTGAAAAGCAGCAAGCTGGGCTTCAGACTCGAGATATACCACGTTGGGGAAGCGCTTGACTATATATTTCGCGATGGTGGCCGCTGATGCGTGGTGGCCGTGTTGCAGCAGGACGTACGCCAGCTGCAGGAGAATTTTGGCGACCACCACGACGTCGTGGGCTGCGGAGCAAGTGAGGTTTTACAAGAGATAGCAACGCTCCTCAAGGATGAGCACGGCTTGATAAGAACGGGAAAGAGAGGGACGCACCCCACTCTGGCAGCACATTTCTGGACGAGCCTACGGCAACGGAACACGTTTGAGAATGCACGTTGCAAGCAGTGCGGAGGAGGGTTCCGTGTGAATCCAGCAGCTGGGAAGGCAGGTCAATGGCACTTGAGGCCACGGTGAGAAACGTAACCAGCTGGACGCTTTTTATGCGCAGAGGCTGCCCACCTCAGTGTGCGCTGCGTGCATCTGTACACGAAGAAACACCTACAGGCACACCACACGCGGCTGGCTACAGTGTGTGGGCCTGAAACAAGGGTACTGCGCAAACCAAATGCAAAGTTTAAAATTTTTTTATCTTCCTCCTCCGTCTGCGCAGAAAAGGCGTTGGTGAAACCTGACTGTGTGTTTCCAGGCCTTTACGCGTATGGTCCTGTCGGCTATCACAGAAGAATTGTATAGCGAGGATTCGGCTGACATAGTCTGCACGTGCCGATTGTCAGCATCCACACGGTCTGCCTGCTGCAGCGACGGGCACGCACTGCTGGTGACACGCACGCATCTGCCTCTCTGGGATGTGCCCGACTGTCAGCCGCTGTTCCGGTCTATCCTTTCCTTTGCTTTGTAAGCACTCTGCTAAGTTGATGTTACTGCTGGCCGACTGAGGTATCCAAATGCTTTTGCATACTGCCTTATTGGCGAAGAACACAGGTGGAGCGAGACTGCGCGCGCAGCTGGCAGTCAAGATGCTTCTTCTTCCTTACTCCTGCGACGCTGTGTCACGCACGCCAGTGCAGAGCCGCAGGTCACCTTGGTGTCAGAGCCGCAGGTGACGTGTCGTGATCCCGAGTACACCTGTTTGCAGCGCTAGGATGCACGAGCTTGTCCCCTACTGCTTTGATCTCTAGGTGCCGGTGCTGCGCGTGCTTTTGCAGTCCGTTGACCTGCTGCTACACAGAGGGAATTCGCTGCAACGCTTTGGTGTCGGTGCGAATTCCGCCGTGCTCCGCGTCACTCTGTTATGAGCTGTGCACCTCCAGCAGCTACTGCAGTTCTCCAGTGCTGTCACTTACCTATCATACAGTAAACAGTCAGCAGCACTAAAAGTGCCACGCGGCATCCTTGAAAGGCCAAGCATACTCCTCTCGAAGAATAGCTTTGCTCTACGCCCCCATCCCGTCCCAAATACACTGACGAAGGAGGGTCGAACTCGGCCAACTGGTGATGCCCTTCTTCTCCTTGTAGTAACACGTCTGCAGAAAACAGCTCCGCCGAGTAAGATCGTAGGAATTCGCCCTTCCGCATGCAGTGGGGATGGCAGGGATACCCAAGTCCTACAGAGAAAGAATGTTCCACAAAAGACAACGTACAAGCAGGGGAGAAAAAACTGCACAAGGAGCAGCGGACTCAAGAAGAAATTACTGTGGCGCGTCCACTTCAGTTTAGAGGGAATGCAGAAGAGACTGTAAACGCACACAGAGGATGCAGCCCACCTCTTCTTTTTAGAGATACGAAAGGAGATCACACCTAAAGGGGCTCTTGCTTGAAGCTGAGTGACAATTCTTACACACCTTTCTTGTGAATGCAGCCACACTTAGCAGATACACGAAGCTTGAAACCCAACAGACGTAGTGCAGCTCAAAAAAAGCTGAATCTTCTGTGGTGTATTCGACTTGGTACGTACGCAGTCGGATAGCACCGAGGCTGAAGGAGGGGCTGCGGGAACCGGTCCCGAAGTATTTTGAATGGGAAATGCAAGAGGCATCCTGGCATCCTACGCAGATGCGAAGATGTGGACTGCCAGTGCGGCTGGAAACGCAGACGTTTGGAATTCTTCATGGACTGCCCATTTGGCAGTGCGACACCAGCTGTGACAGCTAACCCCGAGGGACGTCAACGAGGCACGTATACGCTCGTTCCCTCAGTGCGTCAACATGAGCCATTAACCGCAAACTGTTCACCCGCCTCGCCTTCACGAGTCAACTAGTGAGACACTGCAGGAAGGCACTTAGAATTTACACATCCGATTCTGTCTGCAGATATCACCTCCGCAGAGAATGAGACGCATTCCACGTTGAGCGGAAGCTGTTGAACTCCCCCGTTTGCAGGGTTTGTGTTCGCTAGTGCTTGTGCACACACGCAAGCCCCCAAGACAGTCGCCCTCTCTCGCAGTGCTGCTCTGCGTGGGCGCGTGCCCTCCTGAGGGCTTGCGCGGCTCGCACGTGTGCTGCAGTACACTCTTGCACTGCAGGTTTACCTGGATACGTTTGTCGGGCAGCGTGAAAACCGAGATCCAGCAATGCAGCAAACAGTGTAGAGCAGAACACAGCATGCATTTGGTACCTAGAATAGTTGCTCGGATGGCGCCGCCGAGTCCCGAGGAGACAACATTTGCTGTTCCAAAAGCCATCGGCCGCAATCTGGCGGCAACTAAGCCTGAATACACAAACGAAGCTGTATCAGGCAATGAAGTTGCGGGCCACGTATACGTTCTCCATCACCCACGTGCGTACGTATATATGGGTACATTCGGACTGCTTGTCGGCTCACTTTACCTGACAGAAAATACTCATACGTACATATGTGGCACTTCTCTCTCTTCGCGCAGACACGTATTTTTACAGGAAGTTGAAGGAGGATGTGAGCAGAAAAGCAGCAGTAATTAGAAGGCGGGAAACGGGGCAACAACAGATACGAGTGCATTCTTGTCTTCCAGCAGCACCCACAAGATATCCGACTTTTTCATTTGTTTGCACACTCACGTTCAAATTTGACGGGTCGGAAAAGCGCGGATACTCAGGTGCAAATGGAACCTGTTCAGGAAGCGGCAGGCCGCCAGCTTTCTCGCAGGCACACACACGAGTGTCTGCGTCAGCTACGTTTCTCTACGTAGACCCTCTTGCTTTGCCAGCACGTCTCATACAATTGTGAGCCGTCACTGCTCGTAGACCCACTGCACCAGTACACACGCACATATACGCATATATATACATATATATATATATCTTATACACATATATGTGCACGGCACTCTTGACTTCTGCGAGACCAATAAAGTCTTCTGTGCGTCACAACGAATGGTCGAAACGCTGTCAGAGAAGAAGCGATGGCACAGACCTTCGGCCCTCTGTGCAGGAATTGCGGTCCTGACGTCGTACCGCCACCCACTGTTGCCTTGCGTACTTACGCACCTACTGCACGGTTCGCCTTTATGTAAGAATATGTACCTGTATAGTCGTATATGTATACAAACACGTATGTCTGAATACATAGGTGAGAAGGCAGCGTATATATATACATATATGTGTATGTCCTTTCCAAGTGTACTACACTGCTGCAGCAGTGACTTTTACGATTCGCAGTCTAACTTACCCGCCCAGCTATGACTTTGACACGCCTCAAGAGGGAAAACACCCATGTGCATGAAGGTTTTAGCTTGTTCTCTCGCAGTTTCAAGCACTGTGAGGTCAGGAATAATCACTTTGATTTTTGGGTAGAAGCCGCGGAGGTATTGTGAGAAAGAGGCATCGTCCTCCAGCCTTCCCCGAGAGTTTCTGTCACCGTCGGAAACACAGAAGTCGGCGGCCACGCTGACACCGTCTTCTCCGTGTCGCTCGGCAGCATCCTTCGAGTTCTTCCACTCTGCCGTCTCTCTGCCCGGGAGCCGATCTGCTGCTCCATCTGTGGACTTGCACCCATCCTCTAGTGCTCGACGAATAAAAAGAATATGGGGAAACAGAAGCGCATCACGAGGTGGCAAAAAAGAAGACAGATGCGCAGCAGTCAACGGCAGTCGGAGATGACAACCTCGGATCCCATTACGGGTGGCGAGCTCGAAGACGTCTTCGGAGAACCTGACCCCTGTATCAAGTAAAAGAGCATTTTAGACGATAATTGAAGACATAGTCCAGACGCACACGAATTTCTCCTTGGTGAGGCATTCTACTGGAGAACACCTCCACCGGGACCGCGGTTCTTCCTTGGTACGCAAACGTGCAAAAACATCACGGCACTCAAATTTGAAGCAAATTCGGCAAACAATTCCTTTGACTACGAATGAAAGAACGAGAAAGTAACAGCTACTCCGATAAAAAGCCGTTCTTCTTGACAGAAAGTAAATGCCGTTACTGTGCCCGTGCCCACCACGTAGAGCCTGGTAGAGAACTGTTCCACCAGAAAAACATAGCAGTGGAGCATTACGAATAGCGCTGCAGCACAGGACAAAGAGGCGGAGCTGTCTAGCGACTGCATTACAGGTAGTACAACGTTGAAGATTTGACATGCATTCTTGAAGGCAAACCGGCACCCGCTCGCGACAAACCAAAAACTTGCTGTAGTTCTCCTTTACCACCTTCGCACATTTTCTTTTTCTTCAAACACTTTACAGTGGATCCACGCGCACACAAAACGGGAGCCGCAGTCCCTTCCAAACCAATACAGGGCACCACAACTCATTGTTTGCAAATAGCAAGAACAATACAGTGCCTACGTCAGCCCTCTGCAGAGCTAGGTATCGCAGAAATCACCACCTGGCAGCAAGGTCCGCAAACATCCACGCCAGAATGACAAAGTCACAACATGGGGACCTCAACAGATCGTGTGAGCCTCACGCGTAACCCCTCACGCCTCACAGCAGATGATGAGCCCCGCAGCGTAGGACACCTCACGCATGCGTCTTCTTCTGCAGAAGTATTTCTTCTCGTAACTCCCGTTCGTATCTCTCTTTTCCGCGAGTGACCTCCGTTGCCTCTGCTTATTCTCACCCAGGTGAAACTCCATGGCTTTGAACAGCGACTCAACGGAGACGTCCGACGGGGAGAAGTTGATCGGAATTTCGACGTCAAACCTGAGGAATCGATACAATTGGGGTACCGCAGAAAGCGAACGCCTTACAGAAGAGCAAAAGATACACGACAATTTCTTCCTTTACACTGCCATGTTTCTTAGTATAGAAGAGAGGATAAACAGCGTCGTTAGAAGCGCAGTGTACGTACGCGAACGGCGTCTTCCTGACAGCAGAGATGCCTATTAAGAAGGGAGGACGCTTCAGTCACCACGTGCTCTACCACGTGCAGTATGAGTCATCAGACGTTTTGACTTTCCTCGCCCACTTACCTCCGGTGGAGAGATGCGTATTTTAGTGTAGAGACGGAATATATGTTCGCAGAAAACTGTTTTTCTTCCGAAAAGATTGCTGTTGTCAAATGCTGAACTGTGTTGGGCCGAAGAGACTGCTGTATGCAGAAGTTTTGCCTACAGTTGCTGTTGCCCTAAGCAAGATATGTACTACAATGTCTACGGCAGAAAATCCCCAGAAAAAGTGTCACGGACACTTGTGTGCTAGACGTGATTACCGCGCTCTCTCTGCCTGCACCTTGCAAAGAGAGCACATCCCCTCAAGTCTACGTATAATACTCCCCTGCTTGCTCGTTTCAGTGAAATTACTACTGGGCACTGGACAAATCCCGCCAGTGGGCCTCCTGCGTTAAGAAGAATTTTGTTCAAATCTAATACAGTTTCGGTGCGCGTGGTCGGCGCACAGCAATAAACCAGACTTCCCAGTAGTCGTCCGCTCACTGTTCACTTTTATAAAGTCCGTCTGTAGAAATTTACTAGACTACGCCACTGGGCACAAGCTTGTGCAGCGGCCCAGAGGGATCCCTCAGAGACACAAAATAGAGCGGCTGTTCCATCCTGTGCGGACCAGCCAGGGAATTTCTGGGTTAAATTTTGCAAACTAAAGTCTTCGCTTCTGCCCTCGCCACAGTGTAGACCTCAGATCCGTGGAACCACACTTTTGCGATACCGAAGGGCGCTTCTCTGCAGGTCGTCAGGTGGAATGGGGCTTACTGACAGCCGCCAGGCATACGCGTGTCCCACACGGCTGAATATACGTTAAGTGCACGCTTGTTGGCCGGTCCTCACCGTTGCCGACGAGAAGTAGACGGGTCTTCTCGACAACGTACACGCCTGCGTACGCACCAGGTGCGTAGCCGAGCAGTGTCACGCAGAAGTGTGTGCGGCTGTGTGCGTCTCTCATAGTACCGTGTCGGCAGCAACAGAGCAGGGCAACGCGCGCATGAATAGAGATGCACGGGCAAATCTTTCTACTCAAACGCGTGAATGGCGAAACACGGGCAAATTTGTCCCTTACACGCACGCGACCTATTTTCTGGAAGACGCGAGGGAGAGAGGAAAACGCACACTAACGGCATCTGCGCCGTGCACCCGCCCTCCGGATGCCTGGACGCATACATATATGGTCTTACCACGTACAGATGCGTCCGTGCGGAGATCCACTTGTTAAGCAACTTGTGAAAAGGCAGTTACCTTACTCTTTACGTGTGGGAATGCACGTGACGTCAACGGAATTCTGGTTTTCTTGAATGGAACAAAGCTGTTGCACCAATTCGGAGGGATTTCAGTGACGACCTCGGGCCGTCTTTGTACTTTTTACTTACGCATACTCGAGGGGACACGCTCTCCCACGCAGAAAAGTAGCAGCACGCAACATGTCATCAATACCGTACGCGTTCTACCTATCCTTTCTACAACACGACACTTCTGTCCTGAAACAATTTATCGACAACGTTGTGTCGCTTTATTGTTACTTCTGTGGGCGTCCCACCCTTGGGAAAGACACTGTATCACTTAGACTGCCGACCTCGTGGTGCAACGAAGCGTTCGCTTTTCTTGTTGTCAAGCCCAGGCTTCGTTACAACGCGCTGCATTCCCACCACGTGGGGAATTCAGCAGGTTGCGAAGTTTTTCGCCACATTCCCAGCAGATGCAACAGAATGAATGACACAGCCGTCATCAGCGTTGAAACCCTTCAAGCCCAGGCGGGGGTTAAATTCCTGCATAGAAAAACCTCTTTCCACGATTGCTTGAGGCAAGTTCTTGCAAAACGGATACTTACATGTCTGCCACCTCAGGCAGCAACTGATTCGTCCAAAACATGCGGCTGTCTTCCGTCTTGTCGAACACTAGGTTGAACACCGCGACTACAACCCTGCGCGCAAACAGAAAAACGTACGAGCGCTTCCTCCCCATGTCCGTCGCTTAAGAAGTCAAGCAGCGAGAGTCTCGTCATTCGACTACCTCTGTTGTGTGATTGGGCCGCGAACGTATACGCCCACGTACAAGCATACATATACGTATACAGAGGGTCCACAGGTGTACGTACGGCGACAATCTGGCATGTGTGCGTGTGTGTATTTGCACAGGACAACGTCCGTCAATATTCCAGTACCACAGCTCGTGGTACACAGTCCCCCGCGCTATGCTTTCGAGTGTTTATCTACCTTGATACATCGGAATGCCATAAGAACCGACGTTGTGGAAGGTGCGAGACGAGAGACAACGGAAGACACGCACTGAAGCCGAGATCTGCTCCCACGCACCTTATGTGAAATACCGGAATGCACGTGTCAGAGTGATTCTACACGTCAGCTCTGCCACACTTGTGAGCAGTAAGATCAACGACAGGAAAGACAGAGAAAAGAGGGCTTTAAAGTACGGCACAGACTCTGCATTCCACTTTTAAGGACGAACCTGACACCCGCCTTCGAAACTCGGGGTGCCGCCTTTGCACTCTCGGTCACTGGTTGCATCCACGTGTAGTGATCGATGCGTAAATATACATACGCACGTGGACACGCGCACCGGGCACCAGAAGAAAGAGAGTCAGCAGTGCATGTCGCACCCCACGGATCTCTGTTTTCCCCTTGTAGAACAGAAGAACTCTCCACAAGCTGTTAGCCAAGGTCTCTTCCTCGTAACTCCGCGCGAATGCACCCGGCTGCTCAGGAGAGAACACATAAATCAGAAGCGACTGCCTGCAACGAAGTATCATAACTACCTTTCTGTGAGCTGCTCCCAGCTCTCGTTGTCATTCGCCTCCCGGTGAAGCTTTTCCAGCTGGCGGAGAAATAGTCGCTTCGAGGCCCTGGCCAACATTTCCCGTAGCATCGCGCCTTGAAAGACAAATCCAGGCTTTCTGGAATACAAGAGACCTAGCAGCCTGCGCGTGAAAACAACAAAAAGACGTGCCTTCGGTGATTCATGCCTGTCTGCCACACGGGTCCTGAACCCCCCCCTCCCGCGTAGGCATGCTGTATAACGCGCACCGCGTGCCATCAGCAAAGTGCATATAGGAACAACGTCTTCTCCTCCACACCAAAAGCAGCGAAGCAACGCACCACAGAGAAATGCCTTCACTCTGAACAAGCGAGCAAATATCTAGTGATGCAAAACGTGCGCAGTACGAGTACGCATGTGCACGGTGGCGTGTGGGAATGCTGTGTGTCTAGATATGCATCGCCCCCTACCTTGTGTAAGCATACGGAGGCACTTGAAAATGCCTACCTCAACACCGTGGGAAGTGTACACACGTATTACGAACGGTGTTTTGCTTTGTTTTTCGAAATCCTCTGCGTGATTCGAATGAAAAGTGCGCACTGCGCTATTCAAACCTTTTTGGAAACGTCGGAGTCACGCGAAGACGACGACCTGGACAACTTCACAGATGACGTAGGATAGAACCATCTATTGTTTGACTCCGATTGATACTTCGTAGTCGGCTATGCTGAGACGTCAGTTGGCACAAGACTGCAAATTACTCTGCGGGAAACATGTGAATACTCAGATTTGCAATTCGTTCCAGCCTGGCAGCGACTATTCCTTTGGCCCTCACCGCAAGGACGCGTCTGCGGAATCCCCCTGAACATGTTTGCGGCGGCTCACTTCTATCAGTGCTTGCACTTTGATACCCACGCTCGCAGGCGACGCTGCACGCACTGGTAGACGAACGCACATAACCCATCCTGCAGCGTTACCTTGTGTTAAGGCCTTGTTCGTGCAGTGTGATAGACAAATCTGCACTATCCAGAAAGTTGACACTCATGGCTTCGACGCCCCCCAGGAGATCAGCAGCTGCTTGATGCATGAGGCTCTCGGTCGCGCTCTCCAGCAGCTCCAGGGCATTTAGCGGTCGGGATCGATGGTGGAGTGCAGGCTTTTCCCTTTTTCCTTAAAAAAAAAAGAAAGCTCGCAGTCACATTACCGCGCAGGTGGCTCCCAAATTTTGTACTTTTTTCACAAACGCTGAAGGAGCAATGTTTTCAAGGCTACTGTGTTGCTATATATCCGTAAGCACACGATAAAGGACTCCTTTTTAGCACGGCCTGTTCAGACGATGGATTAAGAAGTTGTTGAGCACGCTACCGCCGAGGTCTTCAAGGAAGCTCTCACAATTCCTGGGAGGCGCCATCGCAAAAGCTTCTACGCCCAGCAGCTTGCACAAAACCTTCGAGTTATTTGAGGAAACGTTGGCTGAAGTTTCATCGACAGCATGTCTTAGTAGAACTGAAACGCAAACAGGTACAAGGCTGTCCCTGTCAAAGATGCTTTTTTCGAGGAGAAAAAAAGTACACGCTGTCCTCGAAGTAGTAGGAGTTCGACATAGAGTCCACCAGAAAGTGCGAATCCGCCTGAGAGGCAGGCCTATCGACGCGCCCACAGATTCGTCGCTTTTATCTACCTGAATTCCTACAATACAGAGAGGATCTCCCCGGTTTCTCCGTGCGAAACCGACTTTTTCGCCGACAGAGCGTACATGAGCGGACTCGCTGGAGCCTCTATTGAGGCTCCTACTTATGGTATGGCAGCGTTCACAGGAGCACAACGACGAGCCGAAAATATCTCCTTTCTTGCAACCTCGCCAAATCAAACACGCACGAGGAAATATTCACAAAGCTCTACTGGATACTCCTTCCATATGTTGTTGCGAACAACGTATGTTCGCATACAAGGCCCGTCGTCTTGGTTGAAGCTGCGTGCGGGTCGGATTCAGGTTTTCAAATTAAACAAACATAGAGCTTGCGCTCCACAAGCAGCAGGTTTCTAGGAAGCTCACGCCAACGTAATTCTCTCGAGATAATTGCGTTAACAGATTTTATCAACTTAAATATTACTAGTCTGACGCAGACGCACAGAAGTACGAAATCAACAACGTTAAACAAATGTGGTGTCACCTGGTCTGTGTGTATACTCATGAAATCTTCCCCACAGGACCTACAGAGTAGAGCGAATTCGATCGGCGTCAAAAGCTACGTGCAGAAGAGGCTACTCTAGCTTGTGTCTGCTCAGGTGAACTTGCTCATGACAGTTTTTGCACCCACACAAAAATAGACCGACACATGCGAGTGCCTCAAGTGCAAGAAAGCCGCGACGCATTCGAATCTGGCGTACGTTTTACGCGGACTGTCTATTCAGCAGATAGACCGTTGTACGACAACAGGCGCTTGGTCTTTCCCCAGTGAAAAACACGCTCCCACCTTGTGCGTCACGTCTCACACTTCCTAATGTACGCTCACATGCGATCGCTAAGATAGGGTTGTATCTTCGTAGAAGTGTCCACTCAGCGTCTGACGGGTATTCACTTTTTTTTCTCTCAAAGCATACGCGCAAGTAGCACAGCTGCGAGACAGACGTGTGGGAAAAGTGTACGACTCTCCTAACTGGCAAGGCACAGCAAAACATGCTTCCCGAAAACGAAGCCATTCCCGTCTCGCGAAACTCGGTCTCTGTACCTTTGCAACCCGAACCATCCTCGCCTGAATTGGCAGGTCTCACCGGAAAGAGCCTCGCACGGCTGCAGACTTGTGCAGGGAAGGGACGTGCTGGAGATGTGGCGGACGAAGATTTCTCGAAATCTTAAAGTCTGAAACATTAGGACCGTAACATGAACAAAAGAGGCTCTCTTTCTCCCTCGCGCCACACGGGAGGGCCACTTTCGAGCGAAGGAGTTGCTAGAGTTGGTACGCGTTCGCGTATACATACCAGCTTCCACCAGACATACTGAGAAACGTACTGGTTCACGGCCACTTCGACGGAGCACAGAACTCTCTGTCACGGTGCCAGATAGGGATCTCCACCACGACTACACTCACCATGCCTGGAGTTAGTAGAGCTGTGTAGTTATTCACTGCGCGCTAGGACCTACGCACAACAGCTCACTGAACATCTACGCCCGAAGGTGTTACAGACGCAGCTGGCAGCAATACAGATATGCACGTGAAGACGCAGCTGCGCACCTTGCTGTCGCAGACGCTTCTGCTTTCCACTGCAGTGGAGCACTTTCGGATTTTCCCACTGACGTGTTTTCTCCTGACTCAAAAAGGGCGCACAGATTTGCTAGAGATGGACGAGTGTGCGGGTAAAACATTCTCCTGAAGGTGTTTCTGGTAGGGGCACTTACTAGCATGAATTAAGTCAACACTTCCACCCTGCCGCTGCTGTTTCGACGTGTCTTTCGCCTAGAAGCGCGCGACCTCACTTTTTGTCCCTTTGCGACTACCCCCTTCCACGCACCCACCCACTCGTGCGTTTGCAACAGCGCCACCGCGCCATGCCGCGAGAGTTTATTACGGTGTTGTCACGTATCAACTGCCTCCTGTAGGCATCTGCTCACCGGGTTGACGCATCCTTTTATAACGAGGGGCGGCAGCAACTCCTGCAGATTCCGCACAATGCAGAGTTGATCGACGCGCGAACGCCAAAGTTGCACGGCCGGCAGAGCAAGCGTTTTGCAAAAATCTGATAAGCCAAAAGGGAAGGGGGAATCGACAAGACGTAAGACCTTGGCAAGAAACTTGAACGTGTCGCTCACATCTTTGTCCACCTTATCCACTTGACTCAGTGCAGTCAGTGCCGATCCCGCGCGCTCTGAGCACTGCTGGACATAAAACGGGAGTGCCTTCCGAAGCAACGTCATCAGTTCCTCGAGGACGTCTACCGGAGGAGGGCTGTAACAAGCAAACAGGTCAAGAGCAATGACTTTTCATTAATAGGCACGTTAACCAAGAATGTACAGGTTCGGAACACTGCAGACCAACTCGTACGTTATGTTATAGGTACGTAGGTCGACAGAACAGGAGTTCCTTTATCCGCGTAGGGGCCATCCGCAATAACACACGTGTGCGTGAACACGCCTATATCTGCGCACAGATATAGCGAGTAGCGGCAGAGCTGTCCACAGGAAACCCTGCTTGCCAATGGCATGGCTGTGCCAAGCAGTGGCATTTTAGGCGCGTCTCAGACGAGCGTGTTTGCACCAAAATGCTTGGCATTCAACGGCAGCAACCAAAGCGCGGATGCAAACAACAGAAATGCGACAGACTCACCCAAAGAACTTCACGCCGATGACAGGGAGAAAAAAAAACCGCAAGAACTGTGCACATGCCAGATCGCCAGGTGCACAGAGAGAAAGTGACGGTCAGCGCAGAACTTCCGAACACATATACGTGTGCTGACTTGATAGGCATCAAGGGCTCCACAAGGATGCGTTGTCCACGGTATTCCACGTAGGCGGCGAAGGGTAACGCGAGGTCCATACGCGTGAAGAGGGGTTTTCCCTGGATTTTTGCGCTGTCAAAGAGGTCCACGGCTTCTGGAACAAGACGCTTGACGGCGGCCTGCGGTGAGATGTCGGGTGTCAGATGCATCTTGTAAATCGCCGTGCAGGCAGCTTTTCTGCCTTTGAAGTCGTGGGCGTATACTTTCCCCGCTTCGTGCGCAGAAATGTTCAGTCGACGAGAGCCCCGGACCATTGTGAGCACTAAGCTATCGAAGAGAAACAAAGAATCTGTTGCAGGGTTAACACCGCGGCAGAAAAAGGCAAACATTGCAAAAAACAGCAGCATACGGGTTCAAAAGCGCAAAGAGATTGACTGTGATCTCGCGCTCTGCCAGACCGCAGAAGGCGCATTACCAAAGAAAGAGGTGATCTCCTGTTAGCACTGGTAGCCAGTAGCCTTGAATGAAATTCAAACGAAATCGAAAATCCCATGAAGGGCAAACAAGACTGACAACCAAGTCAGTGTTGTGAAAAGACACCATTATAGACATTTTCTATTATAGAAAATGTCTATAATACGTGGAGATCAAGGCGAACACCAGGTGGCAGTGTATACAACGTACGCATCCAAAGGCTATGCAAAAATTCTGAATGATCAGAGGAAACTAACTTTGAAGGTGGTACAACTGGTATTTCAGGCAAACTCAACAACTCAGGAGCGCCTTGTCAAGTTAATATAGTAAATTTCGAAGTAACAACCCCAGGAAGAACAAAGTGACAGAAAACTCCAGCACTACTGAGTACATAGAGCACACAGTCACGCTCAGGAGACTGAGGAACTGCTCTAGCAACAAGCTGGGAAGTAGTTGTAGTTTAGAAACAGGCAGTCCGTCGCGCTCGCTCCACCACTGCAATCTACCTTCGTCAAATTTGGGTTTGTAGATCTGCCAGATTGTAGGGAAGGACTCTGGCGTCACTTCGACGAACGCGCTAGCCGTCTTGACGCGCAATGGGTTGCCACTGCTAGCTGTCGGCCGGCAGAGAGCATCACTCTGCTCCGAAATAAAAGTGCTTCTACGTGGGTATACAGAAGACCGTGCACGGAAGCCACTACGCGCCCCCAACGGTCCTCCACGCGGATAAAGCACCGCCAGCGCAACAGCAGCAGTTCGCGCTGCGGCCGTAAAATGACCTATTTCCCTGCAGTTACACAGCAGTTCAAGTGAGGGGCTTTTTGAGAGGTCGACAAAGAGAAAAGCGGATAGAACGTCCTACTGCATGGAAAAAGAGAACTTCGTGGTAGGAAGCAAACCGCGAAAGTGCAATAAACAGAACGTCCAGGTATCATCTCAATAAATCAGTTGAAGAAGAACCCAAGATGGGCGACGAAACATAAGTGTAACGAGGGCTGTGACTATAAGGAGAGGAAAAGCCAAACGTTCCGAAGGGAGCTCTCACTAAACCGCAAACAAACCAACGTGCGAGTGGTCACTGTTTACACAAGGTCCTCGTCGGAATCGACTTTCAAAGCTGCGAAAAACGGAAAAATACTACAACCACTCACGACCACAGAAGCGCATGGCGGCGCCACGAGAAAGGGCGGGAGGACACTCACAAAATGAGGCGAGAGTGTGGTGGCCAAAGAAAAGCTGGGGGGAAGAACAGTGAGAAGACACAGCTGGAAGAGTTCAAGGCAGTTCGCCTTTGCGTCCTTTCGAATTCTCTTAATCGAGCAGGCACCCCTGCTTTTCCCCAGTGAAGAAGCAGGCAGCGCTGTACTTTTCCCTTCCTTAGGCGCTGGTGCAACCAAAAGAAATAAGTGGCTGTCTCAGAGGTCGTCGCCCCTACCGCTGCGCTTTTTTCACAAATGCAACAGGACAACCCACTTGCATAGCAGAAGTTCTTTGTCTCCCCATGTTTTCTGCTGCTCCGTGTTGCCCTTTGCAGCTGCGAAAACTTGACGCGCGCTCCACTGCAGTCTATCGTGCCAATTGCTACTCGACAGGGAAGCCGAATTGGGGGCCTACGATACACAGAGGCGCAAGTGGCAACCACGTTGCAACAGTAGGCCTGCACTCTTACGGACAAGCCGAGTAGGGTAGCGCGAGTAATGCATCAATATCCCATTGGAAGCATAAACATTTGCAGATGCAGACAGCACCCTAGTCTGCCGCAAGGACACGAAAAGCATGCCATCCTCGTGTCCGTCGCGTTTAGGCAGATATGTCGTTTTGCTTAGCAGCCCCGGCTTCGACAGCGCGCAGACGAATACAGACTTGGAACTTTGACATCTTCGTTCTTCAGGGCTAAAGTCGGATCAGCCCCAACAGCAGCTTCACTAAAGGGAATACGTAGGCGTGTGACACACAAGTCAGGAAGCTCATCGTGCGGCGAACGCTCACACTACAAAAGCAACGCAACATGGGAAGGGTCACGCTGTGAAATGCACACCGGCACATACGGTGGCAGCAGCCAAGCTACACAAACTCTACCTCCAGTTCAGCTATATAAGGGCATCTTTTTTAACAAAAGGTACTATCAAAACATAACTATTGCACACAGCTGAACCGGTTGTTTCACGACGTAAACCCTGAACGGGACGCGCATAGCCAGGGCATTTGAGCAGATATGTAACCGGACGTGTTCTGTCCAGTGCACGAGAGTACGACGCCTGTGAAGTGGCGCGCTGGGTCACAGGTACGCTGCTGCCTTGCAACTTACAGGAAGGGAACCGCGGAGAACCTCTGCCGTGCCTTTTTCACCCAGGAAGTCGTAGCTGCTCAATAGTGGAAAGGTTCTTAGGCTCTCCACTGATCGAAACCACGACGGGTGGGTTGGCTGTTCCCCTCCCGCTAACCTGCGCAGTTGTCCATGCAGAATTTCACATCAACAGAACTTGTCATTCATAGGTTCCCATCTGAGAAACAGCGAGCGCCATTTCATTACAACCATCTCAGAAAACTCTTACGAGCAGAGTACGCATATGTGCGCGCATTTCTTCAAGCGCATCGCCCAAGTCTCATAACGTATCGAAGTGTACCCCCCACACCCACATCATCCTTGTAACATCGCTGTGAAGTCTTCAGAAGCTAGTCCTCTGCTAAGAAGGCGGGCATATCCCTCAACCCGGAACCAAGTACCTGAACACTCCTTTTCTCGCTGTCACGTCTCCACTTTCCTTTACCGCGAGCTCTTTGCTACAAGCGTCGACGCGGACCTTCTGTTTTAAGAAATTGGTGAAAAGATCTAGACTGTCTCGCATGTTCGGTCTTGTGCACAACAGTTCTGGACGTGCTGGTGCCACTTCAACATTTTCTACCGTCCCGACTCCACGGTGTTGTCGCCACGACAGTGAGTGGGCATCCATACAGTTTCACGAAGAATGCATCCAGAGACCATGTGAATTCGGGGGAGAAGTGTTTATTACGTTTGTGAAGTTGCAGGACCGCGGTTTTTGTCTGATAGCAGTGTAGTTGCTTAAACCTTTCTACGCTGCAGATTAGCGAGCCTCCTTCTCCTTGATCAGGTGTGTTCCATGGCAGAAGACCGGCTACCAAGGCTTGCCAGTAGTAGACTCGCCAGGTGCTAGTCTAAAGCAAACGGCTGTCCAAAAGAACATCCTATCTGTAAACTGTGAGTCACGAAACTCTTGGTGATAGTTCAAAGAGGAAGGGGTTGGCGAAATAAAGGCGGACGTTGTTTGTGTACTCAGTGATGTGACATGGGCATAACTGCGAAGGTGTCTGTTTGTTACTATATAATCTCTCGAAAGCAGCCAGCGCACCGCTCAAGAGGGGAGGCAGTGGAACTTCCGCTGTAGATCGACTCTTTCTTGGGGACCCTTTCGTTGCTCAGAGAAGAAGAAGCGGACAGTCGACGGTGAGATCGGGGCGGCCTGTCGTCTGCTTGCTTTCTTTCCTCTGCAGGAGTGTGGGCTCTCGACTCTGCTTCTTCGTTCCTTCGTCCCTTCCCGTCCGCCTCCCGCTTTTCAAAGCTCGGCCTCCGGCTGACGGTTTCTCCTGAACGTCAACCGCACACACTGCATGCAGGCAGAATGCGCACGTACTACCTCACGGGCAATCCGTACGCAAAGCCATGGATGCTTCCACTTCTGTCGCTAGCCTACACGGCAGGCACGCGTTCCCACGGAGACCTACCTACCAGGACTGCTGAACGAAATCATGAATATACGTGTCTACCTAATCTCCTTCATCGTTGTTTTCCGTACGACAGCAGCTGCACGTAACTACAGCGCGTCGCGTCGCAGTCACTGGAAACTCCACTTCCTGCACGAAGGCTGCACAGCTGAACCAGTCACGTCTATTCCAGTACTAAAACGGAAGCTTGTGCAGGCAGAGATAGAAGCACACATATCTGACTTGTTTTCTTTTACGCTTCGCGAGCTTGCTGCAGTAGAACGCAACGTATGTGCCCGCGTAGCTATGTATGGATATGCAGATGCGAACACGTGTATATATGTGTGTGTGTGGGTGTGTGTGAATCTCAATGCATAGGATGGCACAACTTGCCGGCTACGGACGTTTCCGCCTCCTACGAAGATATAAAGGCGTATCTCACTACTGTTCGAGTGAAGACTTGGAAAATTAATTGTGACATCGGTGGCATAGACAAGTGGATGCTTATCACGGTCGGAGGCGAGTGGACGTGCACGCTACCTGTCCAGCTGAAAGCATTTTCAACAGTCGTGCGGGACGATGCCTTTACTCGTCTCTTCTCACCGTGGTGAGACAGCAGTGGTTTTGCAATTGCTCGGCTCCGTATGCGTAGGCACCTCTCAGCGTCTCACGTCATCTCAAATACAGACAGAGCTGCTCTGTTCTGCTTTCCCGCCCGAGTTGCCATTAGACACGTGTAGAAGCGCACAGACAAATCACTCCCTCTTCGTCGCCGCATTCTCGAACTCACCGACTATTTCACGTCAAGTGTTAGCCTGTGCAGACTCCCGAACTAAGCACGGCGACAAATTAGTACCAGTCCCGCCATCGCCTGTCCAACCTTGGCAATTCACATAGGCAAAACCCCTTAACGCGAAAAATCGCTTTAAGAATCAGTACGTATAAGCTGGTTTCGCTTCAAACAAGTTTACGTCCCCAACACGTCTACAGAGGTATGATACGTATATATATATATATACTCATGCTGCGTATGTGGGACGAGACACTACCACAAGCTTACTGTTCTCTGTGGGCTGCGAGTCAGTGATAGAAAGCGCTCTTGTGTGCAGCCGCACATTTCGCAGGCAATGACTAGACGCCGAAGGTCCAGCTTCTTGATCCGTGTCTGCCGGAAAAATTGTTGAGAGAGCCGGCGTCGGCTCGCCTAAACTGCTGGACGTATTGCTGTGAATGTGGGGAACGTCTGCGTTGCACGCCGCTGGCGCCCAACGTCCAGTTTGCAACTTTTCTAACGAACAAAAGAGCTCCAGAGCACCCACTGTACCATTGCTTGCATCTTCTGGTGCAGTACCATCGTTTTCTCCTTTCTGAGTCGACCTGAGATTACTCGACCCTCCTTGAGCGCTCGCTTCTCTGTCGCTTTTTTCCACCTGCCGTGCCGGGTCACCCCGGCCACGGTCCCCCTCTTTGACGACGTCTTGCTGGCTCACTCGCCTCCTCCAGCGCCCTCCCGTGCTGCTGCGTAGGACTTCCCGCGTTTTGCGACACGTTCTCTCTAATTCTCCACAATTTATCCTGCTGTTCGTGGCACTGCAGATCGTGAGGCTGTTTTTCGGTTTTCCCTTTCTGTTCTCTTCTGAACTTTCGTTTTGTTGTCTGCCCGATGCAGCTCCTTCTTCGCCATGACTGCCCACGGAAGACGTAGCAGTTCCACGGGGATCAGAGTTCCCAGCGCACCCTTCGAATTTTTGCCTGCTATGCAGGAGCAGTGGCGCGGTTTGTTCCCCACTTTCGGAAGCGAAAGTAGGGCTGACACTCTCTCCTCTCGCCGTAGTGTCGCCGGCGCGTGCAGCATTCCTTATTTTCACTCTTTCCTCAGCGTTCCTTTGCGGCGGAGACGCCTCCCTATTTCCTGCTCGTGGGTGTTGACCTACCCCTGTCCACGATTCCCTCAGATCACCACCCCGGTGCCTCCGTTTTCCTGTCACGGCTTCTGCGACAAAACCGTCTCGTTGTCCTTCTCCTATAGGGTCACGCTTGGTACCCGCTTCGTCTCGAATTCGACGCTCTTCTTCGTCGCCCTCCTTTCTGAATGCATAAAAGCAGTCGCTGGACACTGGCATCAGGAGCGCTTGCTGTCGCTGGTCTTCTACGAACAGTGCGTCTTCCAGCCTTAGGTCAGCTTCTTCAGGATCGCTCGCGTTTCCCCCAAGGCTTGTTCTGGCAGGGGCGGGTGAGAAAGACGCAGGTACGTCCCTTTTGTTTCCATATTTCTGGCGTGTAGGCCTCGATTTCACACCGTCCCTCTCAATCCGAGTTTTGCACCGATGTCGTCTACTTGCATCCACAGGAGATCCTTTTTCCTGCCACCCTTCACTACTCGTCGAGAAGGCTCGTAAACCGTTCTCACTGTCTTCAGTGGGAATCAGAGGGTTTACTCCACCGGCCTCGCTCTCCTCTGCGTACTGCTGCCTTCTCCACCGCGTCTCTGCCGCGGGACGCGCCTGAGTCACACTCCACCGCTTCTCTTTCCTACGCCGGCACAGCTGTGACGCACGTAATGGGTCCTCGTCTGCGTCACTGCTACCGCGTGCGCCCCTCTGGACGTCTGTCCTTCCTATGAAACTAGACTGTCTGGAGTGTGTGATTCCCCGCAGGCGCAAAACGTGTGGCCTGCTCTCCTCCTTAATCAGCTTGTTAAAATGCTGTTCTAGGCGTCTCCCGTGATACTGACTTCTGGAGTTTCTTTGACTCCCCTCTGAATGTTCAGCACGTTTAAGACAGCGGAAATCTTTCAGCTGCTGTGCTTCGCCTCGGCCGCCTGGCACGTAATCTGCGGGAGACACTTGCTGGACTCTATGCATGTCATGCGCTTCTGCCGTGGTACGACTACAGAAAGAATTTTTCTTGAGTACCATCTGTCCACGCATGGTGTTGACTCTTCTTTCTCGCCCCTCAGCTTGCTTCGTCGCAGTCTTCGCTGAACCCTTTTTTGACCGCTGGGAATCATACTGCTTGTTTCTAAAGAAAAAATCATACGTAGACGCCTTCTTCCAGTCATCATCCTGTGACAGTTTTTTGCCGCTTCCTCCTAAGTTCTGGTGGTGCTGCCGTGCAGTCGCCGTCTCAGTCAAAAAGAATCTAGTCCCCTGGCACCTCACAACCCCTTCATCCTTTGCTCGTCCGTCTCTCGATCTGGTTTCTTCGTCAACACGAGAACTTGATTTCCTGATTTCCTGCATCTGAGCAGCGATGCTATTCTTCCTTGCTGCATGTAAACCTTCCTCCAAAAACCTTATGTACAGCTGGCTAGAGTGCTCACGTATTCCCGTGGCCGTGTGTCTCGCTTCACCAGTATCCCATCGCTCAGAGCCACGACACGCACCTTCGTCACCGTACTGCCACGCTTGTTCGTCCTGGTCATCTATTACATCCTTGCGCGCCCTTGGCAGTTCAGCCTGCTCAACGCGCCGAGACTCCTCGTACAATTCTCCTTCCCCGGATGTGAGAGAGTTTGCTCCTCGCGTAGTGTTCTTCTCTCGCAGACGCCGCAAGTGCGCGATATCACCTGCGACGCTATCGTTGCTATGCGCGTCTTCCGCTCTTCCTTTTCCACGTCGGCGTCTGCCTAGTCGTCCGGAGATGATTTTCATGTCTTCGCTCTGCTCCGGCGACGTGGTAGCTTCCTCCGTCTCCGATGAGGCGTTGACGCCTCCTCCGTTTTCTGACGAAAGTCTGATGCTTGTTGCACTTTTGTCGACAGTTAAGTATGCCACATGGCTGCCACCAAAGCAGCTCTGCACCTCGATTCTCCGTACTGGTGCGTATCCTCTACCATTATCTAGACCAGAAAACTCTTGTTTCCTGTCAATTTCAAAGTCGCATGCTCCTGGAATGTCCCTTCTATTTTCTGGAGACGCCTCTTCAGAGCTACAATGGTTACTTCTGCCCTTGCTGTGTTTGTTTTGATGGGCGATACGTTTTCCCTTCTCGGTCCTCGTAGCGTAGTGAACTCTCGACCGGCGTAGCCGCCTTGGTATATTTTTTGCCTCCGTTCCCGACTTTTCTTCGTCATTAGGAGAGTCTTTAAGGGTTCTCGTCCTTTCCGGGGTTCCGAGACAGCCCATCCTACTTCCCCTTCTTTTCCGGTCTCGGCTTTTCACTGCTGCACTCTCTTTACCTTCCTCGCGTGATATGGAGTCCCCTGAGTCGAACACGCTGCTTTGATCGTCCCACTCAATTTTCAGCCTTGAACCCTTCAACAGCTCCTGGAAAACGCGTAAGCTTCCACGCTTGCAAAGGGCGTCTCCTGCTTTGTTTTCCTCATGGTCAGCGGTTACCTTTGTTTGCGGATGCTGCGTGGGGTTTTTTTCGCTTCTGCGTAGGACGCGCGCTGCTGCTGGTTCGTCAGTAGCATAAACAGATGTTTCCCTACTGGCACTCCTGTGCAAGTCCATCGACGGCACTTCATCACCCGCCTCCTCCGCGTTCAGCCGCTCGGTACCTGTTCCTACACATATGCCTGCTGTAGCCTTCCGTTGTCGCCGCACTTCACCTTCGCCGCTGGTCCCTATTTCCACTACTGCTCTTTTGAAAAACTCGAAGCTTTGATGACCCTGGGAATATCGTTGACGCCTGGGCGAACCTAAGCGCCTCCCCGCGGGCGACTCAAGGTCCGAACCATTCAAATGTCCATGTTTCCCTGTGTTCGCGTCAGCACTTCTTGTTAAGCGCAGAACTTCGTGCTGGACTTTTTCTGAACTAGCCTTCGCTACGGATGCCACCGGGATTGCGGCCTGCGCAGCGTCTTGTACTGGAAACTTCGTCCCTGCGTCCCAGTTGTTGTGTCTTCCTCTTTGCGGTTGTGTTGTAAGGGCGTCGTCGGCTTTGCGGGAAAGCATGGAGTCCGCTTGAGCCTGAGCTCGTACCTTCCTCTCCCAATTACAGTCTTTTTGACGGACTGTGCTTCCATCCTTTCCACCCGCTGCCACATCTACGGCTGCTGTGTGTAAGGGACCGTGGGGAATTTCAAGCGAACCATTGACTCTGCCAGTGCGATGGCTTGGGCTCCGCCTTCTCTGACGCGGTTGCTGGCTATCGATAGATAGACTCCTTGACAACGGAGTTTCGGATCGGCGGCGCTCTGTAGGTGTCTGCCTTCTGCCTGGCGGCGCTGTAAAAGAGCCATCGCGTATTGGTTCTACCCGGCGTTTCGACGGCTTCGTATCGTTTGAATTGCTTCTGTTTTGGTTGCCTTCCCTTTTCACGCATTTAGCTTCCTGCGTAGGAGTGTCGTTTGGCGTAGAATCAGCAGACCGGGAAGTTACAGGAGAAACACCTCCAACAGTGTGAGCAACAGGGTGAGGGGTAGAATAGAAATCAGAAGGGGAAGCAGCAGGGCGAGAAACGGCCGTGCCAGAAATGCAGGAGGCTGCTGCAAATGCCGAAGTAAACGCACGCTGAGAGGGAGTGTCTCCGGCAGCGAAAGTTGGGGAGGAAGAAGCATTTTTAGACGCAGGCGGTGGAGCTGGACGCGGCGCAGTGGTGCTGCAGGCAGCGACCGCCGGATAACTACTAAAGTAAGGGACAGAAAGAGGAACAGGGTGTGGAGAAGGAAGGGCAACCGAGAATGGACAACTACCTGATGAGAGAGAAACGCGAGAACGAGCTTCATCCGTATGTGTGTCGTCTTCGTCGCCTGCAGTATGTCGTGCGGTGATTAAAGCGGAAGGATTGACACCTCGCAGTGGTCTGGAAAAATCTTTGCCTTCTGCAAGCGAAGGAGTTCGTCCATGCAGGTGCACCGTCTGTGCTAGTCGAGAGACCACGGTCTGGTGCCCCTGGCCCAGCTCTTGCAACTCCGTTGCCACCGACGGCTTGCCATTCGAACCCTCTGCTGCCGAATCGTTCCATTCTAAATCTTCGTCTACGTCGCATGACTTTCTCTCTTCCTCCGTGATGTTGGCCGTTGCTGCTGTCTTCCTGCGCATCCTCTTCAATGCCACAACCTTCAGCAGTCTCCGCATAAAGCGCGTAGACACGAGGCGGAAGGGCTGCGTGCATGCCATCGAGGCGTCTCCGCCATGCGTCGCGTTCCCTGCGAGTTCCCTGCCCTGCTGCGCCGTCCCCGCTGCTATTTCGCCTCTTGCCAGTACTCGTCGCTGTGTTTCACCGGTTAGAACAAGTTCCGCATCGAGGCTTGCCTCTGTTGCTGCTGATTCGTCTTCTGTTTCTTCCCCTTCGACTTTCTCGTCTATGTGTCTACCTGTTGCTCGTGGGTGCCATTGTCTGGGCGACAGATCCTCTGCTCCGTCGGGCTTTTGGACATCATCTTCAGCTGACGCTTGCTTAGCGTTACCACTACTCTGGGTATCATTCTTCTTTGCAAGGTCATCTATCGGCAGAGGCGTCGCTGCCTGCTCAGCAGCATACTTTTCCTTTCTCAATTCCTGAGGGTTATTTCCTGCGCAGCGCCTGTGACGCTCTCGTAATAGAGCGATCACTTCAGGGCAGCCTCCGTGGGCAGCAGCTTCCTCATCTTCGTGTAGGTCACGTATTGCAGGAACACCTCTACTGGTCACAACGGGTCCGACAGCTTTACGTATCTTTGTTTTTTGAAGCCGTTTGTGTGGCGTCGAAAAAGCTGTCATGCGTGATTGTAGTAGGCCCGGTGGTGCTGCAGCTAGAGCAGCTGTTACTGCTCCTCCAATTCTCCAAGCGACTACGCTGTCTGATTCTACCGCTTCTGCACCTCCTGAGGCTGCGGCAGCTGGAAGCTGCTCAAGATTGGAAGCTTTCACACCAACTGAGTACACCGTTCCATCTGAGGCGATTATGCGCAAGCGACGGTCGTACAAAATGGATGATTCAGTGTGCTCCTGTTCTGTCTGCTGCGTTCTTTGGTGCTGTTGTCCGCTCTTTTGTTGAACGGGCGTTGCCGGATTACTGTCCTGGTAGGCGAGAACATATTCTGAAGCGCTACCTTTCACGGCCGACTCGTACGACAATTCTTTATCGTCTTCATCGATCGGCCACAGAGCTTCTTCAGTCATTTTCACCGCTTTCACATCAGCATCATCAGTGTTGCTGATCCACGCAGTAGGCTTGCCTACACTCCCAGGCAGAGCTGGAAGAAGATTCATTCCATCGCTATACCTAGAGGTCCCACCTGCCTTGCCTCTATCTTGCACACTCTTATCAGCAGTGCGGTTGCTGCGAATGTCTCGACCACAATGACTGTTTCTTGTCGGTGTAAACCTTCCAAGACGGGAACTGTGGGCGGCTTTCTCCTCCGTGAGCTCCCCCCATGGAGGCACCGCCCCTGGCACAGTCGCTGAAGGTTTCGCTGGTCCTTTCACAGAGCCTTCATAGAATCCCACAGTTCTTGGCGTTCGGAAAAGCTTGTTTGGTGCAGCAACAGAATCCCCGGGTAATAGGTGTCGGGTGCTTTCATGGAACAGTTCGCGACTTTCCTTCGCTAAGACATCAGCAGGCGAATTTTTTGTTTCCACACATGGAATTTGAGCCGACAGTTCCTCGCAGCTTCTTCGGGCAGACAGCGCGAGCGGCTCTACCGCTAATTTGTCTCCGATCGAAAAAGACCACGTGTCCGCTGCGTCTACCACGTTCTTTTCTCCTTCGCTCACTTCGGTTTTGCCGAGCACTCCGTGGTATTCGTGAAGGAACTCGGAGAGCCTGGCGCCCTTTTTGCGTTCAGCACACCTGTATTTCGTCGTATCTGCGGGCGAGGGTTTACCACAACCGCGTCCGGCCACTCCTCTGTCTTTGGCTAGCTGAGAGACTGTTAGTTCTGCACCATCGTCCCCTGCTACAAAAGGACGCTCTACCACACGCCCATCGACTACCTCGTCTGCTGTTCCTGATCGCAACGCACCCCAGTCTTGCCGCGCATCTGTCTCGGCTGAAGACTGGCGATTCGTTTTGTATCCGTCGCCTAAAGACGTTAAGCAAACGACGTCGCCGTCTGAGGCACTCTTATGCGCCCCTTTTCCTTGTTTTCTTGCTTTCTTGTCCTTTCTCTCTCCACCTTTTTGGACATATTCGTCTGCTATGCTTTGGATATGAAACTGCAACAGCTGTGCCACCTTTTCCGCTTTTTTCTCTTTGGCGCTTCTGTTTTTTTCTGCCAAACGCAGCGACTTCCATTTCCCGTCGCTGTCTCCTGTGAATAGAGGAGTCTCTCGGAAGACTCGTACTTTCTCAAGTTTCCGTTGCTGTTGGAGCTTTTTTTCTCCTAGTTCGCCTGCTGTGCCGTCCCGCTGACAATTGCGGCTTTCTGGCAGACGGTCCCGGCCTGCTCTACAGTCACCGTCCAGCTTCTGTTTATCTCGTAAGCTCTCCTCTGTCGTGAAGCAGGCCGCGCCTTCCTCAATGGGCGTTAACACTGTCTTAGAACGCAGCTGTTTAAACACTTTTGCACCGTCCTTCAGTTGACCTTGGTGAGAACACAGGGCATGTTCCTGTCCTTTTCTCTCAACGCTAGCGGCAGGCTTCTCCATCCCCCTCTCACACTGCCGGTTGAGCAACAGTTGTTCCAATTTAACACCCACCTTCGATCTTTCTTCTCTTCCAGCCAGTTCGGGCGCCCCCGCTGTCCTTTCGCGTTGAATTACGATGGTCGCTGGTGGTCGTTCTGCCTCCTGAGTCTCTGCTGAAGGTGGGCCGTTCGCGCAAGAGTCCGCAGCCTCAAGAATAAGAGCACCACGCATCCATTTGGTGGACAGGTCACCCTGGTAAGTTAAAATTTTGCCAGGATCGCTACTGTTGCCGTCGTCTCTATCTCTTCCCTCGCTCCTGTAGCTGTTTCTGTCTCTGCCTGTGCCTTTTGTGGTGCCGTTGCTGCTGCATGGATTAGTTGAATCTGAGGTCCAGTCCTCCTCGCTCCACCCGGTGTGGCCGTTTTCACTGTCTGTTTTTCCGTGCTCTCTCTTTAGTCCTCTCTTCGGGACGTTTTCGCACCGTGGCTTCATCTTTCGTAGAAGTAGCGTTGCTTTTTTTTGCGCACGCCCTGACGAACGAGATGCTGGCTTTTTACCCCGCTCCAGTGTTGCCCTTTTTTCGATCCCGCGTATCCTTTCCCTAGCTCTCCCTTTCTTCGGAGTGATTGATACAATACTTTCTCTGTCTAGTCCAGCTGCAGCTGCTTTACTCAGTTTATCGCTGGTGCTCCGCTTCGTGATGGTACTGGTCGTCAAAATCTTCCCTGTTGCGTCATTGCGCGTGACGCTGAAGACTTTGTTGCGGTTCCTGTTGCTTTTACTGCTCTGTTTGCTGCTGTCGCTCTCACTACCGATAGACGCGTTGCTGACTGTGCTGCATCTTTGCAATTCGAGATCTTTTCGTACGGCGCCGCTGTCGAGGAAGAAGGGGACAGTCTGTGGTGGAGCACACAAAGCAGCTGGCTGGCTGATCAAACAGGTGGGCTCTTGTCGACTTTTCGTCGCGCGCGACGCAGAGATGGTGCTGTACGAGTCACGCAAGCTTTGAAGATCGTAGGAAGGTGCTGCTGGGTCGTTTTGGCGGTCAGACTGGTATTCTGTCGTTGCTGCAGCTGCTGCGGAAGCCAGTGCTTCTTCGCAGCCTGCCCATGCTGCGCTCCCGTGCACATTCATCAAGTTGAGCAGAGAAATTTTCTCAGAACTCACGTTAGCGCGAGCCGCCAACGAGACCTCTATGCCAGGAAGAGAAGATATTGACTCTTCGTCTGTTGACTGAGAAACGACGTTCTGGTGCACTAGATGGAGGAGAGCTGGACGATCACCTGCGTGGAATACCGCGGAATGGAACACCAGAGGCGCCGCACTCTCAGGGGCACCAAGAGTAGAAGCGCAACCAGCCGATATGACAGCACTATTTTCCGCTAGCATGGTAGAGCGGAGAGCAGCAATGGAGGAGCAAAGGCGGGCATTTGTTTCTGATTCAGACGAAGGGAGGCCATCAGCCACAAGCACGCCTTTGGATGCTAGTGAGGCTTCTACTGGCGCGGAAGCCTCTTTTCTGACTGGGGTCCGTGCTCCCGGCAGTGCAGCTGCTGAGCGTAAAGGCCCAACCCGACGGCAGCTAGTGTTTAGCGCGGCTTCCAGTGCTTCAGAATCAGAGCAAGACGCAGAAATGGCATTGACGGCCTCCTCCGCCGTCCCTCTTGCGGGCGTAAGAGACGCAGCTGTTCCACTCTTCCTGTCTAAACGTTGGGGAGTTGCTGCAACAAAGTAGGGAGTTTGGCACCCTCCAGAAGACGAGAAGCGGTCCGCACCACCACCGCGGCTGTGCGGGGTCCCACCTGCTAAAGTTTCAAACCCAACAACACCTTCTGGCAAATGCTTTCCTTCTGCGGAGACGAGAGAACTAGATGGATTTTCCAGAAGACGCGGAGCGGTATTCTCTGCGTGTCCAGTGTTCTCAGTCTGCCCTTCTCCTGCCGCTGCTCTATTGTCTACCTCCGGTAAACTACTCCGTCGAGCAGGATCGCCTTTCTGCTGCCGCCCTGCCACCGCCGGCTCTTGTAACTGTCGCTCCCGTTGTGCACTTTCAGTTTGCCCCCTATCAGCAGATCCGCGACGACAGTCACACGGTTGCAGCACGACGGTAAGAGTTCCCGCCGCATCAGGAATGGACGTCGATGCTTGCCTCGTTTCTTTTTCCTCCTTGTTTTTCAGTTCCCCCACCTCCAGTCCGTCTACCTCCGTTCCTGACTGGTCAGCGGTCTTGTCCTCATTATCGCTTTCTACGTGTCTTGAGCTCGTTTCAGTTAGTGTCGCGACCCCTCCATCAACGAAAAGTATTTGTTCCCCATCCCCGTGGTCAAACTGTATCGCGTGGCTTTGTTCTTTCGTGTGTTTACAATGTGTCTCTTTTTGAACCATACGTACGGAATCCTCTGCGCCCGCTCTTACGTCTTCAGCGATACACAACGCGGTGGACTTCGGGGCCCCTTGTCGCCTCCTAGCACCTTGAAACAAGACACATTCATTATCGCCGATACCTCTGCTTCCAGGTAGAGACCGCTCGCTTGTGCTCAACTGAAAAGAATCTTCTTCCACGTCTACCACTGCAGCTTCTGGGGTGGTCGTGCCCTCCTGAATAACAACCGCTTCTTCAGCAAACGCATCAGACGCAGCTGCATTTTCTGCATCCAGTGCGGTAGCAGAAGTCAGTGGAGCACAAGTATGCCCAGGACACACAGGACCGGGACAGCAAAGAGTCGCAGGTGCTTCCTCTGGTGAAAGTGGCTCTGGTCCTGTGCTTACAGCCGAGGCAATGTCCGAGGCAGAAGCCCTAGGAATGGCAGTGGAAGCAGATCTACATGGTAAGCTTGTTTTGGAGAAAGCGGGCAACGCTCCAGGATTCGATGGACTGAGAGCAGATGAGGCAGCCGGAGCGGTTGCTAAGCATTCCGGCCTACAGACAGCTAAGGAGCACGAAGCCATTTCGTCGGTAGGTGGGGCGGGGAAAGACAGCAACGCTACAGCGTCCGGTCCCACCTCTGGTTCACCATTTTCTTCAAGCAACTCTCTCCGTTCTTCGGCATACGGAAGAGCATCCATCAAAGTGTTGCATGCGTCGCCACCGACAGGATGCCTTGCTTCGGAGTCTTTCCCTTCAGCGTGTTGTTGCAGCTGTGCGAGTTGCTTAGTCCTGATCCTGCTGCCTGTGTGCTGTTGCTGATCCGCGCGCTCATCCGCAAGCACCGCCTTTTCTGAAGAACACTCATCTACTGACCCGCTCTGGTGTTGCCCGGCCGGCACCTGCCCCAGGGAAAAACTTGGGTTCTCCGTACATATCCTCTGGGGCGTCCACTCCTGTTCTTTGTCGGCTTCACGTGGAGATGGCCAGTCCTGCGAGTGCTGCAACGGCGTCTCTGCAGCGTATTCTACCATGAATCTACGGCTTTCTTGACCGTAAGTGCATCCCTCTGCACGCGTCGCTAAATCCTCTTTTGCGGCCGATTGTGGCCGCAGCCGTGTCACCCTAAAGGACCCCCCCTCCAGTTGCCCTTCACTCTGTTCTCGGACGTTCGCTGTACCACCTTGCTGGTTCGAGCACTTCACCTCTTGTTCCCGCAGTAGCAGCCGAGGCGATGTCAAGGGTCGGTCTGTGGGCGTTGCTGTCTCATTGTGCACGGCCACAACCGTTTTCGAACTGGCAGATACGCGACTACTCCTGCAGGCCTTCTTTTGCTCAGTAGACAATTCTGTCTCTACCTCGACTTCCCCACACGCTCCCTGCATACGGTCGCAGTCCGACGATCGATGGCCTTCTCGTTTCCCCGCGTATGCAGTTGGTCCCCTAGAACCTGACGCGTCCGCCGGCGTTGCACCTTCACGGTTTGATGCTGTGCTCTTTCCTGGCAGTGAAAACACCCCTGCCCCTGCTGCTGGTGGTGCCGGTGACGCTGCCGCTGCCGCTGGTCCTCCTACCGCTGTTGTGTAGGCTCCTTCTGAGCCGACAGCTGCTTCTGACTCTTCGTATCCTTCCCGAAATGCCAACGCCATCGAGTCTTCAATATCCGCTGACTCTGTCGCAGATCGACATGTCGCTCTTCCTCCTGCCACTTGTGAATACACCCCGCACGGAACACCTGCTGCCGACTTCCGCGCGGCGGCTGCTGGAACTCCTGCTGCGGTTGGTCCCTGACCTGCTACGTTGGCCGTTGTTGCTGTGACTAGCAACTGAATCGCCCCGGGCTGTCTCCGCGGGCACTGCGACACAGTAGTCGCGTCCGCAGAACCAGTACATCTTTCAGCCTGCTGGTTGTTGTCCAGTATCTCCTCCGCTGCGACCCCGCAGCTGTCTGTGCTTCCCTGATGCAAAGGTACCCATTTGGTCTTACTTCTTCGCCATCTCCTTGGCCGCTGAAGTTTTGTCAACCCGCCTCCTTTATCTTCTTGCTGCGCGCGGTCTGCTGGAGGAGAAAGAACAAGTGCAATTCGATGCCGATTCATTTCGGCAAGTCAAGACATTTGTTGGGGAGTACAAAAAGAATCTCGCAAGGTCTCTCGCTGCTCTGTGCGGCATAGGCGGGGATACTGAACTGCCTAGTAATACGCTATCGGTGGTGGAGGCGCATAAACGCTATTGCAGCCAGCGAAGGTACAAGCGAGAAAAAAGCCGTGTACACCGTTGTCGCGGCAGCGTTGTCTTCTGCTTTCGTCACGCTGCTCGCTGATGATGCACGCGCCGTTCTTGTCGTTGGCACTGGTTTGGCAGTGCAGCAGAGTTTCGTTTTTGTTATGAACGGCTCTCGAGATGCTATTGTTTGCCACCCGGCGTGACTCGACTGCTCTGCGGGTTGGTTTTGCTATGGCTGCTCATGAAGCTGTGGTTGAAAGGTATTTCTAATGTTACCAGGGGTACGAGCGGACCGGGATCCCTAGGAGGTATACTCGTTCTTTGTGTCCTTCAGTCGTAGTCATCCGGAAGACCGGATCAGATCGTCCGCCCCTGGTCACCTAGAAACAGCGCACTCGCTTCTACGTGCGTTGCAACTTTTAGCCACATTGCGCGTCCCATTGCAGTCCAGCTGCAATTGATACGATTCCCCCGGGTGCGCTACTTGCTCAATACTTGTTTTCCTTACAGACAGTGCGGGACTTCTGTTATCCGGTGATAGCGGCTGCTGCAGACAGCAGTCTCTGCACTTTCAAAATATGTTTGGCACGAGCGGAGCGACGCATATTCGGGAGTCCTTGCATCTGCAGTGGCGGTAGTGGAAACGAGACGCGTGCGAGTTCCTACACGCCCGTTTTCAAAACTCCTGTCCCAAGATTCTTTCCCTTAGCAAGACGAGGTCCTGCACTGACTGTGCGTGATGCTGATCCCACGCACCCGAGGCAGCATAATAGTCCCCCGCTTCTGATGCGCAGCGAAAGTTAACTCCTTATGTGTGGGGCCTGTTCGCATGAAACTTCTGTGAATTCCCTGGCGCAGTGGTGAAAAGTGAAAACTGCAACAACACGATAGAAAGACGACAAAGAAGGGGAAGCGGACGCGGGATGCTGGGGCTACGAGCACACGCGGGAGCCAACGAGAACTAAGAAGAGTGGGATATAACGCAGACGCTCCACATAGCTCAGGGATGAGAACGTGCACAGGAATGCTGGCTCGTCAGAGGGGCAAGCTGGAGCTAAAGAGGAACGCGTTGCTCCACGGTGGAGCGGTCCAGTGGTCCTCACCTGCACATGAAACTGTTTAGCAACGAAACCGTAGACGACTACCCGCTGTCGCGGCCACTAGGAGAGATGTGGGCCGGAAGCAAGGTAAAACTCTACGGAAACAAAAGCTCCAGGTAATTATGTTTTT
Source organism: Sarcocystis neurona (assembly GCA_000727475.1). Lineage (NCBI taxonomy): Eukaryota > Apicomplexa > Conoidasida > Eucoccidiorida > Sarcocystidae > Sarcocystis > Sarcocystis neurona. Next base: position 1,083,659 of record KL647309.1, read on the forward strand.
TCAAGCAGATGCAAAGCGCACGATTCGTTAACCCGGATCCTTCATTTGCAGAGGCACTCCTTCACTTTGCTTCTGAAGTCAGATGATGAACACTGTGTAGGGTAGAGTGCGGAGTCGGCAGCTTTGGCGTAGCGCTCCACTATGTAATGCCCGCTGCGCAGACGCTTAGAAGCAATGGTGACAGGTTCATCCTTGATTCGAGAGATGCGGGGAAAAACGCATAACAGGCACAAATTCTGGATCAACACTATAGGGGTGCATTTTGGGGGACCGACACGGTGGAATTCATCACCATTGACTTGTCTGCTTGCACACTGAGACGTGCTCTCAGCTGTCGTCTACGGAAATCTAAGAGAGCAACCACTCATACGAGCACACTCAAATACATGATATGTCGACGGGACGTACGCCAATAGTGTTTCACTGGAAACCTCTATGTCCAGCCTCTGGATGAATCTGCCAGTGTTTGGCTACATCCGGTCTGAGTTCACTGGAAGCCTGTGTGTCCAGCGTCTGGATGAATCTGTCATTGTTTGGCTACATCCGCTCTGAGTTCACTGGAAACCTGTGTGTCCAGCGTCTGGATCAATCTGCCAGTGTTTGGCTACATTCGTCTGAGTTACATCACGACGACCTACGTAGGAGTCCTTAATACATTGTCGAAATTGTGAGACTGGCACATTTGAGAGTGTGTGCCTTTTTTTAAGTAGCCCATTCGCCGCGATGGAGTGCACCGCTTAGTCAGTACAACCAACACATCTTGCGTGCGTGGCAGTCTGCGTGACTTGAATGCGGTCACTGATGTGCTGCTCTCCTCCAGCTAGTCACCCCAGAGAGTCTTCGTCATCGCTCGGACAGGGATCACTGCTCTCTCTGGCCCGCGACGAAGAGTTTGGTAAGAAAGCTGAATGCTATAGTTTGTAAGTCCAGTGTTCGCCTCAGGGGTATCATACAGGTGTCCAGTATTAAGCACGGCGGTTCCTGGGAGTAGTCACTCCACGTAGCCCTGAGCGTCACCCGACCAGCGCTCTCGTCCTCCTCTTGGGTAGTTACAAGAAGTATGGAGGAAGGTGCTGCAGTTACATCATTCTTATTCTGGAAACGGGAGAAACTCCTGTCTTCGTTGAGCATACCATTACTCATGAACATAAGGATGCTTGGGGGCCATCGAGCATCCGACTTTGCTCAGAGAGGTGTCTACCACGAGATGGGCAATGAGCGCGGCTTCTCACGGAGAATCTTGCCCGACAGCATAATGCGGCAAGCACCGACGTACCCTGAACGGGACACACCATTTCCGCACTAGCACAGGAGAGGCGTCCAAGTTTTCCCTTTGACGAGAAGGGACATAAAAGACAAAAACAATGGAGAGTCTGTGTTGTCCAGCGCAGAAGTGGACACGTAACAGCCGTAGTGTCGCGTGCACAGGCGACCGCACACGCAGCCGTAGGTAGCACCTACGGATGGCTGCAGTGAACCAGAGGCTGCGTTGTTGCGAAATTCTGCGTGGCCTTGGTAACGATCAACTTCCCGTAAAAAGCATGAACAGTTGACACCAGGATGCGCGGCTACACCCATCTAGGCAGCCGGTGAAGGATTTGCTTCGAAGGGGGTTTGCCGCTGGAGTCAGCAGCTAAAGCTTCTTGACAGCCATCGGGGCATCCATCGCCACACACCGGTGTCTGGCACTGAAACATAAGTGAAGCTCGAGCAAAAGCGTGTTCACCAATGGAGTTCCACAGTAAATATTTCTAGAAGTGGATGGAATCTCCACGTGAAGACGGAGAACCGGCCAAGACACGGGCCCCGCGGTAGTGGGGAAGAGAGAGTAAATTGTAGATAATTTGCACGAATTGCGGTGTGGGAATTAAGGGCAAGTACAGTTCAATCGTAGCGTCAAATGGTATTATAGGTTACAAGGAAGAACTTACAGAATCTGCTGCACACAACCGCCCATCGAGCCTACTTTGAATGGGTCGGTGACTACGTACGTGCAGACGAATGTGTGCCATCCCAGCACCAGACAAGGGCGCAGACAGCGGCGCGTATCACGTACTGCTTCTACAAAGAAACCTGCTACCCCCACGGTTACCCGCAGTGAATTAGTTCCCACTAAGAACGTCATTCGACAGCCAGACAGAACCAGGGAAAATTTCTGTCGACGCCGGGTCAGGGACTGTTCAGTACCGTGGCCAAGATAGGTTGTGGACGAGGAAGACATCTAATGCCGTACGGATTCTCGACAACACGGATCAGACAAGACAAAAGCAGAAATCAACACGAAATGGCTTCAGTCCTGTTAAGCCATCACCCGTCGAAAGAGAAACGCCACACTATCTGGGTCCAAAGGTAGAGCCGAGCCTCAGTCACGTGTATCGTGAATTTCCGTGCAGCAGTACACACGAAGAGTGGCGAAGCACTTCTCCCTCTACATCCGCCTTATTCGTATCCTGGTACTTCACAAAATTGCTTAATCGCGGCCCAAAATGTACTTGTGGCTCTCCTGAAACAGTGTCACTTGGCCGTCAACCACGTCGTCTACTGTGCTGTCACCTGGATCAGTCAACACTCGGAAGACTGACATTACCCGCAGAAAAACGTTCTCCCATGTATAAGGATCAAGACGGTTCAACCACACTGCCGTCTGGCTATTACATGTGGAGCGACTGATTCGATTATGGTTGTAAATGAGGAATGATAACGAATTCATTGGTGCACCGAGCAGGCGGCGTCACTTGTGAGTGGGCGCTGAGCATAAGACGGGTTATAAAAAAGAAATCATTTACAGTTCTGAATTCACCGAGGCGCGTATTTCGTGTCCTGGATTCAAAGAGAACTAGAACCTATCTGATAAATGTCAGGACTTGCCAAGCAGCAAAGCGCGTGGAGGAGGAGGAGTGAGACATGACCCAACAGAAAACCTGAAAGATCAATGTTAAGTCCAGAATAAGACACAGGACGAAATCCGCAAGCTGCGGAAGAGGGGACGGGGCGCCTCTGAATATTTGGCGTACTAATGTAATAATTACCGACACGCATAAACAGCTAACTACGCATACAACGATGTTCTGTCGCAGAACAGCAGGCACCACCAACCGACATGTCAGAGCACGGAGGTGTGCGGTAGAACGGGCAACCCATGATGCTTTGCCTATGATATCTCGTCACTAGTGCTGAGGCTCTGCAGTTGTACGAGCTAATGGGGACACCCTCGGATGCAGGTGAGTCAGAGTGTTAACCTGACAGTTTTTGCCACGAAGAAAGGCGTTCCTGAAGAGAGAACGCTGTAGCGTGCGATTGCTCCAGCAGTGTCTCTAGAAATATATGTGAAGCGAGCTTCGCCGTCATCCTGTGTATGCGTCAACACGACGGTAACAACAGGTACAAAAGTGTAGATACATGTTTATCCCCTATGGATACACTGGCTCTGGAAGGAAAGTGGAATGACTGTAGAAGCAGCCCGGTACAGGATACCCTCCTCATTCCCTGAACTGTGCCTTTCAACGTCTTCACTGCCAGTGCAAATGGGTCAATGTACACTTGCTGAGCCGCTGGGTTCTTAGTGTAGACACCTACCTACCGGACCACGCACTAATATACGCTACGGTCTACGCACAGCTTTCCGACTAATTGCAACTAGTACGGACTGCAGAATCCTACATCCGTATTTACTTCCGCCACGACATTCATCTGTTGATTAGCTTTTAGTAGTAATCCCGATGATAGCAACCACCTACTGAAGCTTCAGTATTGTACGTACTACCGCAGAGCAACTGAATATCTCCAATAATATGACAGCTGTACTCCCTGCGTCGAACCCTGCGACGTGGGCCCATGGGAACAAGCTGTGAGTAATGGATGGATCCTCATTCCTCTATCCTACGGGTTATTCTTTGTTCTGCTTAAGGGTTCCACTCTGGTCCTACACTTTCAGCGAAATATACTAGTCAGAAGCGGCAAAGATATGCTTACGCCTCACCAGCAGCGAGACAACGACGTCAGAGGGATTCCACACATCTATATATTTGTGAGGCAAAATCAAGACGCTAATCTGTTGATGGCAATCAGTGCCGCGTGCGCTGTACTGCAGCAGGCTGACACTTATCTCCAAAGAGAAAACGTGTTCGTATAAAATTACACATATCAGTGATTAAACATAAGTGCACTACAAACCTCAACACCCACGCGGATCGGCATGCACTGCAGGCGACATGCGCGTGTCAAAGCGCATCAACCAGCCGCTCCCACAGCGACACATCCAAGGTCGTTATGCCCGTCAGAACACAGTGGCAGACCAAATCGTTGAGAACGGAGGACGGATGGACTTCTCACATCTACACCAAATGACAAGTTACACAAACACAAGATAAAAAGTCTAATAACCTGCACGACGAAGTTGCAAAACAGAAGTCAACCTGTCCAGACACGCGAGGTGGCAGCATGACAAAGCTACGTCTTATGCACATGCGCAGTAAAGACAATTCTACGCGTCCGGCAACGGGGGTAAAATGCGTGTCATCTCACGAAACGTACACATGAGTCAACGTAGTGCATTGCTTCTCTTCTGTGTAGTACAACGACCGATATGCCGAGCTTTCAGAGTTCCAGAATGCACACAGAGGTTGACTCTCAAGCAGAACGCGGAACCGCTATGACAGACCTCTAACAAAAGATTCATGCAAAATGGTGTTCGCGCGTGAATGAAACGAACGTTACAGTAGAATGCAGCATTATTCGGACACCCTTCTCCGACGGACTGGCCCTTACAGCGAACAAGCGCACGACGAAGAGGGAGACAGTTTGCCAAGAGATTCCTCGTACGAACTCCACAAAGGTGGAGCACGAGATGTAGAGAGAGGAGAGCCAGGAAGGCGTTTCTTTTTTTATTAAAGAAGAAATCCGGGGTATGCTGCGCTGTAAATGCTGCCCCAAGTAGAAGCAGTGGTTCGAAATGGTAACACTAACTCTCGAAAGGAAAAGTTATCCCTCTTCCACCCCTGCTCAGTACGTCCGTTCGAACGGGAACAACGACGCCGTCGAATGCAACTGTGGAAGAAACACGCTCCCACCGTGTCTCCCGTGCAGATGCTCACCGATTCCCACCCCCGTCTCCTAGTGAACCCCCTGTAAGAACCATGTGAAATGTCTTCTCCGTCTGCTGCAGCTTTTGCAGCGCATTGAGAGTCGGCAACGCCTCCATCGGATTTTTTAACAGCTTGCGCTCTTTGCACCCAGTCAGCAACACAAGCACGGCGCGGAAGAAGAAATTGTGTATGGTAAGGCAGCGATTCTCCGGCACCATAATCTACATACGTTCACTCGTTAGAGTGGACTGAATACAAATAAACATGTTCTGTGACTAAATCGCAGTACAAAAGTGCAACTGATGTCTTCTGCACCACACCGCAGACGCAGTGATGTGTGTAGTCTGAAAAAGAACACCTGCAGCTGCTAAAGAAAAAACTTCACAGCAGGCCTTCTGAGTCGAACAACAAAGCGAAGGTGTCGTGCATGCTACGGACGAAGTCGAGAAATGACGCAGAGGAGGTGTGAAGCCTCGGGTGGAACTCTTACGATAATCACCTCAGATACTAGCTCTGCAGCCGTGTTCGGCGCTGAGCGCAAATCTTCACGACGTCTCTCTCGTCTCTTACCGATTTTTCTGTTTTTTTCTTCGTGGAAATGTCATATAAAAACGTGTACAGAAGGGTACAAAGCCACTGATGCATCAGTTCACATTGCACTGTCTGAGTGAGAGATCGAAGATGCAGAAAACTCAGTGCGCTTACGTGTAACACCGATACTCTGTGCGCGGAATGTCTCACGCGTCGTCGTCGCACTGCATGCGAACCTCTGAATACGGGCGCACGCTGGCAAGGCTAACGGATTCCTTACCTACGTTATTGTCTGATCATGACTAACAAGCGGAACGGGCACTTACCGAGATGCATCTTTCTCGCCTGTTTCTCCTGTTTGTTCAAACTGGGATACTTGCCGTGAAATCGCCAGGAAATTTGCCGAAATGCGTCCTTCGGAGTCTGCACCACACAAATAATGCAACAAATACACCAGCAGTGACAACAAGCAAAACGCCAACCAAGGCTGACACAGCAGAAGCCACAGGAGAAGCAGGCAAGTTGCACGAGTACATCGTTCGTCGAACGCACAAAACCAGACGGACCCATGCAGACCCTTTCGCGGCATTCAGAAAGGACGCGCCGGCAATAGGGAGATGGATACGAACAGAGCTGTGACGTGTCGTGGACGCTCGAGTGAGATAAAGCAGGCCCGCGCATATGAATAAAGTACTATACTGCGGGCCAGAATGGCAAGGCCACGGGGAGGTCCGCGTCCGTATTGCTCCTCGTACATTTCGCTCCATAAATGGAGTCCAAAACGTTCCATATTCTAGTGGAAACAACACTGGTCCCCTACATCGCTGGTTAGTCGGTGCGCGCTTGACTTGATAGTGGAAAGGCAGCAGACTCTCGCGGCTTCTCCACGTTCACGCGAAGAAGCTGATGAATTACAGCGACACCCAGGTACGCCCACCTGTTGTAAAAAGGACGAGCCCTGAAGGGGTAGAGAGGAAAGTGACTCTAAAAGCGCTGCCCTGAAGTGCTTACACTTACTCTCCTAGTGAGGACGAATGAGACCAAAAATTAAAATTTTCAATTTTCTAGCTTCGTGCATTTTTGCTAAAGTCTGTTCTTCTGTTGGGTATAAAGTCAGAATAGAGTCAAGACTACCTTATCTGTAGTGACAAGTGCACACATGTCTCTACACAGAACCTCCTGGCTCAGAGCGCGCACCTTGCGCAAAAATAACGTCAGAAAAACCACGAGCTTACCATGACGTTTCCATACATGTCCCGGTGGTCGATTTTTATTTCGTTCGGTGCGACGGGCTTGTGAAGCGGCAGCTCATCAGGACGGTGACGGCGTTGCCGCATCTTGTCCAATGAGTAGTGGTCTAAAGTCCACAAGTAAAGCCCAGCGCCCACAGAGGAAAGTCTCTGACTGCCGGCGTGTGCAGGTGGAGGCGCTCTGCACACTGCTGAGCACGGACGACAGTTTACGTACGTCGTTATTTGTCAAAACGCACACACGTTACGCCGTCGCGGCGCCGTGTGTACTGCCATTTTCCTGGCGACCTATACAGTCCACTCCCATCGCATTTGTCTTTACACAGATGTGTTTGCTCTACTCTCTCGTCAGCACTACAGCTGGTGGCATTTTTCCCTTCAGTGCCTCAAGTCCACGTCGCAAAATAGTGTCGCACACATTATCCTGGAATGGCTGCTATAGCAGTCTTCCACGTGAAAACTCTCCCTTCACGGTGCGGTGGAACCGGACGTCAGCGGTTACTGTCTCCAGCGCAGCACACCGTGTAAGTGAGCAGCGTCTCGCCACTATTACTGAAATGAAATACACTCCGGCGTATTTCCTAATCATGCTGCTGTGGCATCTTCGCGAACCCGTCTTCTATGCATCTTCAACTACAGACGAAAGCAACGCAACCTCATCTTCAAGACAGTGCATGCCACCGGTGTAGCCTGAAGGGCTTTCGATGACTCTTCCTGCTTCGACAGGCTCGCAGCCATCATCAATTACAAAACGTGCACAACACCCGGTGAAGTTTCGGCACTTCTGCAGTGGAAGTGAATACTTGATGAAACACAATTTTGTAACTCTGTCCTTTTGAAACGGATGCGCCACATCGTCTCCTGCAGTAGATGTTGGAGCAACTCTACACAAGGTGAAATTACACGCGCACGCGGCCCCTACGAGATCAACCGTGATGAGCTGGCGCCTGGCTGTCGTTGGGTTTTGTGTTTTTGAACAATAGTGCACAGCAGCACTTATACAGTCGCCACCGCATTTTGAGTCGTGCTGGCTTGCACGAGTAACTTGGTCCCACGTGGGTTCCTTCGACTTTGTCGCAGCGCGAGACTAACTGGAAGTGCACCCTTACTCTCCAGCCACGCTGACGGCCGAAACACGCCGGCAATACGCACTGTTTGATATTTGCGCGTGTGCGAGCAAAACGAGTAAAAACCCTACAACTGTATCTTTGAGCAGCTTGGTGTCCCAGAAAGGGGTGCGAGCTATTTTCTACGAAATTCAGGCATATATATAGCCGGCGGGTACTCACGATGAAGCGTAAGGCACGTAGTAAGACCCGCCACTGCTTACTTTTGCTTTGTAAGTACTTGAGGGTTTCTGCTATCCCGTGCCCCATCGGTGCCTCATTCATAAACGCCACCTGCAGCAACAGTGTCCAGCCATGCAAGTATCCACACAAAACGTTTAATAACAGGTCGTTGGGCGCGCTTGGATCTACACAGGTGGAAATAATTCACGTAAACGTGGTCGGATCCCTCACGGCAGAAAACGACAGCTTCTGTGAACGGCCTCCCACCGAACCCCACCGTGACCGACGTGATACGAAAACCTACATACTTTAGCCTGTCCTAGTGTATGCACCTTTGCACGAAATTGTGCCGCTTACGTCGAATCAAATCACGTCGACACTAGACGCATGCAACACTCACCCACGCACGCAAGGTGACTGCGTATATTTACAGCTAACGTAATCTACGACATTCGCCCAAATTACATCCGCATCTTTCTTACTCTTCGTTGGCGTTCACAGAAGTCTTCTCCGGAACGAGGACATTAACACAATAAATATATGCATGACGAATTGGCCGAAGTGCGGCAGCAGTCACCGGGCGTCCACGCCAGCAGATGTACGGAGAGATGGGCACACGTGCTAACACCTTCACGTACGCACGTGGGAGCTACGGCGCACCAAGGAGTAGTGTACCCGATCACATGTGTCAGAAGCAAGTTCCTCTCAGCTTCCCTTCACTGCGCCACAGATCTTACGGTCGTATTACTGTGGCGCTCCTCTCAAGCAGCTGGTTCTTCCTGCGCTCCGCTCAAGCACAGCCTCCCGCACAACCACGGACTACTTATTCAGGACGTAGAATGTTGAGCCACCGCCACAGATATGATCCAGCATGGTTACCAGGCTATGCATATTTGTACACACACAAGCGTGCAGTTACGTACTGAAATGCTCGTGCAGCAATGGAAATCGGTTCTCTCTACCTGGCATAAGGATCAGCTCAACGTACGCAGACCGTAGGTAAAGCGGCTGGCTTTAAGCAAAACAAACAGAGAGCATCTACGACGGAGGTGTGTTTTCTGCGCTGTCTGTCGATACGTGAAGCAAATCCTTACGTCTTCGAGTTCATCGTCATCATCTTCTTCTTCATCCGCCTTGACTTGTTTTTCGTTTTCGGCTCCGCCCACAACACTGTTTTTCTCTCCGTCAATCTCCATTTCTTCGCTGTCATCCCCTGCGTCGCTCCCAGCGTCGCTGACTTTCCCTGTTCTTCTGCTGCAACGTCGTGTTCCACGTCTCTCGGCCTCTGGCAAGTCTTCTTCTTCTCCATTCTCCTCCTTCCTCCCTCTTCTTGAACCGCTGCCTGCCACAGAAGAAGCTCCCGAGATGCCTGCCTTCGATACTTTGGTGCTGCGCTCGCTTCTACCCTGGGTTTGTGCGGCCTTCTGCTGTCTGGCAGTTCACACAGAAAAGAACCCCTACAGTGTTGCGGGAGACGCACCACCAGCAGCAGACAACAACGGCAGCAGAGGGAAACGGCCGCGAAGGAACAGCGCCAGCATTATGGGCAGCCGACGACAGCTGGCCTTCAGTTCGGAGGAACAGCCAAAGAAGCCGGCAGCACCCACAAACGACGGAAACCGGCCGGTAGCACTAGCTTCCAGCCGCCACGCAAACCCGCAACTAGAACGATGAAGGTGACAAGAGAAGAAAAATAAAGAACGCAAATACGCCAGAGAGCCTGCTTCGTGTCCGATAATGACACACACGTGTTTACAGTTGTACATGTTAATGCAGTATAATATATCTGCGAGTTTTTTCGTCCTTGTACCCTTACGTGTGAAAAGGACAAACGCGTATGTGTAGACTCGTATGTACGGACACACGCACACGCCAACGCAACAGGGTATCTCTACCACGGCCAGATCAGGGCATCCACTCAGAGCCAAGCCGTGTCACATCCACGTGGGATGTGTGTCACCAAAGCAGGAGTCTCGCATTAAAGTGGGGTTACCAACTAGATCTAGAAGTCGTTTTAGCACCACAAGAAAAAGCGGAACTCACCGGAAAAGTCTCGCGCCGGCAAAGACCTCTTGTTTCATTGTCTGCAGCTTCTCCAGAGGTGTCTGCACTGTTCGGCAGAATTCAGTCGTGGTGCTGATTTGAAGTCCGCCGCCTTCGTCTTCCTCTGCCTCCTCTTCCTTTTTCACTAGGGAACCGACGGAAGCGGATCCCGCGGCGAGGGCAGTCGCAGCACCTGTGCCGTTTTGCTGCTGCACGCTGCTGCCCCGGCCGGCGCCCCGCAGCGAAGACTCCGCGCCGCTTGCTGTGTCTGTCGGTCGCGCGTCTGTGGAAGAAAGCAACAGAATTGCAGTCGAGTGAATAGCGACAAGACACCGACATTCCAACAGTTGAGGATAAAGGCGACGCAGATCCTGGCTTCTGAATAGGTAAGTCAAATTGCAGGCACAGATCTAGAATCAGTCAGACAATGATCTCTCCTTGACACAGGAGCGCGAACGCAGCTGCCAAGCTGCTGTAACGCGATCACGAAGAGCGAAACACAGCGTCTGGGAGAAAGAGTTCCCACTCGTATCGAAAGGACCGTTTCTGCGCAGCGGGAAAGCGCGCACGTCAAAAATGCAGCTTCCGGCTATGCAAACGCGCATACCGCAAGGAAAGCATACGTGGTCCACGCCTGCATCAGTACGACGGCGAAACCTACGCAGGAACCATGTGCACGAGGCGCTTCTCTATACACGTACGCGGACATTTCCTCTCCCGCAGAGCTAGAGCCGCAGGCCCTTCGACGGTACTACGCAGCCAAGCACGAACGTCTTGTTCTCAAGCTTCGACTATCAGCAGGCGCTGCTACCACGACGGACGGTATATAAACATATGCACGCACACACAGATGTACCGAAGAGAGAGGCTACAAGCATATATACAAGCATATGCGTGTATATCTATCGAGCTGTCTGCTGAGCTGTGCGACGGGCACGCTTCTGGCGCACACACCATGTTGTCTGTATCTGCAGGGAGGTCCGCGCACCCTTTTGGCCACACTCAAGCAATTAACCGTCCTACTCGGAAGAGGGAGATGTGGACCGCGGGGAATTCACGAATATGTGGCACGTCGTCGTCGCGCATAGTCGTGTAGCATCGCGGGCGACGACGACAACGTGTAGGTGGACCTTCTACACGACAGCTCTTCTGTGATGCAGAAACTCCAACAGTTACACATGCGCACGCGCAGATACAAAAGCATCTCCCCCAAGATCCCCTTACGGCGCTCGGTCGCGTGCACGATGCTGAAACCATATTCCCCCTGACCCGCGCAAATTTGAGACTGCGAACTTTGTAGAGGCCAAATAGCTTAGCTGCACAATTTTGTTCACACGCACACTCTTCGACGTTCTTATCAAGCCACAACAATGCGATCAATATTGTTGGGAAGGAAGTTCTCCGCACAACAGAAAAACACACCCTGCGGAGCTTGGAAACACCTCCGCGACGAGAGGCGTAAACTCGCATTCTGCTGGTGGTGTACGCAAGTATATACGTGTAAGCTGGCTATATCTTTAGCTGTATGACGTCATACAGCGCCCGTCGGCATTGGGTGTCTTCCTACCAACAAGCGCCGCTCCACTCCTCTGGGCGCGGCTAAGAAGGTCGAGAAGACGCGCCTGAGGTAACTTTCTAAACAACTGCACGTTGTCTTCCGCTTCGTCGTCTTCGTTCTGTGAAGACTGCTGTCCCTTCTCGTCTTGATCCTCCTTTGAGGCCTTCAATTTCAAGCGTTCTTGCTCGAGCAACTTCGCGCGCGCAAGGCGCCGCTGCCTGAACGCAATCGTAAAGCGCCCTCAAAACACGTATAGATATAAGGTGAGCCCGCAATAATATCCTCGCATAGATACGCATGCACGTGTAGACTACGAGATTACAAGGTACCAATCAGCAGGTTTTTGCTTTTCGTTAGCGAATGTACGAACGTCTGTGCGTGAGCCTGCACGCACGACTGCGCCGTTACCCGCGCACAACGGGCGCATGCTAGCGGACGAGATATATTAGACGTGCGCAGGTCTCGTGACGCAACTTTGGCGTCCAAAGCAAAAATGCCCTTCACCAGCCCCTACAAAAGCGCAGCACGCCAACACCGTCCACTGCTCCACATTGTTGCAGGCATCTGCAGATACCATCCGTAGTCGAAGAAAATGCTTTCCAGCGGAAAGGCCGGAGTTCCCAAAAAATGCAGCACCAAGTGTACACGGCATGTATCAAGATCAGCCACCTACGACAGATTGGCAAGTACCTGCTTCTCACTTTCCATCTGCTACAAAAAACACGGCTGTTGTTGTATTCCGTCCATGTCAGAATTTCTAGGTGGCCGCATCCGTCCCTTCAAGCCCCTCCGCACGAGGAGTCAGGCTGTACTTGCACTGAGGCTCCGTAAGACTGCTAGATAACAGAGCGGGAACGGAGATCACCTGCCGCTGCACTCGCTACCGCAGTAAGACTTTCGCATCTCCACAGTCGACGAAAGATATACTGACGTCTCAATGCGCTGCACGTTGATCGACTACAGGGCATATGAATAATACAAATACTTTTATACGCCATCAATACAGACTAGAAACTTTATGACCAGATGTGCGCCCGCACCAGGCTGTGCGTGTACAAACAGCACAGGCGAAAAAGTACGCCTAGCGCAATGCTCCGAGATCGAAAGTGCCACCGATAAAAAGCACAAGAAAAGGGTGCACACTGCTCCTACTAACCCGTAACTTCCCCTCCGCGGAAACTTATACGATTTCAAGCACCCTACTCTAGTGGTATATCGTCGCCAGAGCAGATGGTCGTTCCGTTTCGGCCGTTTCTTCAAATTCTCTACTAGAGTGCAGCATTTTCACGACTTGAAGCCTCTGGTAGTTTGCACCGTGTTCCTTCTCTTGCCCGCCCCCTACTGCCTCCTCCCTCTGTTTTGCCGTTTTCCCCCCGGAGCGGGCCAGTGCGCGTCGGTGAAGCCTTTTCTGCAAGATGTGTACTTTGTCGTTCAGGGTCGGCAGTGCGAAATCTACCTGCCTACACACTTTGTTCACATATGTACGTGTTCACGTTTGTGCCCGCGGCAACGCACGTAGCATTCGTGTAGTCGACACACACCTCTCCAGCTGCTCTCGCAGCAACCGGTCTTCCTCAAGCAGCATCTCGTCCTCAGGCGGGCCGCTCGTCCCTTCGCCAGAAACATCCGCAGTCGCCCAGGATAATGGGAGTGCGTCACCGTCAGGGAACTCGACGGACGCGCGTCGCCGTCGCTGCGTCGGTACGCTGTCCTCCCCCGCAGCAGCCCCTCCGCTGCCCCTTCTCTGCTCCTCCTTCGAACGGGATGAGGAATATGAGTGCGGCGAAGAACTAGACGAGGAGTTGCCACGCTGTTTGTGCGCTGTCTCGGCCGCTCGCTCGAGGGCGTCACGTACGGACTGCTTCTGTTGTGCGCCACTTCTTCTGCGGAAGCAGAGACAGGCGAGAAAGTCACACGCGAGTTGCGCAGCGTAAAATCTTCCCACACATGATACGAACAACGTTCTGAATGGGAAGGCAAACATATGAGCGACTGACCGATCGCAAAGAGACACGGAGCGGAACACGGACAAATTGATAAGGACAGAGGTGTGCGGCAATTGTAACACTGCTCGATAAATAAATTTTTGTATTCGAGACGCGCCGCTAGGCAAGCAGCAGGGTGGAGACTGCAAAATAAAATGCGTGGTTCTGGTGTCCGACATGCACGCGCACGCCTCTATATGCACTATGCACACATAGTTGCACAATGCACGCAAACTCTCGCACCTGTGTGCACGGACGTCTACTGCACACAAGCGTTGGAGCTATGTGAACCTTCCGGTGCATACGCCACGGTACAATTAGGCGAGCTAGTCTTTCAAGCTTCCTTTTCCTGCGTCTTCTTCACTCGGCCCGCTTGCCGCAAGTGCGGGATAGACACACCTCTCCGCTTCATCTTCAACTCTGTCTTTCCTGCTTCCGTGATGTCGCTCCTTCCTTTGCTGTCTTTGCCCTGTGTTGCTATCGTCTCCGCTTCTGTCTGCTTCTCCCTCCTCGGCTTCTTCCTCTCCGCTTCGGCTTGCCAAGCCGTCGCCGAAAAGATCTTTCCAAAAGTCACTTCCGTGCTTTTTTTTCGATATTTTCTTCTTGGACATTTTCCGAAAAGTCACCGGTTTTTCCGCGTCTTCCTCCTGTCGGGCGTCGAACTCTTCTCCCAGCACTACAGACGAGGGTCCAGAAGCATCGTACTGAATGCTTTTCTTCGAAGAGCCCGGGTCATAGCATTTCGTTCCTTCACCTTCTCCTTTTTCGCCCCGTCCACTACGCTGTCCACGCCCTCCCGCTTGCTGCCGCACTGACTGGCCCGCTGCTCTGAGCCTGTGCAGCGGCACCTCCACCACGTCGTGTGTGTCACGCTGCTGCAAATGTGGCAGGACGAATCCTGTCGCTCGCTCTTTTCGCGACGTCTTGCCCTGAGCCTCCAGCTGCTCTTCCTCCCATTCGTCATAATGTTTCAATATCTCCTTCTCTTTCTTCCCTGTACCGTCCTCTGTCTCCTCCTCTTCCTCCTCTGCCGTGGGATCATACACTGTCTGCCGCGCTTTCGCCTTGAGACGCTTCTGCAGTCGTTCCTTCTCGACCAGCTGCACGCTCTCCAAAGTGTCACCGTCCTCGTTCAAATCACCTTCAGCGGTAAGTATACGCGCGTCTTTCAGCGTCAGAACCACATCCTCTCCCTCCTGAATGTCTTTTAAGCCGTGCACCACATGCAGTCCTCCTATCCCCTCCTCCTCCGCCTCCTCCTCAACCGCCTCTTCTCTTCCTCCTATCTCACCTCGTACACGCTTTCTCCCTGATGCAGCCTCCACTCTGTTGTCATCTTCCCGCCGGCTCGTGCTGCTCCATTCCTGCCGTCCAGCAGCAGCGCGCGGACTGCTATCCGCGTCTTCCTCATCCGAGTCATAACGTGCTACGTCCACTTTTTAAAAAAGAATTCAGGACAAGCCAGGTGCAAAATCAGACGGTTACCGATCGAAAAAGCAGCGATGGGGTGTTTTTCAAAAGAAGCAGAATGACGTACACAGTATCAGGCGCGGCTTGAATACATCCCATGAATCTGTGTGTATACCTTTTTCCTGACTAAAATGCACAAACACGTTCACGTGTGCAGCTAACTACGTACGAGTACACGCCCTCGGCTGCCACGCACTCTGAAGACTACCATGGGTTCGACTCCCACAAATGCAATGCACGAGGTCCCACATGGAAGTGTAAACACGGGCATAGTGAAATCTTTCTCAGTACATGTACGCATAGTCGTATAGGGAGGTGCGCACAAATGTAGCAGTGTAGCAGGCACACAAACGGCTCTGTCCGTGTTCTTTAGCTAACCTGAGCCATCAGCCGCTCTGTCGTCTCTCAGGCAAGCCCAAAACGACAAAACAGGGAGACTTCCCCTCTTCCAGTGGGATACACGCTTCGCCAGAGATGCTCCCAATCTATGCACAAATAGCTACAGGAGGTAGTCTGATGCAAGAATCCAGGAGAACGAAGTACGTCACAAACCCGGACGACCTTTCTCCGGAAAGGCGCTTCACGGGCTGCACTTGACGGTCACAGAGGAAAACGGGTGCTCGGTATCGGGCACGCGTTCAGTCCTACTACCCTTAGCACAGCAAAGATCAATATGTACTCCATCAGCAAGGAGGTGTCTCCTCCGCGTGTTGCCTTATGCTTCCGTGTTGAAACACGGTGCCAACAAACACACTCTTGCGCCAGCGCAGTTCAGGCGCACCCTGCCCGAATTCGGTTGACACACAGACACAGGGAGACCTGCTTGGCACACACACATGCAAGCGTCCCCTCTACTCGAAGAATGCCTACGCGATGGCAACCCCGCACTCGACAATATCTCGTACGCATCCGTAGAGATGTCTGCAGACACAAACGTCTTAGGCACCACAATCGACCTCGAACGTCTGTACCACAAAAGTGGCAGCCTGTGGCTGGCACTCCTAACTTCCAGTGTCTCTGCATTCAGCAGTGATGGGCATTACTCGCTGAGTTCACCCCGTCCCTTCCTGCTTTCCGTACACGGTTTCCAGTACGGAACACGTAGAGTCTAACACATGCAATGTTTACGGTATCTAGGTGAAATCGTAACGTGATAGACACCGCATGAGGGCAATGTACCACCACTTCAGACAACTGCGTGAAGCTGTGTGAATCAGGAATTATCCGAGTGTCCACGGTAGCACGTGCACGATTTTCCGCCACACTGCGTTTGCAGGTTACAGGGCGCCAGACAACCCCGTTTGTCAAGGTGTCCCGCGCGGACACCTACACGTGTATAACACTAACGAGCTTAAACGACAAACTTCCACTGCGTGACCTGCAATCAGGCATGACGATGCCGCACCCAGCACTTCTCTCACTTACGTTTCCCCTGGGAGGCTAGAACAAGCTTCTCCCGCGCTTCCTTTCGGCGCATGTGTGCGATCCAGGTAGCCGGGTCGCAGTCCTCGTCTTCCAGCCGCTGCTGCTCCGCAATAGTGAGTCCCTGCGTAAAGGCTGCATGCGTCGCTTTCCTTCTTGCCTCCTCCTTTCTCTCCCGCTGCATCCGCGCGGCGCGACGCCTTTCTTCATCTGCAGCTTCTCCGCTTCGCAGTGATTTCTCAGCTGTCCGCCGCGCCGCTGCTTCGCTGACGGCAGCGTCAGTGCCGGCGGACTGCGAAAGCGAGGCAGAAGAGGCATCCCGTTGCCTGACAGTAGCGCTGTTGCTGGGGTCATCCTGAGTTTACGCGGACAGCAAAGAGCTCAAACAACATTCTGTCCGCGTCCGTATTGCCCCAGTTCTACACGCTTCAACGTTCACACGAACGTAAGGCAGCTTCCATAGAGACAAGTGCAAAATATGGAAAAAAGTTAAGGCGCCTCATCTACGACGACAACAGCTGCTTAAACCCGACGTATAGCGTTCGTCGCGGGGAAAATTACTGTACACAAAGGAGCTCTTGGGCAATATCTACTGTATGCTGCGGGAGCGCGTCGACGTGTCCCTTCACCTAAAATGAATGCTGGACACCACCAGAAGGCAAGGTACACATTCCAGGTGCTCTCAACACGTATGTCTCTCCAAGGGACACAAGATAGTCCTACTGTGGCACCAGTGTCACTGTTGTCGTGGAACAACACTAGCAACAAGCACAGGCACGAATAGCACAGGGATATTCACCACAACCTCGTAGAAATTCGGCGTTGACAGAAACAGTTTCTGACTTGAATCAAAAGTCTCCCACCGACATCTCGTCGCTACTGAGAGCACAATTGCCTCGGTGGTCTCTCCCACATTCACAGTGAGCGTCTCCTTCCTCACTGCATACGTCAACGTATGACCCGGAAGGCAGAACGCATTGACAGAAAATGACGAAAGAGGCTGACGACCACGTAGCAGCTGCAGTCTCCGCTTCATGTGTGCGAAGCACCATGAAAGTACACGTTGCCTTTTTAGTACAATGTGCGCCTCAGTTGTGTGGGAGGGAAATCTCTGCGTCCCAACAAGACGGCATTTTCCTGAACACATACTTCGAAAACTTACCCTTACTCGACCAGCAGCACTGCCGCTGCCGTCGACCTGCAAAGGTTTTAAACCAAGTTTTGCGCGCAGCTTGTTCGTCTCCTCTACTGACAGGCTGATCTCCGTGGCACTCCCGCCGCTGCTGCTTTCTGCCATTGTGACTACTCATTCAGAGGAGGACCGAATGGTATCTCTTGAGAGTGAAGTCGAGGAAAACTAAACGCTACGCGCGCGACCACGCGTCTGGCTCCTCCCGCAACGCTGGTATGTAGTTCGCCCACCCTGCTGCAGTGCAACTCCTTCTTCCACTTCAAAGCGTCTATCAATGGGAACTCCACTCGCTGTCGTGTACGATAGATACCAAGGAGACAAGTGGTAAATAATTCATGCAGGAAGTATGACTGCTACACGCACAAGTGAAAAAACCGGTGAAGACTCTTGTAGGCTGAAAAACTTGACTTTGCCACGGCGTGGCCGTCCCGCTCGCGTGCCTTTGGCTTTCACCCACTCCTTTACGGACCGACACCGATAGATTGTGCGCAGATCACAAAAAGCGTGCGTCAGCAACATCGACTACCATCACGGTGTGCAAGCGGACACGGTTTCTAAGTCTGCCGTTTGCACCTTACAGCGTGTAGGGTGCAGCTCGTTGCTTGGAGAGACCTCCTTTGTGGTTTTGTACAGTATACGGACCAGCGCTAGCGAGGGCGTCGTCACACTCAATACGAGAAATAAAAAGCCCTGGAGGGACGAAAGTGGGTGTTTGCTGGAAGTGGTGGTGGAAGAAGCATGCGGCATTCGTGCGATTTGCTAGTGCTCAAACGCATGTCACAACGTTGTTTCAGGTGTGAACCAATTCACACCAGTACATGAGCAGAGACATTCGAAAGCGCATCACAGCCCGGCTGTAGAAAAAGCCGAGAAGACTTTTGACACCTGGTGGCCGCTACTGAATCTGTTGGTCGTGTTACCCCTTTCGAACAATCACGTCCGCTTGGTTGTGCGTGCGTGATAAGCAGTATACGACACAGCCGGCTTCCCTCCTTACACAAGGCGAGCAAATCGGTTCACGGTTCGCGTGAAGGGACATAAACACGAAATTTGCTCTCGGGGGAGGAGAGACCAAACGAGAAATTCCAGTGTCCTCCGTTCCTTTCCATTTCGCGAAAATAATGCAAATGTATAAAACGAAGTCTACGAGAATGCAGCAGCTAAAAGAAGCGAGTTCACCACCAAAATGGTCACAGACACTCATGCGTTTGAAAAGTCAGTGTCGGCACAATATCGGTTTTCCGCAGTTTTTTTTTAACGAAATTTTCAATCCGTCCGCTTCCCCGCGTCGCCGCAGTAACAGTGAACAGGTGCAGCAATGCAGCAATACAACGTGAATGCTCACTCGTTGCTCTCACTCACTTCAACGTCCTCAACCGCCTGAGAGCTCTCGATGTAGCAACGTGGCTACAGAATGGCAAAGCTGCATACGTATGACTGCAACGTGTCCACCCAAAAACTATTCTGTAGTGGCATGCGCTTGCAGTGTTCAACTACGTGCATGCGGGCAGAGGACAGCAGAGAGCATTGCACCCCCAAGCACCCCTGGCACGACGCGTGGTTTTCATCAATTGAACTTTCTGTTCCGTTCTTCACGCTACAGCATTTTTTTAAAGCATTTCTGTGTCATCGAGGCCTCCACGTAGCGTAGGAGTGGTCGTGGATTGAGGGGCAGCGCATTTGAATGTGTGAGGACGCACACGCACTCAAACGCCGGTAGTATTTGTTTTTTCGGATGTGTATGCATACGTCTCGTACGCCTAGTATGCAACAAACTACTCGCGCCCCCGCTACCCCGGGGGGGGAGGTGGGGCAGGAAAGGCACTTCAAAACATAGACGGATGTGCATGTGGAGAAGTCGCTCCGTGAGTCATCTCAGGTACTCACTTGGTGGAACGTGTCGAAATGCGGCCCCAAGTCCAGACGAGGCACTCCTGTACCGCAAGATATGTACGTATAGGGCTGGAAAGAAGCACACTAACGCCCTCGGCGTCAGGGGAACCTCAATAATATGTACACCGCGTCTGAAGATGCACATAATGGGGCAGCTACGTACGCACCATAAATCGACTGCTCTGTACCAGGAAGCTGTGAGTTCTGCACTGAATGTCCATGGTACCCAGCTCTGGCAGAGTTGCGGTTGGATCAAAAGTTCGCGCGTTGTGTGACGACGCGTGATCCTTTTGTTAACACTTCCTCGAGCAAATGCACCATTTTCGCTGTTGTGCCGGATCCCCTGTTTTTTCACACGTTAGGGTGAGAACTAGCTTATGTGGTCGTCTGCCACGCGCTTCTGTGACACGTAGCTTTCCCAGCAGCACTCTTTACATGGCCTGAGATTTTCCCCCTCAGTTTGCAGCCGGACTTCTAGGAAAACGGCGGTTCATAGAGGTAGTGATTGTAGGGGGCGGCGCCTTGTGTCTTGACCACGTTTTGCTGCCGCAACGTTTCCCTACTCAAGTGCCGTTGTTGAATGACTGCTCTCCTTCATGCCACGCATTCGTACACGTACAAGCATATACACTGCTTGTGTGGCCGATTTTGTGTCGAGGCCTCACGTGCAGAAATGGACGCTACGCGTGGAAAGTTCGAGGTCGGCAGCTGGGCACTTCAAGCTGGTCCTTGCTGCATTGTAAGTGATCACCGACTAATCCTCGATTCTGTGCACAGTCCGACACAATCATAGGTACGCACCAGGTCCTACGTGGCACCACGCAGTGTGTTTCGCCCAAAGGCCGGTAATAAGCATCGAGGAACACTTGGTGTAGTGCCGTGATGTCGACTCCCACTGCAGGGTTTCTTTTCGCTGAACCCACGCCTTAGGGGAAGCTCGACGTACTGCGTTTTTTGAACGTCGGAGTGACAGCCACGCGAGAGGTATATTGACGTCTAAAGGACGCATCTTCTGAATTGTCAGACCATACTAATTTTCTACTTGAGAGACGTGGGCTCCCCATCCCACCGTGAGCCATACACAACTCGGTAGTAAGGAGGGTCGACTCCTTGTGCTCGCCTTCTCTCTTGGGGGGTGTAAGACCTACGTCTTGGCGTATAACCGGTGCGCGACGAAAAGGTTTGTCCGCAAGTTCGTGCAGATTTGCATGAGCCTAAAAGGGAGTAGACGGGTGCATTTACTAGTCGGCGTGAGTAGTCGACACGGTCAACTCCATTAAGAGTCTCACTTTGTTTCCCAACGCATGTAGCGTATCCCGGGGGGCCCAGTTCGCGGGCCTAACAAGGAACTCCACGAGGGGGGATAGGTTGCGAGTACTTTTGCTGTTTTCAGGCGGTGTCCGTAACTACTTAACATGATGCTGGCGGATAGCGGTTGGTTCGATGTCGCGACCGCGGCATCGTCTCGTGTGGAACGGTCGTCAGACCACGAAGTAGTATCCGTGTAACGTGATTGTTTTACCTTACGACTGTTTACTCCGCGGTGTGCACAACCCGAGGCCTCTCCATGTTTCCAGCCGTCAAGTAGTAGAGACGCGGTAGCGGGTGGGTGTGTGCGTGTGTGTGTGCGTCTTGGAATATGTACACTCTTTGTCACCAAATCTTCCCACTGTCTTGAGTCTTTTGAAGGATCTGTTGTGTGGCATTTAATGGGATCAAAGTGAAGTCAAAGATATTATTCGCTATTCGTAACACACACAGGATGCGTCACGACACCTCTGAGTCACAGTCCGTGTGTGCGTTTTCCTCTGCGTCGCTCCCACCCCTGCCACGTCAAAGACGACGGTTGCTCCTTTGAGTGTTGCATCCGCGGCGTCGGAAGATGATCGTAACATCCGCAGGATATCAACTCATAAGCAACGTAATGCTTTATAGTCGGCCTGTATACGGCGTGTCTACCTCGAGTGAGGCACACGATCCTTCAAGAGAGGGCTGCATATATGCCGACAAATACAGGGGCTCACACTTCGCGAATTCTTTGATACTAGTGAGAGCATTAGTACGTACACATAAAATGACCTTCATTCCCTCGTAGGAAAAATAGTCGGTGTGCTTCTATGGGAGAAACGGCGACGTGGAGATTCTGGTGTTGTCAATTAGCACATACGCTGGCCTATTTACACTGTCAAGTGTAACACCTTGCCCCGAGTACTCACCTGCCGAAAATGATTTTCTGCAGCAACGTACCGTGCTCGGTGCTTGAAGCCGACCTCATTCCCACGTAAAATTTTCCGGACGACCGTCCGCGTCACGTTAAGTTTGAGTGCAACGCTCTTCCACCCTTTTCTTCACAGATTTAACCTCCTGCCATCATCAGGGCCACCTACGTGTTCAGCATATCGTCAGTAATTTTTCCCCCAGAGGAAGCACTGTAATATTACAGTGGTGGTTAGCGTGCCAAAGGAGGTGCACCGCTACGGTCTCGTTCTCTTAGTATCCGTAATTCTCACTGACCTTAGCTGTTTTCCCCATACAGCTGCGTACGTCGTACTTCTTCCTCTGACGTGCTGCTGCGCCCCTTGTGCGAAAATGTGCAATGCGGAGTCCTCTGCCAGTCCTCAGTGTTAGTACCTTCTGTAATACGTTGGCGTACATCTCCAGGGAACGGCGTCTGCAAGTCCCCGCCAGCACTTGAAATTCGTTTCCTGCTGCTTAAGGCGTCCAGTGTCCAACTATTCCCGGAGGTGCACGAGCGTTACTCCACTAGAAATAGTTCTTCACTACCGTCTCCACGTATGTGCCGCATCCAAAATCTGGTGTTCTCCGTCCTGCGCAGGTAATCACGAGCGGAGTCGCACGCGCTGCAGATCGCTGTTATGTGTCAGCTAATGCGCTGCCCGTATCCCATTGAAAGAGTTTTACTAGCTACCAATCGGAACTTCCACTACAAGGGTGGCAAGGACCTTCGTGCGCCTTCACGGCCGTCCGGTGGTGTCGCGCACTGTGGCGTGGCGAATAAAGAACTTAACTTTCCGATGGGGTGATATGACAACCTTCGCGGTTCTTTGGTGCCCGCCACAATGTAATTAGAGCTGCTTCCTTACGGCGCGTGGAGTATGCCAGAACTGTATACAGGATCACGAAGCCTTTTCCTCACACTCGCGCCCCCGTCGAGACTTACCGTTCCACCTCCGCCACGCAGCTATACATACTATGCTGCCACCAGGGATGCCGCTGCTGTCCGCGCTCACCTCGTCGTCCTCCTCCTCCTGTAACGAGGCGTAGTAATGGTACACCGACCCGTTGGGGAAGGAAGTGCTCCCCCGGGACTTCATTGCAGCCATTCGCTTTTGGCAACCATTTATTATTATAACCATTACTGCTACTGCTACACCAACACATTTGTACAGCGCCCTCACGGAAGCGCAGTCCTCTGTATCGGCTTCGGTTGCAGAGTAGCAGCGCGTGGTACAGTGTAGTGGGGCACCTGGTGCGCGGCGTCTATAAATCCATTGTACCCGCACGGCCTAGTCAGAAGTTGTATAGCAGGGAGAGGACCGGATCGTAGGTCGCACCGACCAACGGTGACCTTTCACATTCACTGTAGGCCTGAACATCTCTGCAGGCTCTCCTGTTATCGCCCTGCTTGTGTGTTCAGACCTCGGGCACGCCACATGGCTTCCCCCTAGCGGTTGAGCACGCCGTTGCCGCCACTAGTCGACCGCAAAAGGAGTAAATCCTTCCCCCCTTCCCAGTGTATAACAGTCGGAAAAACTTCCCGTTCCGCAAAAGCGTCCACGGCAAAAGGCAGAATTGATGCCCTCGTGAATCTTGTCACGTGGTGCTGCTCTTTTTTGTCCTCCCTCGTCGCTGCGTCGTGACGCAGTCTGTCCTTCAAAAAGTCCAATCCCAGACAAAGCTGGGGAGCAACACGGAGTATTCCGTTGTTGTTCCTTTTCCCTCTGCGTAGCTGCGGTTCTGCGTTTTCTCCCTCGCCGTTGTTATAATTTCCCCCCTCTCCATTCATGTCTTCAGTTTCCCTCCATTGTCATGCCTCCATTCCACATTCCCGCCAGACGTAATCCTGCCGCCTTGTCTTCCCCCTTTCACATACATGAATGTCCCATGGTTCCTATCGGTCCTTTCTCGTGCTTCTCTCTGTTGACTGCCCACGCGGCGGCTTTCCCAAAACAACTGCGAGCTGCGCTCCCTTGCCGATATTTGCACACTTCACCTACTATTGTCTGCTCTTCCATATTCAGTGACGACTTCCTATCTTTGTTGATGTAATCATTCAGTAATTTTTCTTTGTTCTCCTTCGTGCATCGCGAGGTCTCTCGTGGTGTTTCTGTTGGTCGTATGAAGTATCGACCACTGCCGCAGTACAGTTCCTACTGCAGCGTGTCACTCGTCGTAGCTGGTGCCCTACCGAGTGCAGGCAACTGAGGCATGCGTACTGTATCGGGTATGCACTAGTGGTGGGCGGATAAAAAAGTAAGCGACCAATAGTAGAGGTGTCGTTCAGGCCTGTCTCTTAGCACATCTATCGCGTTTTTTCCCGTCGCAAGTAGACCCGTAAAGGCTTGCGTCGTCGCTGTTGCTCCTTTGTGTCACTCTTTCCTCGCCTTCGTTTTGCACACAATGGCGGCAGGGGGCCAGCAGCTTCTTCGCATTACTCCTGAGAAGGTCATAGAGTTTCCAGCAGCTCCTTATAGATCGACTGCGGCGGAGCTGCAGCTGCGTAACGTATCTTCGAGTTTTGTGGCGTTTAAGATCAAGACCACGGCCCCCAAGAGCTATCTTGTTAGGCCTTCGACAGGCATTATCGCGTCGGGCGGGACGGAAACGGTCCAGATTGTGTTTCAGGCTTCGTCCGAAGAGCATGCCCGTGCGTGTACAGATCGCTTCCTTATTCAGTCTACTGCGGTGCAGTCTGGTACCGCGCTAGCGAGAGATTACTGGCAGACACTCGATAAGGATAAAATTGAAGATACACGTCTCTCTGTCGTCTTCCATTCAGTAGCACAAGGAGGCTTTGGAGGTGCGGTTATGCCCGGTTCAGCAGCAGGAGGCAGTGCTGCTCCAATGGGTGAACACCTTCACACAACAACAGGCCTACCTGGCTCGTTTGGTGGAGCAGTGGGAGCACCAGGTGCAGCAGGAGGTGTTTATCCTGGAACGAGTGGAGCCACTCCCGCTTCGGGCACGGCGGCAGCAGGCGGTAGTAGCTCATACTCTGAAGATTTGAAGAATCGATACGATCAGCTGGTGGATTACGCACTGGCATTGGAACGCCATAAGGAAGACCTCGTGAAAGAAAATGAAGCTCTGAAACAGCAGCTTAACCGCAAGGGTGCAGCGTCACACAAAACAGCTGGTATGGGGTTTTTCGAACTGTGGCATTTTCCCGTATATGTTTTCATCGGGGTTATTATATGGTACCTTCTTGGAAGATCCAGCGATACCAGCACGAAGTCCGCTCTTTCGCATAGATAAAACCAGGCCTGCATTCGGTGTCGCCTTCAAATATCATTCGGCTCGGTGGAGATGTCGGTCCTTCCGACCTGTCGGTCCTTCCCACATCCCAATCGCGTGTTAGTGGGGTACTTTTATATTCGTCGCTCTCCCTCATGTTTCAACGTCAGCCGTTACAGTGTTTCTGTTTGACGCGGATGCGAGCGCGTCTTCGTGTTTTTTGCACTAATATGGACCTCGCACGGTCGTACGCTATTCGTGGGAGGAGTTGTTCCGTATCGCACTGAATCGTGGACTGGTGCACAGGCAGCCGTAGGAGAGGCACATATGTAGTGAAGTTCAACCACCCCGCCTGCGTTTCTTACAAGGCCGTCGATATGTGGGAAGTCGTGTCGTAGCTGCGTCTGCTGTGACGCTGTGGTTACATACTGAAGCAAGTGTTTGATCCACATTCTCCGTCAAAGACAACTAGGCCAATTTCCTGAAGCTGAGGGGGAGTCCATTTTTTTTCTGCCATAACAACAGCGCGTCACGCTTTCGCACACGTGTGGTGTCGCCGCTAGCCATTACTGACGGGTTGTGACTGTACTGTTGTTGTCTCCTCTTATGTTAAAGGCGCTAAAGTATAGCTTCCGACGGAACAGCGTGCGGGTGTAGCACGTTGTACCGCCTGGCTTGAGTGCACGAGTGAAGGCGGGCATAAGAAGCCGTGTGTCTTTTGATTTTCAGCGCGTCGCGGTGTGAAGATGTTCACAATTTGACGTTTCTCCATTTGCGTACTGAGTGGAGTTGCGTGGTCCTCTAGGCTGGCGAATACCGTGCTTCGAGGCTAACATACATGCGCTTTCTGAAGCCCCTTCCAGTGAAAAGGATTTTCTCCGGGGCTACGGGTGGATGGCCGATTCTCCCTGCGTTCGATGTTTCCGCGCGTCTCTTGCGGCAGTTGTCATTGTCCGACTTTCAGGAGGCTGGACGCATGCAGGATGAAAGCAGTACACCGTTGAACGAAAGGAAAGACAGTGTTTTCTCCACGCTTACCAAAATGGGTAGAGGGAAGCCAACCTGACCAGAGCAGAGGGTGGCGTCTGCATAAATTCGTTTTGCTCCGGTGCTACATTGACAACGACAGGGGGAGAGGACTCATAGACAGGCGCCTTAGGAAACGACTCAAGATTTGTTATTGCAACGCTGTTGCGGGAAGTGCTGAGCATTTAGGTAGAAATGAAGGTCGATGAAAGGCTGGTGTAAGATCTGCGCGAGTTCATCCTTCTGGGAAGGTCGCTTCGTAGTGGCTGTCTTCTTGTTTCCGTCTTTCTGTGTGCCGTCGTGGTCGGCCCCTTGGCCGTGTGCCTGCACTGGAGTGCGCTGCATGATTTTGCGTCATGTCTCCGACATTTTACGCGCAGCATCAGGTCCTTTTGCGTATGCTGCGTGTAAGACTCGTAATCGAAAATGGAAACCTCACACCAAGACGTGTGTCGAAACAGGCGGTTTACAAAGATGCATTGTGTATTCTGTACAGAAATAACCCAAGGGAGAATTCTGTATTTTCGCACGTTGCGCTGCTTTGCCGAGATTACACGACTAGAGCTACGAATACGCACGTAGAGCTCCTTGACCACATTTGCGCGTATGCGGCAACGCTTTCCATGTGAAGACGTAGGTGAATATGCACATATGGCTGTGTCGGCGGCTCTCAGTCTGCGGGTATGCACACTTCACTCATCCACGTATACGTACGTGCGCGTGGCACTCCTCGTAGTCTGTACCTTAACATCCTGGCAACACTATGTTGACGGTATGCCACACTTTTTAGCGTAGTCTGCGCAGCTCCGAAATACCCACTTTTTGTACAAATGAATTCATTGGTAGCTTATTTGTGAAGGCACGTTCCTGAGAGCGTAAGTCACCCTGTACGTCACTGTCCAGCAGAAATCTTTACAGCCACGTGTTTCGCCCGCATTGCACGAATATCCATGAGGTTTCACGCCAACAAGCGACCGCAGTCCAGCGGTAGAAGCCAGTGGGGGCAGATATTCTACTAGTAAAGTTGACGCGACCGAAAGCCCGTGCAATCCTCGTTTGTGTCCATTCGTGGACAAGATGTACTAGAGCTACAGCGCAATTCCAAATAGACCAAGGCAATGAATGGCTCACATCGCAGAGCTAGTGAAAGTTTACGTTCGTGTAATAGAGGATGTGGTAGTGATTTTACTTCACAGCACTTCAATCGACGCAGCTGAGTGCGTTTTGCGTACCCTTCGTGGAGTGCGTACCAGCACAGCTGCTTTCTGCACACGAACACCCATGCATGCGCAAGTAACTACGCACGCAGAGAGCCGCAGAAGGCCTTGACGGCAACACTCACAGGGGCGGTGGTAGTTTTGTTTCTCTTTCTTTAGATTAGGTCCCCCCTTTCCTCCACACCCTCTTTCCACTACAGACTTATATTTTAAGATACGCTGTGAACTTCTTCGGACTTCCGCACCAGCACCGAACCTCCTCGTACCAGATAGGTATTGTACTTGGTTACGGGGCTGCCTGCAGCACTCAGACATGCGTGTACAAGTTAAATAACTAACGCTGTTACGGAAGAAACTCCTGGGTCTGTGTCACGATCAACAACTGTATGGCAGGTGGCAACGTACCTGTGCGAATGTGTACCAGTGCACGAGTGAGTGAGAACTTCCGTGCATGGCCTGCGTTCAGGGCAAGCCACGTACGGAGGAATACACTTTCTAGGCGAAACGGCAAAGCCATGTGGTCTACTGCTTCTGACTGGCATGGCCCTCCAAACTGCGCTGAAAAGACACACGCCTGTCTGCTGGAATGCGAGGAGCAAATCTCTACCCAACCACTTCAGTACCCATGCGTAATCACTGCCTTTCCGGAGGATTTTACTAGCAGTCGCTCGACTTGCACGCTTTCGGATTAGTCTGCGAATCCCCGCAGGTCCCCATGTCGCGTACGCTCTGGCCACACTTGAGACATAAAGGCATAATACCGCACACAACAGCGAATCTGCCGGGAGCTACGAAAACAGCAGTCCATGGTGCCATTATATAGTATACGGAGTGAGACAGGACAAGCACGTTCTGAAGGCTGCTGTGTGGGCAGAGGAGTCCACACCTGCAAGGACCCAACATACCACCCGAGTTCCCCACCGCATGAATCCGGACCTACACGACGAGGTGTACAATCACAAAGCAAACAAGAGGGCGGTAAAGCGGCGTGTACGTGGAACTTCCTTTGTCACACCAAACGTACCGCGCTGCCTACACATACATGTTCGTGGATGTCTGTGTCTCTCACCTTGCTACCAGTGCATTACTATGTACCACTGTCAAAACTAAAACTACAAGGGCAGCGTTTGAAGGCGTCAACAACACTGTACGTGCACACAAGTAGTAATGCGTTGACATTGTTATCAAGTATCCACTTGAAAAAACGCTACCCAGCAAAGCAGCCATTGCCGGAGTAAGGCATGTTCGCTCGTGTATAATGAGGGACCGCGGCGTTCCTCATTAATATCCAGTCTCTTACAGATTTCATACGCAAATATGCGACAATATATCTAGGTATTATGCGCTCGTGCTCTTCCTGATTGTTCACTAAACGCTCCTGTCTCAGGCGCCCACGTTTCGATGCAACGCACGCCGCAGCGTGTCTTGGCCAAGCTGTAGCTATTGAGCATCAGATAAAGCACAAATCACCAGTGGCTTTATCTGGATGGCGGCACCTAGTTTTTGACGTTCTCGAACGAGCATTTTAACGCGCATTACTGGAATACTCCACCAGTATGGAAATTGTTGAAGCAGTCCCAGATATCTTCGCCTCTCCCCAAATCCCCGAGGTTCGCTACTAGGCCGTGGCTCTGCCTACTTGAAATCCTCGCAATAGTAGAACTAGACAGATCTTTTACCATCGGCTTGTCTGTCACTCTCCTTACATTCAAAGTAAGCAAAATGTTTTGGTAGTTTCACTGAGCGATTTATCAGGTGCGCAGACGCCACTTTTGTTGCTACAAACCGGCGCACGCATGCCAATACACAGCAGAGCGAAGCTCTTGCGCATGCACAGGAACATCATCCAGTTTACAACAGGGTAATCACAGCTCCTTTTGAACAATTTTATGGTGAAAACTACTACCGTGTGTACGCAGGCAGTAATCGCCTGTCTGAGTAGGCGTTTGAAAGACGTCTCCGTGAGCAGTGGAGTATTCTAATATAAAGCAACGAGGGAGGCTGCAGTACCGCAGTGTAGCTTTGTGTCCGACATTCAGTCTGAATTCATTTACCCGCACCTTCTTCTTGTCTCTGTGTACACGTCTGCATAGGGACTAAAGTATGATATATGTACGCATATATTGAGAGATGGGTTAAAGGTACCTTCCCGTTAAATGCGGCGCCCTACACTAGAAGAGTCACCCTCAGACGATTTACATTGCTGCAACTGTGTAGGAAGTCGTCCCCGTTCTTCACCACCGAAGATATCCGTATCGGTATTAAGTGTGCGCATTAGCTCTTCTCTCTTCACAACTACCGAGCATCTGCGCAGCCCGTAGTGCTTCGCGTTATCCGCCTGCGGACGAAACGCTACTCAGCCGCGCGTATTTTCCGTTTATGGTGCATCATGCTCGCTCGAACGTTCAGCTCAAAGTCGACCCATCACTCAAAGCTGCAGGGCGGAAACGTGTCCTTCATAACAAGTCACCGTAGTGCACGTTTCCCTTGTTGGGAAACATGCGTCATCATGCAGGTTGAAAGGTGGTGAAAGATTCCAAGAACAACTTTTTGTGGATGAGCTAATATCATCGAAAACCGACAGCGCTTGGTTCTTTCATAAAATACGTGAGCCGTGACTGTCTACCGTCTGACGCATACTTATCTCGTGGACATTATTCTTCGAAATCTGCACTCCTGGCGTTCCTTCTGTCCACCAGCGAAAATACACTTCCCTCTGTGCCTCGGTATAAGTGGCCTACGAGGTCGAAACGTGTGGCCTCCCCATTTTCTAATTATCGAATGAAAGCTTTGTAATCTGCGCGTACGGGCGATGCCTAAAACTTGCTGCTCAGGCCAGAACGCCCTTTTTCGGGCTCCCGTGTCTTCTGTGGCTGCGCTCCAGCCACAAAGACATTGCGCCCTTTATCTGCGCATGGTCGGTCAGTTGCATTCTGTCTACGTCCGTCAAGATACCGGCTTGCAACGCTTTTTCAGTCCAAGTATCAGCCACCGAGACGTGGTTCCGTACCCGTCGCCTCCGGTCCCAACTTCACCGCACTGTGGGCCTCTGTATGTGTCGCCAACAACTTTTCGCACGCCACACCACCTCCCTTGGACGTGTAAGGCACGAGCGCCGGCCCCAGGCCTCCTGCAGCAGCCAGTTGGGGGATCTTTTCGAAGGCCCAGGCACACTGGTATTGGTTGCTCGAAAGAGGGCACGTGCACGAGATACACAAAACGTGCGCCGGCACGCGAGCTTTCCTTGCCCAATGAATGGGGAGGCGTTTTTACGACAGAAATCGACGCCTTCGCCCAACGACGTCGTTTTGCTTTTCTCCCTTTGAGGGCCAGTGGAGGCGTTACCACAGGCTCAACAGACACGAAATCTGTTGCGAAAAGCGCTCGTGCGTGGGAGCGCAGACTGGAAGAAAACGACCAAGGGGCGGTCGACCGCCCTATCTCGTTGAATGACGAAGGCGGTACAAAGACGCTCCTTATGTCGCCTGCAGCAATTCATAGGATGCAAATACTCTGCGCACGCAGACGTGTACAAGAGTCAGCTGGTAAAAAGACGGGTGATGGAGGTTATTTTTTGCATGAAAAAGGACACACAGAAGAAAAATCGTACAGGGATGCGCCGCAGCCCGTGGTAGGGCTTCAAGTACGCGTGACGAGTGGCGGATGCTCAGGCTACCAGTACAGCTTCGATTTGTTGACGTTAGAAGAAATTCGGGAGTTATGCGGAAGTGAAGAATACAGGTGCGGACATACAGAATTCGACATCAAATAATTCCCTATGGAGTGCTTGCAGATAGTGGCACAGCGAGAAGAGCACACGGGCAGCATTGCACCTAACCAGTCGTGGAGATGACGGAAGGCAGCGACATACAAAGCTTTCACGTGAGGACGTTCTGCAGCATTAGCCGAGTCTTGAGGTATATTCTGGACCACGGCAGCATTTGTGAAGCATGCATGCACACGAGGGGAAATTCACGCATGTGGCGTAATAGATAGAGTGTCCACAATGTAGAAGATTAGGACGTTGTACTAACCGCCGGCAGCAAGCGTGCTTTGTGCCATGATATTGTCTACTGTGGTCTTGCACATTCTGTGTTGCCAGCGTCTTCTGGCCGCCCAGGCCGCTGAGCAGTCGGCTAACTTCGACCTTGACAAAGACTGGCCCTACAAGAGCTACTCATGTGGTTCCACATGCAGTTCCAGCTGCTGGGATTGAAAGACCGGCGTTTTCCTGTGACGCCACTGGAAGGGCATGTCCTGCCACGATCGGGTCTCAAAAGGTAGGTGCAGGCATCGAAAAGCAAGAAAAACAGAAGGAAGACACGTCGCAAGGAAGCAACGGAAACGAGCATGTTTCCACGACTTCTGGCTGGTGCGTGGTCGTTGATCGATGTAGTCTTCCTCTCTTCGGGAGTACTTCCGTCATCGACTTCGAGGACACGCTGGCAGCCTCCGAATTTATCGTGCAACAAAACGACCGGGCAGAAAATGTGTGCAGTTGTGGGCGTTCCTTCGCGCTGAAAGATGAATTTTAGACAACGCTGCCTTGGGAGCTGGATCAGTTTCACCGCGAGAGTGGACGTTGGTTAGTGCCGTTTGTCGTGTGTCAACAGTGGTCGATTTCTCCTTTAGGTCGCATGCTCCGCGACCAGTTTTGATGACTGCACTCCCCGAACCACACCAGCGTCATTGCAGAGACAGGTCAAGCGAGCACGCACTGTGATCTCATTCCGATGTAGCAAATGCGCAGCACACGAGTCACTCAGGGGGCAGATGAGATAAATGTACCGTGTCATGAAATTCCGCGAGTGGACGGCGCTGTAGCTTGTAACTACGTACGTCGCACCTGTGCAAGCGGCGGACGAGCAGGTTGCATTCCTTTTTAAGTGAAGGTGAATCGTAGTCGAGTTTGGCAGGAGGCCGCCTCTAGGCTCGAGATTTGTAGATAGGCCGCGGGCGATGGAAGCATCTAGATCCGTTTTCAGAATATTTGTCCGAAAAAAGTCACGGACAAGAGCACAGGCAGGTGTAATCTTTTCAGGAGCGTGCGCATGGCGGTCAACGTGTGCATCCTGAAAGAGAATGCTCTGTAATACTAACATTTTTGTCAGCACAAATGCGCCAGCCAACGATACCCCCTTGCCTGGCAGACCCCAACAAAACACACCCTGTGTGTACTAGTGTGGACGCGTGGATTCACTGCGTCAGTACATTGCTGTCTTAAACAGTCGAGTGGTCTCCTGTGGCAATGTGTTTTTCCACCACGTAG
The DNA here is from genome assembly GCA_000727475.1 of Sarcocystis neurona. Taxonomy (NCBI): domain Eukaryota; phylum Apicomplexa; class Conoidasida; order Eucoccidiorida; family Sarcocystidae; genus Sarcocystis; species Sarcocystis neurona. The sequence goes on from KL647309.1 coordinate 1,116,363, forward strand.
ACCTCTCAGGTGTGCGTCTACGAGTACGAATCATGCCCCAGCTGGTTTCTAATTTACTACAAACTTCGGTTCCTGTAGTGCAACCTCATATCCACGTGCGCCGTGTACTTTTTCCATTCAGAAGTGTCGTGAGAACCAGTGTTCTATTTGGGGTTCGTCTCTGAGGTCGTATCGTCTGCAAATACCCACACACAAAGTCTCTCTCTATAATAAGCATGTTATACAGAGGAAAATGTATGTGCGTCGACGCGACGCGCACGTTCACTTGTGGTCAAGCGTGAAGGCTTCCGGGCCTTGAGATGTTTCCATAAAGCAAAACGTAATCGTATTGCCTTAAGCAAGGCAGTAACCGTGCCGCCGTGCTTGAGGGACGGCAGGACGTGGTCAAAAATGGAAAATTGCCAACGAAGCCTCGGTTGTACGCACCGCGCACTAGATATCTTGAATTGTTGTAGGTACCCCCCAGGCACACAGGTAGTGTAATTTTCGCCGTGAAAGATCGCGAGGGAGAAGGAAGTCTTACTCGATAGCTTATCAAATCCAACAGGAATACACACACATCGTGACGTCCTTCTAAGACGTAACCCGTGTGCGGCAGGCTTCACGTGAAAAAACCCGTTACGATGCAGCAACGGTTATCGTTGTAGTCGCGTGCACGATGGTGGCCTCACTGGTTGTCCAGTTAATAAGTCCAGTGATGTCCTCTTGCTCCCGCGTTGGCTCAGAAGGCCAAAACCGGCAACTGCCCTGTCAGCTACACGCAGTAGCAAGCGATAGAGATTAGTGTGGTAGTTGCTGCGCGGTAGTTACCCGTATCGTTACCGCTGGGAGAAAGACTGGTTACATCCGTCTTTCGGCGTCGATTTCAGTTGAATATATCTGCACTTGCGCTATCAACTTTTCTACGTAGCGCGGTCTGTAGACCTCTTGTACAGGCAACCTCAGTACATCATAAAGTGTCAGCTGTGTCTGCACGGCATATAGTCAGGCAGCTCGTGATTCGTTCACCTTCGGCTACCAATGTGCGGATTCGAAGTGTCTAGAGGGGCTTCCTCTCACAAATGTAGAACTCCGCATAATATGCCTGTGGGAGCGTCTGTGCTTATGAGGTGTTAGATAAGGATGAAGCACCTAAGCGTCTCTTTTGACATCTTGGGCAGTCAGGAGAGGGCGGGTGAAAAGATCATTTTTACGAGTTCGCTCAACAAAGTGCCACAGTTGTTGAACATGCCGACATTGTCGGCCTTAGTTAAACAGGCAACCTTCTACTAAATACATAGTTGAAAAAAAGCCTTCCGCAGGGTCAACAGAGGGGCGGACCTATCTGTTTCAGTCACAAACGCCGTGTCAATTGAGCATATCCGTGCCGCTCATCAAAATATATCCAGTACGTGTACAGAAACAAATTCGCAAGCATGCCGCTACGTCAATTCCTTGCGTCGGCGCCACTTGGGATCATAGCCAAAGACCAGAACGTCTCCTAATAAACGCTTGTATCGAGTGACTGCGCAAAGGGACGCGGCCGCGAAATCGTATCCGCTGTGGTAGGGTTTTGGCTCTAATGGGAAGTAGCGTGGAACAGCATGTGTGTATTATCAGCAACGACGACGAGGGGCAAGAAGTTCCGCCCTTTTTCAACGGCTGCGTTCCCGTCGGTCCCAAGGAAGTTGTGGTGGGGCGCAGAAGTTTGCTCGCCGGGGCTGCTTTGTGGCAATGTGTTCGCTGCTGCACGCGGTGTCGTCACTGACCTATTGTGAGCACCGTCGCGCACCAGCATCCACCCATTACGTGTGTTGACCTGACTAGCCCCTTTTCAGCCACTTAGGCTAAGTTATATGCGGCACTGCAACAGAACAAGCAGACTGAAAGAAGGTGCGTACATAATTCATACTTCTCAAGCGTACGTAGCACCTGTCCCTGCTAAACGTCTCACCTCCCGCGCCCCGGTCGCGACGCCCCTCCTTTAAGCTTGACAAATACGATTTACAAGCGAGTCTCGCCTGCTCGCCTTTATCAAACACCTTTTTTCTCTTTTGTTGTCCCCCGGCTTGGGATAAGAATCTTGTGCTGATCTGTTCTCGATAGCCGACTTGGGATCAGAATCTTGTGGTGGTGTGTTTTCGGTCGCCGCTTTGCTGCTTTCCCTCGTGCGCGAGGTGCTCAGCCATCCGGTGGATCGCGTGACCAGTTGCAGCCCCCAAAGGAGGGTCCTCGTCTCTCACGCAGCATGCCTGTTCATCTCCTGCTCGTGCACACCATACATCTAAGTCATCGTGTCAGCTGCCCGCCGACTGTTCAAGCTGCTACTTGTTCGGCCTTGCATCTGGCGCGGATTCCAAGTTAACGGACGTCTCTGGCTCCTAAATACAGCCAAGCTGAGAAGCCTAGACGCTCCTTCGTACGCCTGTGCAACGGAATTGCAGACAGAAAGCACGACAGGTACAGCAAAATCTCTTCACCAAGGGTACACGGGCTACTACGTGGCCCCAAGGGCAGTGCGTCAACCTGCACGATCACGGCCAGAGCTACAAAATTAACGGCCAGAGAAACGAGCTTCTATTTCCTCCGCAGAAGTCGCGATAGCTCCAGAGACCCCTCGGAAAATTTCAGTATAACGCTGAAAGACAAACTTACTTTCGTGCAGCAGCCGCCGACAAGTGCAACGATGGTCACGTTCGCACAGCAAATGTATCCTCGCAGGCGCGTGCGTTTCACACTTGCATGCACACACGTGTTGTCAACGTCAGCGCTTTCAAGTTCACTGCCACTGCTGTAGTTCCCACTACCCTATTCTGGTGACTCTATAAATTTTACTGCTCTCGTGCCTTGTGTTCCCACACGGGGAATATGGGCGTCGACAGCCGGTAAGGCTCTGAAGCTTCTTGAGCTTAACCCTGGCCTGTTCGGCACGCCGCTTGAGCCGCGTGAGGGATGGCATTCCGCAGTGCTCTTTCAACGCCGCAGTTGTCTGTAGTGTAGAAAGAAGCATTCCAGGCGCGTGTAGAATTTGAGAGTCTTTTTTTCTCGTCGGCGACAAATAATTTACAGAAAACTGCAGGACAGCATGCAAGGTCGTTTTTTATAAGCTCTCCAAGAACTTCAACTCAGGAGGACATCTAATGCTTCTATGCACTACACCCGGTTTGAGTCTCATCCTCTCTTCAGTCCAGAGAGCGCATAGGTTGCGTCCGTCCCGAGCTATTCTTCTAATGCCTCGACGCGGTTTCAGTTGTCCCTCCTGTGAGATTGGTCATACTGCAGCACTCGCCCTAAGTAACCATCCTTATGTGTCCTCTCCGCAGACGCGATATAACTTAACCCCTCGAGTCACACTTTGCCGGCATTCGAAGAAGTTTCATAGACGACAGAATAAAACATCGGATAAGAAAAGACGTCTCCGCGAAGTCACATACGTCAGCTGGGTGGCGTAGCGTAGCACAAGCGTGCCTTGCATCCTCTCCTTTTTACGTCGCTTTCGGCTCTGTGGCAGTGCAGACGGCATCTTTACGACCTCTCATTGTCACGTCTGTAAAGCTATTAGTCGGGCACACGCTGGCTTGCGCAGTAGCATGAACGCGCCTCTGCGTCTCGTGAAGCGAAGAGGGTCGACACTTTTCTCACATATCTTGTTCGAGCGAGCATCAGTATAGACAACTGCATCCACAGTCGTACAGAGCGACAAGAGTACTAGCCTGCGTTGCCGTTGCGCCAAACCCCCTCATTGCCAAGCTTCCTCCCAAATACCCTCATTCCTGCGTGTGGTGCTTTTCCTTCCCTTCGTACGTCCTCTAGCACATGTCGGGGCCTTCAGAATAGCGGCAATGATTGATTGTGGTTTTGTGACAAAAAATATCACCCGCCTCGTGCCAGTGCACAGATCCTTGCGAAGAATCGTCGTCCACGTAAGGCGAGAACCGTGTAGCTGCGTCGGGAAGCCATGGCGCTGGGCGGTGCTTTACGACGTGGTATCGCAGGTGAGCGAACCTTGAAAAGACGGAGCAGGTATCACACCAACATCGAGTGCAGCCGGCGTTTGAGGAAGTATGACGTCTGCCCCAGTATCTGCAGAGTTTGCCAGTCACGGGGTAATGCAACTACCCACATATTCACGCTACACGCTATTCTGCAGTGGTGCTGTACACGAACTAGCATCGTCGTTCTGTGTGAGATTCACAAATGGACTTTAGCCGGTCCTGACGGTGTGAGCCACACTGTGGACGCAAAAAAGAACCAATACCACTGATCAAATAATACTGCTTCGCAGTGAAGAAGCTCACTCGGAGTGTAGATCGGTAAGCACCGAAGCAACGTAGGGAAGTCCACAGTTCTATTCTGAGGCGCGAGCGAGAACTGGAAAAGACGAGCTATGAATACAGTCAAGAGCTACGTTATGACTGAACGGGGGATCCTGCGTGGACTATCAGTTGTATATAGCCAGAGGAGGCACAGTTGTTTTAAAGACTCAGAACTAAGAGTTCCTACGTCCAGTATGGCACCTGCACCTCTGCAAGCAAGGACCGCATGTACGCGACACATTCAAGTAAGAATTTCGTGCGTCTGCGCTACAGTGGTCCACGTGTAGATCTAATGGAACATAAAGTGGCAGATTGTCGCATCGAAAGCGTAACCTCTCAACCTCTGCGCCGCCAGGAGCGCATCAACAATTATCGAGCTCCTCGAGCGTGTCCCTGGGTTCGTTCGAAAGCATCCTGTTGCGAGGCTAAGCCACGCACGCAGATCGTGGAGCAGGTGAACACGAAGTCAATTCTGCCAACGAACACACCTTCAAACTCTCATTGAGACGTGTCTATCGGAGGCACGCTGCGAAATACGTGTCGTTTGCTTCGACCATTGTTTGGCACCCTTGCAGGTTATGGGTTGCACAATAACTTTGGTTCCAGAGACGACCGGCGTTGATGGACAGATCAGATCTCAGAGAAGTTTTCGTCGCACAGAGTGAGAGTGCCGCTCGCCACCTTTTGCGCGGTTCATACGAACTTGTTTCGTAGGAGGTCTTTACCTCTTGTATGGTGCTAGCTTCTTCATGACTACCTACCGAAAAAGTTCGGCATGACAACCTCCCGAAGAACTTCGGTTTGGTATCGTAGGAAGATATGCTGGCGTTACTCTCCTTTCCTCGAGTAGCCCTAGAGTGAGTTGTGTCTTGATCAATGATTGCTAACAACGTACCCATATAGGCAACACGCGGCAGAATGCGAGTTTACTCTGCACCAGACGCATTTTTCCAGGAACCCAAGACAGCGTCTCCAGCCAGCTCTACAGCGTGCGCCCACGAATTTCTGCCGACACATACCAATTGACAAAAAGAGGCTTTCAAGTAGAAATGGTGACCTGTGCTCAGGTCAGTGAGATCCTAGGGTACTGCTTCACTCAGTAGCCACATATTATACAGTCAATGTACGCAGCACCAGTGTATGTAACTCCAATGGGCGCACCAACTTTCTTCAGGTCGACGAGATGTACAGACATCCAGCTACGGCGGTCGCCTTGTCATTCGCCTGCTCGTACACACTTAACATACTACTCTACATCGTGTATAGTTTCGTGGAGCTAGGGCGCAGGGGCCAAAGTCTATCGCAAGGTGTAAGCATGAAAGTGGGTAGATCCGCGCTTGTGCTTGTACCTAATTCAGCGTGGCCAGCCAGCATTGTGCGACCGTGATTGACGACCAGGAGGGTACGAATGGCCTCCGGTGGAAAGTGGGAATGGTCGAGGGGAGGGCCGCACCAGCGGCTCAGGCGCAGGGGCGCGCAGGAGTTAGACGTCGTACGTTTCAACGTGCGACAAGCGTACTCCGTCCACCATTTGCCCAATCATTAACATTCCCTAACTGAAGACTCATCTACTGCGATACCAGGCGCAACTCGTTCGTACAAGAGGAGGGACATCTTACGTGAAGCTGCAAAATGGCTCGTCTTTTGACAAGACGATCTTAGCGAGAGTATCTTTGAGAATCTGTATTGCGCAGAGAGCCTAATTTTGTCTGAAGGTGGATGCACAAAGGAAGAATGTCACGGGGGCAAAGGTGTGCGACAGAGGAGACATTCGTTGACCTAGTCGTGCACCCGCGTATTTCCGTGTCGCAGCTACAACGACGCGTAACGAAGTTGCAACAGGCTGGCCCCTCACTGCCAAACTCCGGAAGAAAGTCTGCGTTGAGAATCGAACGGTTGCACAGCCACAAGGCTGTCACCAGCGTCAGCTGGCAAGAGTCAGTGCGTCTGATGGTAAATTGCGTTTTAACATGGGCTCCTCGTGAACTGCGGTATGCAAAGTCCTTAACTTGTGCTTCCGACTCCAAATCGCGCGATAGCCTTATTTTGCCCCTGCGTCACAGCAGCTCGGAACTCCAGCTACGCTAAAGAAAAATGTACTGCGCGTCTGCGTTGTGCAGCACGCTGCCACGTGGGCGTCAGTCTCGGGACACAGTATCATCGGAAAAGTGGAATTCCGCAGGTTAAAAAAGCCAGCCCCTTTTTTAAAGAGCATGGTGGACCGCGAAAGGCACACTTCTGTCAGTGTCACACGTTTGAAATCAACCACTGGATTTCTTTACCATGCGGCACATCGATGTCCTCGACTTCTACCACACTCATGCCTGGCCAGCTCCCCAGGTTCTCGTGACCTTCGGGGACCTGGCATTAGTAAAGTTGAAGTGTCAGGACGAAAAGACCAACAACTCTCCAGTTGCGATCCCGTCGACCGCGTGAAGCATCCCAGAAGACGCTGCGAAGTTTGCGGTCTTGCTCTCTGTGGAACACAACTGGCCTTCGGGGCATTACGTGGTCCAGGACTATCACGCTGTGTCCGTAACACGCACCTTGATCGGACTCGCTGAATCCGAGGGACATCTCTATGTAGAAGTGAGGCCCTGAGTGCATATAAAGTTGTAAACGCATGTACTTTCAGACCCAGATAGGTGGTAATTTGGCAATGCCAGCGGAATAACGGGGTCGTCGCTGTGGCGGCTCACTGGCACGATCGCACCTGACTAAGCGCGCACGGTCTCACGGGGTCCTCGCTCTGGTGCTTCGTCGCTCTGTCCCAGCTAACCACGGCTACAGGACGTCAGTTTCACAGAGCACTGGAGATGTTCGCAATATGATCAGTGTGCCTCTTACGGACCCAGCGTGATAGACCTGGATCACGTGATGGCCCTAAAGCCAGTTGTGTTTCACAGAGAGCAAGTCCGCAAAGTTCGCAACGTCTTCTGGGATGCTTCACGCGGTCGACGGGACCGCAACTGAAGAGTTGTTTGTCTTTTCGTCCTGACACTTCAACTTTACTAATGCCAGGCCCCCGAAGGCCACGAGAACGTGGGGAGCTGTCCAGGCATGCGTGTGGTAGAAGTTGAGGACATCGATGCGCCGCAAGGTAAAGAAATCCAGTGGCTGATTTCAAACGTGTGACACTGACAGAAGTGTGCCTTTCGTGGTCCAGCATGCTCTCTAAAAAAAGAACTGCCTTCATGGCTTTGCTGAATCATCAACTATCTGGGTCTGGTAGTACGTGCGTTTGCAACTTTAGATGCACGTAGGACCACACTTTTCGATACAGGAGTCTCTCGGATTCAGCGATTCCAAGGCGCTCTTCGGGCTCTATTGCCTTCCGTGATATGCGAGATTTTGAACAGTGGAGGGCATCACTACTGAAGCGCGAAGAGTGGTGACATACTGTTAGCTAGACACGTCTCTCAGGTTTAGCGAGTACATTGCGCTCTTGGGTACCGTAACGCTTTCCCTCACACATGAGATTTGAACGGTGGAGCGTGTTACGCCTGAAGCGCGAAGAGTGCTGTTGCCAATGAAACGCTGGGGCGCCACCACCGAGTGCATGACGGCGCTTGTATTTTCTGGTATGTCCTCTCGATAAAAGCTCATGGTTACGTAGTTCCTCCAAGTGCAACCGACGCAATGAGCAAAAAGCATGGCACTGATTCCCTCTATGCAGGCTGCCTACACGTACTGGCACACTTGACGGTATGCCTTTCACCAAATTCGGCTAGCAGAAGGAACTGCAAGTTCACGTCAGAGTAGCGCGACACGCACAAGGGCCGCTAGCGTGCTGCGAAGTACAAGATCCGACAATCCATGGCAGCGTACTCTCCGTCCTATGGTAGCGGACTACGTGGAGCAGCGAAACCGTTCCCTGGTTCGCGTTACACTTGTTTGAAGCGTGTATCAGAGCTACTGTGTACCGCTTGCCCCTGCTTACCACTTACATCGGATAGCATGAACTCGCTACCCGTAAGAAAGCAAACCTTGTAGCTTAGATCGCCCCCTGCTGGCAAACTTACCTTCAACTGACCGCACCGCCGATAAAAGCCTAACAAGGAGTTAGAGGACTGGTATGGTGCGATTACGCGCCTTATGGTGATTCAGCTTTAGATGACTGTACACCTTCTACGGTACTGCAGCACCAGCTGCACGTAGCAAAAGTCCGCTTCCCGAAGGCAGGGCCGCAAAACAACTATCGGAAATCTCCTAGTGGTGCCGCATCGCTTACACGCAGTGAATGCTCCCTTCCCCAAAGCAGGCCGCCGACGCAGCTGCTAAAATTTCCCTCGGCGTAGGCAATTACGTGGAGCGATTTGTGATTTTCCTCTACGGTGGCGCCTCTACTCAGTGGAAGGCACTCGAGTGAATAGTTGCATAGAGTGCGACTACATGGGGGCACTGCCAGTGTTGCTGTTTGGCCAGCTCTGCATCCACTGTCACCCTGCTCGTTTCCCTTCATTATTTACGTAGCACGTTCGTGTCCGCCGCTTGTCCTAAAAATTCGAAATTCAACGATCGCCGTTGCAAACGCGTGACTCTGCGTCTGCATTCAGCCCAAGTCGACTGCGTACGCTCTCTCCTGTAAGCCTGACAGATGCGGCCACAATTTCTTCAAAATAGCCCTCGCTGTTGTAACATCAGCGAAACGCATCCTCTGTAAACGGTGCAACGGAGCACAAGGAACTTTCTCAGAGCAGCCGCTAAATGCGAACTTCCTTGCTCGCAGCAAGTATGACGGAATAGGCGTAGCAGGCATGGGTCATTTGAGGCCGTCACAGACGGCCTCCACATGCTGGTAGCAATACGCTGTCACGCAAGTGGCACCCGAAACACGTAAGTTGCCGTGGTGTTGCGCCGTTCAATGTGACATCGTCTCTTGTAAGAAAAAGCGCTGTAATCTGCTTACTGTCCGCTCGGAATCATGCCTTGTTAGCTCCTCTACATGCCGAAGACGGTTACCGATTCTTCACGACTTCGTTGTGACAGCCACCAGTGCCTACTGCATCCGTCAACACTATCACAAGCGAGGCGCCAGAGCGGAAAAACGTGCGACGAAGTTGCAATTAAGAGCAAGCGGGGCTCCCCGGCGCACGAGGCAAAGCATATAGCACTGAACCAGATGCAGCAAGAGGCGATACGGCCGAAGTGGTGACCAACGAAAAGACGAAGCAGTGTGTGAGACTGTCTCTGGCCCGTGTTGTAGAGCCGAGCCGCCCGTTTGTTACTGCGGTGCACAACAGTTTGCCGCCTTACGTGACTCTGACATAGATCTGCACACTGCCGGCATATGCAAGAGCATCAACTGCCGGTCTCCACCTTGTACACAAACGCACACACACATTTGGCCCTGCTACGCCCCTCTAAATTGCGGAGAGCTTCTGTCATTCGTAGTAGACCGTCATGGATTGCGAGGCAGACACCGTTACTCACAGGGACGAGTAATACCTGTCTGAAAGTATTCAGACAGGCGGTCTACCCGACGACAGTCAGTTAATCATATTTACGTATGACATCCAGAGTGTGTATCTACTGTGGACTCCACAAATGACGATGTGACGTTTTTGTCTTTCCTTAGGAAAAACAAGCTTCCCTTGGAACGCCCCTGTGCCTGCTCGAAGTAATGCACTGAAATTGCAGAGCTCCCGCCACCTCTTCGAAAGGTCGCTCAGAAGCAGAACGAACTGAATCTGTGAACGGAATTTTGAAAAGGCCGCCCGTCGCATATGGATGGTTCGTCTTCCTCTGGCCAAACTCCGCGCAGGCAAAGTCCTTATGGTAACCGCTGATACACACACCTGTGCGGGTGGTTCGTTTGCTAGCCCACTGCATGCAAAGTTCTTACGGTAACCGCTAATATACACATCTGTGATGGTCGTTCGTTTGTTCGTCCATTGAAACAAAGCCGTTAAATGTAAACGAGCACCGGCGACTGGAGCCTTGTGTACCACCTGAGAGCAGTCGTGCTCCTTTAGCCCTTCTCCCCCTTCCATACTACAATCCCCTGAGAGCAGTCGTGCTCCTTTAGCCCTTCCCCCCTTCCATACTACAATCCCCGCGGAGCAGCTTTTTCAGCTATCCGCAGCACCTCTTCTGGCGGCATGCCCGGGACCTCATCTAGCAGCTGGCGTATTACTTCCACACGACTCTGTCCTGCGCGCTTGCTCGAACGATTCTGCCTTCCAGGGCGCTTGCTCTCACTTCCTTGACGCGTATGATCCCTGAACTGCCGGTCCTCTTGAAGACGACGTTGTGCAGGTTCCTCGGAACGTCCCGTGCTGTTGGTCGAACTTCTACCTTGTGCAGCATGCACGAAATCCGCCGTCCTCGATGCGTGGCGGTCGTCTGCAGCATAATTGGCTGAGTGATTGCGCCTGTCCGGTGCCCGACTGGGTCGCCTAGAACTACGTTGATCGTCGTAGTCAGCGGCACCCTCAAACTCGCCAGCATCCGCAGACCCGGTGGTTGCGAACTCGTACATGTCGCGAAGTTGATAGCGAAGGTCTTCAAGCCTAAACAGCAGCTCCTGTTTGCGAGCCTTGTAGGAGGCATTCAGCGCTCTGGAGTCCTGTTCGTTAGTCCCTGCGTCCATCCTCTTTGCCTCTAATTTTTCCTCTAGAGCCTGGAGCTCCTCCTGGGCCGCATACATATCCCGCAGGATGCGTCTCCTTTCCTGTACTCTGCGGCGCGCTTTGTCCTTCATTGCGCGACTACTGTGGCGGCGTTTCATCCACGACAAAAGTTCACCTATTCCCAAAAGCACTAGAGGAACGGTAATTCCAACTGAGAAATTGCGGACGAATGACCGAAACCATCCTTCAGGCGCTGGGGCTGGTGCAAGTGGAACCGCACGAACTGAAGGCGACGGGTGGTACTTGTACGTCCTGCCGTCTGCCATTTGAACTGTCAGTGCGAGGTCGGAAACGGACCGCGACTCCCCAGCTTCGGGCTGAGTCACTGAGCCATATGCTCCATGGGCTAGCAACACGTACAGACCCAGGGCACCGCCCACAAATCCCAGACTCACCAGGATGTTACAGATGTCCTTTATGTCCGGCCTCGCCATGTGGAAAGATTGGGCGTCAGTGACGGGCAGGACGTACAGCCCAGGATGAGATGCCACACGCGTCAGCGCAGGGGAATAAGTAGGAAATGCAGGGGTCACCGCAGCGCGCTACAGAGTTCAGTACTAAAGAAATGCCTTCGGTCTTCACGTGATCTTGTTTTGTACTTATGGGTGAGCACTACATGTGCAAAAAAGATGTGAAGTGTGTCTCTGGACGGTGACGCACTACAGCATAACGGACTGGCAAAATTGGAACTGAAGTCCTACATGACCGATGCGCTACGCCGGCTCAGCTTCGCGTCTCCGGGCGACCCACGTTCGCATACAAGTCATTGAACTTTCTTGGAAGACAGGCGGAAGACACTACTGCGGTGCATATGGATTTGGATTCATGGGACAGAACTCATTCTTCCAAAACACATACACCTAACAGTGTTTGTGGCGCACAGACAGCGTTATCCGCAGATTATGCGAAGTACCCGCAGCAAATTGAACGGGATGTCTAGTCTCCAGCCCAGCTGATCAGCAGGCAAAAATTAGCCAGGCGCCTGGAACCGCGCCAGAAATTCAAGAAGCTCCCTCCTCCAATCATTTCTACATTTGATGTCGGGCACATGCTCCTCAGAACCCTACAAAGACTCCAACATGACTACTGTAGGTACTTCTTGGGTGCGACTTCGAACGTGTCCTGCACAGAAGAAACGCGTCGCACACCGGGGCGCGGCATCTGCGCCCAGTAATGGAATATCTTTGCTGCGGCTAGGCGCAGCTTACCCCATTCTGATCCGCTGTAACGTCGGCGTTTGCAGAGTGCACACAGGCGTGTTCTACAGCTTCGGGTGTCCTCCGTTAACCACTTCATTGAAACACCGACGGACCGTTCTAGGGGGGCGAGGCACTATCCCGGCAGTGACGCGGATATCTCTGCCAGAGCACGTGCTCATTTGCAACTGCGACGGGGAAACACATTTATCCCGCGGGGCCCCTTTGCACCCACAGCACTTGTACGGGTGGATTTTCTGAACGCGCTCCCGTACGAGAAATATTTTTTCAAAACATGAATACACACAAGCGCACTTGTGGCCGCGAAAAGTTAGTGGAGTCGACTCCTCCGAGCGCCTGTCTCCACTCGAGTTCACCCGGCAGTGTTTAATAAGATACGGCGGGGCCGTGCACTGCATCGGGCTCAGCAGGTAATCGGAGAGAAGACGCCAACATACACTGGTTTCCCTTAGGCTGTGGAGCCCTAATTTCCTTATATATGCTGAAGGTGGATGACAATGTATGCATGCCAGTCCATGGGTACCACGGCGCCTGAGGCTCCGGCCTTTATCGTGCGTTGCGCAAGGGAGGTCATAGTCCTCCTAACCGTACTTGCCCGCCCCACAGCTGCACATAGTAAATCGAAGGCCCTCTTGTCGTGTGCAGTTTCACTGTCCACAATAATCTATGATTAGCGTTTTTATTTGTAATACTTTAGGTAGCCGCTGCTTTCTTTGCACTGCGCACAGGACGACCAATAGCGCCCGTTGTAGGAGATGGGAAGCATGCGCAGGAGCTCTGTACTGAGTAGGGGACATTGTTCAGCAGTTCTTCATCTCAAGGTGGAAGCGAATAACAGCAACAGTTCTCAAATGGTAGACAGTGCCGCGCAAAAGGAGACATGCCGATTGGTGATTACGTTTTTCCTTGCAATGGGGCCAACGCTCGAGGCACTCGTCGATTGTCAACATCCCTGCGGAACATTGGTCTGCCAGACAGAAACCTCTGCCCCCTTTCGAACAGTTATCTACAATATTTCAGGAGGTCCTCTTGCGAAGGATTCAGCTTTTTGAGGGTGGCTCGTATGTACTGTATCTGTGCACCAACCTTATTTCCCTATGATGGGATAGAGTGTTGACAGATACTTGGAAGACTTGGCGCGAGCGCCGGGAGGCGTCACGGACCAGGCGTTCATATTGCCGTCGTGCTCAGATGGCTGCCACGCGAGCACAACACGTGCGACGTCTAGCCTTGCCAGAAGTGCTCTATCAGCTGGGGTGAACACTTGATGAGCAGCTGATGCGAACAGCCACAACGCTACACCGACATGGCTTTCTGCGCGCAGAACAGATAATGGATGTAGTATGTGGGGTGGCTAACAGCCGGGACAGCACTGTGCACAGATGTGGAGGAGAGCGACGAAAGAGTCTGGCTGCAAAAGCCACCAAATCCAGTAGTCTCTATATGAATCACCTCCGGTATAGACTGGGGAAAGTCATCCCAGTCTCCGGCTTCAGGAGCGACTTCCTACCCTCGTTGTCCTCATATGAAGCAGTCCACTACAGACTCGACAAAGTCATCTTAGTCTCTCATCCCTGGGAGAGTCCCTCTCAGAGGTGCGTACTATCCCGGTGTGGTCCGGAAAAGCGCACCCTGTTGAGCGTAGTTCGCCAACTTCAGCAAACCCTAACCCGTAGAAGCATTCGTGTGCGGCTGTTTTCTTGTCTGTAGCCAGCTAGGTGTTCTTAGGCGCCGAGGTGTCGCCGCTCTTACGAGTGCTTCTCCTGGGCGCATGTGGTGAGTCTGCCATGGGGACGCACACGGATTTTCAACCCTACATCAGCAGCAGGGGTTCGAGTAGTGCACAACCACACTGCTCGCTCGTCTTGAGCTTGTACAAACCACGGAAACATGCTTGGCGACGCTGCCCTTCCAGCTCCTCCCACCTCAATGCGCCTGCTGTCCAGGAGTGCTGACTTTGTAATAAATGAGGGGGGCTTTCCTCTTAAACGCATCCCATAATGCAACTCCCGGCCATGCAACGTTGGAGGCGTGCAGAGGGACCCAGGTAAAAAGAATGTGTTATTCGAAGGCCCGACAATCCGTACGTCCGCACAGCCTCCAGAAACTGTTACACCAGAACTACGGTGCAAGTCTGTTCTGTCACGCTGTCTTAACCTTTACGGTTGTAGGAGCGGTGCTGCGTACCTCTACTCCCCTCCAGGGTTTCGTGGGGAAGTGCGATCTGCCGGGATTCCTGAGAGCCCGGCACTTCCATGAACTGGAGATTCAGGAGGAGGCACACGTAGTTTTTGCTCCTCTTGACGCTGGTCAGACAGCCGCGTATCTTCTGCTGACGGTGCGTCCGGAGCTGCTGCTCTTGCGTGTAAAGGTTGTCCTAGGCGGTCGTCGCCGCCCGGACAGTCAGCTTCTCTATTATTCCTAAGAGCGCCGTCTTGCTGGGAAGGTGGGGCTCGCTCGACGGAAGAAAAGCGGCCAGCAGATCTTCGCCCGCGATGGGCTTCAGGCTCAATATCCATCGCTGCGAAAAATTCTTCACGAAGTTTGAGTAAGGCCTGCTCAGCGGTGCACAAGAGAGCGCAGGACCACACCGCCGAGTTGTGCTGGACCTACACGCGGGTCGTGACAACCACTTGTGTGTTGGAGGCGTACGGCTTGCACAGAAGTCACAAACTGAAGCGTGCCCCCGTGGACAGATTCCGCGAGAGTGGAAAAAATGAGTGATCTTGCTCCCGTGTACATTTATTTTCGACTGTCCATAATCGCACTCGTGCACTGGTCGCGACGACGTGAACAAGACCGATGTTACGACCGTATAGATCTTCACCTCCGCGGGAGTGCCCATCAGCCGTATCACGACGTAGAAATGCAGACAAAACCCCCACAGCCGCAGGACAGGAATACTCTACCTCAGGGCCGGATAGTTTGCCCTTGGCGGCGTTGACTTTGCTCGCCGCCGTCTTTTCCTCTAATCGTCGCGCTGCGGCAATATGCAGAAGAGTCGCACACCTAATAAAACATTCTGACGGGGCCCGGTTTCATCGAGTTTCCCGATTCCTTTGCGGGTTCTGCCGAAATGGTTATGCAGCTCACGCACACTTGGTGCGGGGCGTACCTTCAGCCAAGCGTCTAGACTGCTCAATGTTCTTCTCTCGGCGCGTCTCTCTCTCAAACATCTGTAGCAAAGCACGCCCACAGACACCAGAGTGGACAGTTGCTCGATGGTACGGCGAAACAGGAGGGGCAGATGTATCAGTGTTTTCCGGAGATGCGCTGCCAGTATTTGATCTCACCTGTCCAAGAGCCACCTTCTCGTTGGCCCCGGGAAGATGAAGTGCCTCGCAAAGTTCCAGTAATGTGACTGTCCCGTCAGCGTCTCCTATAGCAACGTGCTGGCCTGTTTCAGGCGCACCCAGGACAATCCAGTCTTTGAGCGCGTAGTATCGAGGCAGCCACCGTTTAAAAGCCACTTGTTAAGCAAGCAATTCCATCGAGTTTTGAGTCGGTATTTTTTGTTCGAGAATTTGCAACTTACAGGAGGACCCACCCAGGTATGCTTCTATTCAAACTTCGTGGGTGCACAGATGTAACAAATTAGACACCGGCGTGGGTGTCCAATGTGCAACGACAAGCATTGATAACCTTGTACGCTGCCTCTTGTGTATTAGATTCCTGAGTGATTGTGACCGCGCATCAATCACGACTATTTCGGTGCAGCTCACCATTCATTTGAACAGCGATTGACCAGAGGGCTGCGTCGGACACCTGCACGAGAACACATGTGCCACTCAGATGCACGACAGCGACGTAGCAGGTCAGCAGTTCAACTTGTGTGTCGTCTGTTGTGCATGGAACCTTGCCAAACTCCTGGAATTCTGGTGAATATGGTGGCTGTTTCAAGACAAGATTAGAGTAAACACTCACCTTATGCTGGAATGTAACTTCGTTCTGCCTGTAGTAATAGTCCCAGAAATCCAGGAAACCGTCTTCACGACACACCTGTAATGAGAAAAAACACGCGGTCACCGCGCACAGATGGGCAGATACGGGTTACAAGAACCACGAGGGTTGCGCGTGCACTGCGTAAAGGGACGGTAATGATTTGCCACAAAGAGAGAGAACAACATTCAGCTGCAGAGTACATCACAGCAATGTAGAGAGGGGAAGCATTTTCCTTGAACTGGTGGCTTGCCATAAATAATCCTGGGCGAGTTGGACTCCATTGACCGGTTAAAAGTGGCGCAGGATGATGGTCCGTGCAAATGATTGGGGACTTGACTTCCTCCATCCAAATCTGAGGGAAACAAGGAGCCATCCAAGGCAGACTCCAGTTAAGCAGCAACAGAACGTTGTTTTGAAAACGTGACAATTGGAAGCTTTCAAAAGATGGACACACGTACCTTGGCAGTCCAGTCGCCAATCGTCAAGAAGTACTTGGGATGGAACGGGTTTCTCTGGATGCAAAGAAACGAGAAGACGCCACATCTGGTACCAGTATCTCACGATAAGTAGGGCAACCGAACTACTATATAAATGCTTTAAAAATATGCTCTATTTCAGCAATTCCCTCTCCCTGGCGAGTCCAGAAAGTCCTCTCAGGACTGCGCACCCCCCGAAGAACATTGACCGGCCAGACTTCTTGCGAAGTGTGGTACACGTCAGGAGGTCGTCTTCTTGTCTTCTTACCTGTACTGCGTAGACGGGGCCGTAGTGTTTTCCATTTTCCACGCCAAAGCGCTGAGCAATCTCCACGGCTTCCAAGTAGTGAAAAGACACACGTGAGGAACGCTACATTCTATATTGAATCGCGAAGTAGGACTGCTGTTAACGTTTCCGTGGGAGGCGCAGGAAACCACTGGAACATAAGTGGCTCGTCGTCTCCTATTCGACTATAACGAAACGCATCAAATATGGTCTTACAGTGAAAAACAAGTGCAAGGAACGGCTCGGAGACGTTTGCAGTGTGCGTTAACTCACAGGTGCCACTCCCTCTTTTAGGTTTTTTCTTCAGCGTTACCGTAATTCCTTGCTCCGTACCCACAAGGTACTTTGTAGGCTGTGCCCGGTGGTTCATCACAGTCGGTTCACACATAGTGTCACGTCATACCAGTTGACGAAGCTAAATCGTTTCGAAAAACTCTCTGGTGCCTCCGCCGGGTGCTCAGGGGGACGAGTAGCTGAGCGCACAACGAAGTACAATCCTTACTCCGGCGTCCACGCTCCACTCAAGCGACATGCCTCCAACCACCTCGGCTGTATTTGTGGCGTCGCACAAAACGCAGTCCTCAACTGGAGTTTTTAAATTTCTTGTATCCCACCAGAGGACGCGCCCATCGGTGGAAGCAGATACGAGTTCATTGTTAGTCTTGCTCTGTAACCTGATACGATCCACGCCAAGGTAGGGAGAACATCTGTGGCAACCTGCGGGGGAAGCCTTCGACGCGCCTTTCGCCTCGCACGCAAGAAAACTACACAGTTTGTTCCGAGTGTTGACATGGTTTTTCGACAGCACACCTCTTTACAAAAATTCAACAAGCAAGCCACCTCCCTCAGTGTGTCCGCAACGTTTACCACATAACGTCGTAGACAGGGTCGTAGTGACTCGTTTCCGTCTGGGTTGTTTCTGCTGGCTTAGTCCCTTTCCTCAGGTCCCAGAGTGCTACATTGAAATTGCCACAACAGCCACAGTACGAAGCCGTATTTCAGTGGACACCTGAGAAGGCCTGCCTTCCTTGCGAGGTGCGACGACGCTGATGTCTGCACCCGACTAGAAAATGTCAGCATGGGACCCCAACTGCGACTAAAAACGAATGCGTGCTCGCGAAGAGGTCAAAGGCAAAAAGTCTCGACACGGAACGATGACAGGTGCCTGCAAGGCATGAGACACTTCCTCACATATAAGGCCGCTGTAACATCCTCCGGCAATGACATCTGTTATTTTGCTGTTGTACATCAGGGATACTACCGGGCTCTTGCTGTTGAGCTCGGTCACCGGCGTGTTTGATTGGTTTACATCCCAGATATAGGCCTGTGAGGGCATTGGATCTGGCTGCTTCTGAAACCTGAGGCACCGATAAAAGCAGACAATGCGCAGACAAACACGCAACTCTGCGTAAACTATGAGAGACGTCAGCCACTCTTTTAAAACGCCACGGAGCAAGTGCTACAGCCCGCCCTACGAATAAGACTGCGTCTTTATTCTTTTCCACTAGTACCCGTTCATTCCTCACTTAAGAATGGCATAGGCAACCGCAAGCCTCGGTGCCCCGTCTGGCTGCCATGATATGCGAGTTGCGGTTCTTCGGCAGTCTGTCACTTTGTCCCTGCAGTTCGCAAGAAGATGGGACGGCGTACGAAGACGGCTGAGATAAGAGAGCTAGCTGTGGCAACCACCCGTGTTGCTTTTGTCGCTGGGAGCGCAGAAAATCCTCGCCAACATTGACGGATAGCAGTTGAAATGTCAGAGGCAGAGGCGGCAACGACTCTTAAAGTGTTGTTCTGTGTGAAGACAGTTGGTGCCTTAGGCGGGGTGTTGGGCATTTCTGTGCAGCAGCAATAACATACGGACTTGAAGAGCATCAAAGACTTCGACGAAAGATTGTCCGAGCTGTGTCGCACAAACTCTCCTACAAAGTACTCTTCGAAGATGTCCAAAGTATCATTTTGCTTGAGAGGTTTCGACGCTTCGCTCGTCAGCTGTCGGATGGCAGTCGCGAATGCTGAAGCAATGGAATGCGAGAGGTACCGGTGAAATTCGACTTGAAGGGTTTTCATATCTTACGTAGTTAGCTTCCTACGCAGTCAGCTTTACGCCAAATAGGAAGCATTCTGGCTTAGAAAGGGTAACACAATAGATTTTGCGTAGCGAGCAGGTTCTGCCTGCAGCTGGCAGCGATCTCGAATGCCTACCGGGATCTCTGTCGATTCGTTTTTTCCACTTCGTGGTCTCTTGGACTTCTGAAGGGTCGACCTCCTTCGGCCACCCACCTTCGCTGTGCTTCATCCCTTTCGCTGCCAGATTGACCCTTTCCGTATTCACCTACGTCGAGGGCAGAGAAATCACACTTTGTTCTCTAAGTGAAATCGTGCAGCGTGCTCCCCAGCGCAACTGCCCTAGCTGAGTAGAGCGCGCACTACATTGCTGGAACTTCTCTGTGAGCACTAGTAACTCCGCCTACAGAAGATTTTTTCGAGTCAAAGATATTCAAAATTGGAAGCTAGAAGCACATAGAGGACGTGGCTGCCGCAGGCGGATTCGTGCAATCAATTGCGATGTCTCTTAAATGGACAGCCTGTGCGGCACGAACCATGTGTTCCGACATTTCCATAATGTTATCCGAGACGAACGTCCGTGGGTTTCTCCGAACATACTGGTTCTTCAGCTCAGCTTTCGGCGCAATAGCACCGAGCAGCTTTGGTTCGGACACTTCAAAACTGCAGTGTTTCCCAAATTCCTGTCGGAACTTGGAGTACGCGTAGTAGTACTCATTCATCTTGATGCACGGAAACCGGTGTGCTGTTTCGGAAGACAATCAGGTCAAGTCTGTGACGGCAGATGCATCAAGAGGCCAGAATTCAGCATATACGACCCACTAATCGTCTGCACGGTACAGCTTTTTCCATAAACAATACTGAAAGTTCACATCAGTTTCTGCCTTCAAACGGTTTTCTACCCTCAGTCTACGCAAATGTGAATCAGACTTCACGGCGCGCAGAGCATGGGGAGGAGAAAGGGTGTCCGTGCTGTCGGTGACGATCGACCGTGATCCCACGAATAGTCGTGCGAGCTGACGAACTACATGCGTCCTTTCTGCATGAATACACCGCCACGTCTGTGAGGCGAACGTCTTTCCATTCCGTCGAATGCTTGCAGCCAGTAATTTCTTGAAGGTTTCACCGGCAATGTTACTCCGCCGAATGTGGCAGCACTTTCACAAAGACGAAACACTCATTGCCGTGTCCCAAAATTGCCCCGCGGGCTCGTGGTGCACCAGTCAGCACCTGCCACAAGTCCAGCTGAGTGAACATCCTGTAAAAGACTCGAGCTAATGCGTTCATCAGAATTACGCCGTCCACTGTACTGATTTACCGGGGAGTTAACTCAGGGGATCAAGACCACAGCCCAGGTTGCAAAATCATCTAAGTTGAATATACGAGCAAATGACAACTCGTCCTAGTGGGCTGTCGCGAGGCAGGCGTCGGCCCGCCGTGGTCATGGCCTCTCCAGCATTTTGAATCAATGTTACCGAACGTTCTACCAAGATAAAACTACCTAAGCAGGCGCGCAGCTACACATCCACCCAACTTCCCCGTAGAGACTGTGTCAAGTGGTAATCGACGATGAAGCGTGCGTTGCTTCCGCCAAACGACAGCTGCCGTAGGCGCGTTGCGAGAGTACTTCGGTCCGTGCTCGGTCTGCGCGTGCAATTGTCCTCGTACACATTGATTGTCCGGCTTCAAAAGTTGCAGTGTCAACAAGCGACCCTCACGCATACGGGTAGTTGTGCGCAACGGGTATCTCCGGTGTATCGGATACATTACACATCATGGTGAGTACTCACGTAGAGCGCGACACCAGCATGTCATGTGACGTACGTTTTGGATGCACCTAGTAGGATGTTCCCAAGGGGAGCTACGGTTGTGAAACAGTCATGTTTTGAGCCGGGGAATGCAGTGGCAGAGCACTGCACTCTGTAACAACGGCGGTATTGTAATGTCTTTTCAGCTCGGTCAGCTGCCGCTTGTGACCCAGCTTTACATTATTACTGAGGGACGTCCCGCGTGCTGCCACCTCGCGACAAACAGTGCTTATGAGTAATCACGTGGCGCTCAAATGGGACACTGTCTATACTGTGAACACGTGATATATGTGCGCCCGAAGTCGCGGCACAGCGCAGTCGTCTCTGTCCTCGGCTCCTCCGCCCGGGAATCGCGCGTTTTTTTTTACCTTCAGTGTGTTTCCACATTGCAGTTGCGTGACTGCTCCGACGGAAGCATTCAAAGTATAGGTAGATTTGTTCGCCTTCACCTGTGTCAACAGGTTACCCCGGTGTCAAACACGGCGCACACCGCTGCGACGTGTTGCTACGGCGTGCGTAGACATCCAGTTCCCTCGTGCGTTGTGCTGTGGTGCTCGCCGCGTCGTCGCCGATGTGCCAGAGACTGCACCAATTTTGAGTAATGTTACCTTCACGAGAAATACATAACAGTCTACAAGTTGTTGGCAATCGCAGACACGCGCCCTCGGTGAACCGTGGCTTCTACGTGAACGACTAGCAGCTCCTCCGCGTGCTCCAACTCAGGGAAGCCGCAACGCATGCAAAAACGTCGTTGCGTGTGCGGCGGAATATCGCTCACTTTCTCTTGTTGTGCCCGTGGCTGTCCACCTTTTACGCTTTTGAAACAACGAAGTCGTGGCTGCGGCACGCAGAGGTGATGGTCAGGTAGCAGTGTTGCTGGCTTTCAGAAGCGTTGTTGCATGCCGAAAACCTGCGCTAGCATGGGCAGGACCGTTGTCGGTGGAGCAGTAACTTGGTTTGTTGTTGGTCGTCCCATTTTTTTTGGAAACTAGTGAACACTGCGGCCAGTTTAACAGCCACTGACTGCGAAATTTTGCCACTTTCTTTCTCCTCGCCGACATACATCCGCTGCTGCATCGTGGTTCCTCTACTCGCGCATCAATCGCCTTTTCTCAGCTACGTGCTGTACGAGTGGACACCGATTCGTTTTACTGAACCACGGTGACTCGTCTTCTACGCGATACCTAAGACGGTCCTTGCTCTCGTCCACCGGTGCCGAAATGACGTGGTCAGAGTGGTGGCCGTATGACCCACAGCCGACGTCACGGACTACGAACCCTTACCTTGTGCACTGCGAAAAAGGAAAGGTGAGAGTGAGTTGAACAGAAAGGCGCAGTGCTCCGTATGCAGGGACATGCCATGCGTATTGTGCGTCATTTTAGTGTACGCGGAAGGGTGAGTCTAATACAGGCGAAGACGAATTTCTGTGTCAGCAAAGAGACAGTAAGCGTCGGTACATAGAGAATTCGTCACAGAACACAGGTCGCGGGAAGGGTTTAGTTGTAGCGCAACGACACCAGGCACACTGGGGTCGAACTATCTTCGCTGCGGTGGTGTCGTATAGCAATGGTCAAAGTATTGCGTGCAGCAGTGGTGGTACGTGAATGGTTCGAAGTAGTGTCTTGAGCGATACTTTACGGCCCACAGTGTAGGCGGCGCTCGCTCTCCAATACACGAGAAGACCCAGTGGGCGTTCATGTACATTCCATTTCCTCTCTGCTGGTGTTTCATTTGCGGAAAATGTTTCGTGATGTCTCAGTTGAGGAATCACGAAGGTGAACGTCCGACGACGACGGGTGCGAGTTTAGCGCGAAGAACGCAGCGGAGGGTTTCAACATTCAGCGAATTTCTGTCAGCGCTGAAGTGTGAAGTACTTTTTTGACGAGTTGGTTTGAGGCGGTTTATCTAAACGCGCGTGAGTATGTCTGCAACCGATTCGGTACGGTCGACCGAGACTGCACGAGGTCGTTTATTGCTGCTGGGGATGTGTGCATCGTCTGTTGTGCCCTCGGTATTGTGGCTCCTCGACTTTGTGTGGGCCGAAATAAACGACCGGCTCATTTGCTGTCGCCGGTGACTCATCTTACAGTGTCTGATTTGCAGGTCCGTGGGGACGTTCTGCCACAAAATGTATTCGCGAGCTTGCCTATGAATAGCTCTGTTGGACTTCAAAGCATCGTTTGGGCGCAGAGTATACTTGTTAGCCAGTGTGTATCACCTAGGGCGTAAAATCTAGTGGTTGAAGCGGAGACACTCCTGATAGTATGAATGTCGGTCAATGTGTTGTGACGCATAGCAAGTGTTAGTGTGATGCCAGGGACGCCACCGCTGTTATTGCAGCGTGTGTTCCTGAATACATCTCAGGTTTACTGGTGGTGTTCGTGCGGCCGGAGTAAACTGCAACCGTGGTGCGATGGAGCGCACAAAGGCACTCGTAAGCCCCAGTCGGAACAACGACATCTGCATTTAACTGATCACACAGATCGCACAAACATTTTGTACACTGTGCGTGAGTGCTTCATCTGAATGTAGATTATATCACACAATGGTGTGCGTTGAGAGTACATAGGTCGTTTCGACATCGGCGTGAGTTCCACGTGGTGTTCTTGATGTGATTAGTAGACCAGTACCTGCATGAATCATCGGTGCCGGCCACAGTGTGCTAGACGGACTATTCTGCATGCTTGTTTTTTCTTCCTGGTGTAGAAGATGGGAACGCGATACCCGAGTCATTACCAGGATATTGGGACTGCGCGGGAGATCCCTCTTTTTGTTGCGTTCGTAACGTCTCATTGTGTTCGCAGCATTCAAACCTATAATGTACATTCCGGCGCTTACTGGGAAGAAGCTGATGTGTGGATGCAAGCATAGCGGAACGAGACCCCTTTGTAATGGCACACATCTCTGGGTAAAATGCAACAACAACACTCCTCTCGCGTGCGGAGTCTCCTTCGCGATCTGCTTCGGCGTCGGGATCTTTTCAACGTACATTATGCACGGTTAACGATTACCCACTGCATCAGTGAGGTACACCTAGTCGTAACGATTCTGAATTGCTTACTAGAATTTTGCATAGCGACACTTATGCACTGGTTACGCGCGGCACGCAGGCTGTTGGTCGTTTTCGACGAATATGGAAGAGGCAACTTGTCAGGTCTGCTGCTTTGTAGCAGAGACGTGAAGCTTTTATTTGCAGCGGTGGTACTTAAGTGATGTGCCGACTCTTTGTTCAGGGGGTGTTGACTCGTTTGTGACACTCTGACGTTGGTCGCACGGTGTTTTGTTGGCTGTCCCACTGAAAGCACCTTGGTGAGAGGCATCGTAGGAGACATTGCAAACCGTAGTGGTGGCAGCATGCTGAATCCTGCGATGCACTCTGAGGAATCAACGTACAAATATTGTCGTCCGCACCTCTTAGGGAATTGCACGGCTATCGGAACCCTCCCAGAGGCGGAAAGGTCTTTTTATGATGCAGATGTGCCATACACTGTAGGTTATTGCAGTTTTGTCATCCAATTCCACAGAAGGCGTTTCTTTGCGTACCCTGCCTTTAACTGCTGAAAACGAGTAGCTGCACCTGCGTCCTCCGCCGGCGTCGTCGGCGGTAAAGTTCCTGAAGAGGTGTACAGGCCCATTTTGCTGACATCTTTTGCCGAGCATCTGGCGAAGTGAGTCAGAGTAGATAACACTATCATATTGAACATGTGAACTGTGTAACCATTGACCTGCGCCAAAGGTGGGTAGTGGGTGTTCAATAGAAAAAAGGGTGTGTCCGAGTTAGAAACGGTGCCTTCTGCAGCTGTCGTAAACGCCAGCTGAACTGGATCAAACAAGCTGGGCGTTCTCTTGCTTTTTTGAAGCAAAATACCAGCACGGCGGCGAACACATCTCGACTTCGAGGTCGTAAGTGTTCTGGTTCGGCATACGACAAGACACCAAACCGTTGCCGTTTGACGAGGAGCACGCATGAAGAGTACTGGTTAGACTACAGATAAGATGCCGCAGGGAGGCTTCCGGTGGATATGGGCGTGCAAGCTGTCACGACCAGAACACTAAGGGATGTCCCTACAAACTTTGGTGATGGCCAAAGGGCCTCATTTTGCGAAAGCCGACCACATCAGCGAGTGCTCTACATTCTTTTTGTATCCGTCGAAGGGCGTGGTTGAAACAAAAGTAGTATCCTTATGTACACTGTTCCTCATTTTTAAAATTGGGAATGCTCAATCTGTGTACTACGCTGGCTATAACGCTGCTTTATCAACAAGCGGAAGTATCCGGTCTGACTGCATGTAGCTGCTCCGGTCCGATGTTTCTAATAAACTTTACCAGTGTGACTCTTACAGCTGCACTACCGAACCAAACTGCCGTCAGAGGGGAGCTACAACGGAATGGCATTCGAAAAAACATATAATGTGTACAGGTAACCAAATAGGCGAGGGAGAAGAAAGTGATCTTTATTGCAGCACTAACCAGTGTTCTTGTGTCAGAACGTCATTTCGTCAGAACCTCCCCGTAAATACCCAACACGCGGATGAGGCTAAACCTTACTGATCGCGTGTGGTTTTGGTATTAGAACGAAAGTCGACGCGAATTCATTAGGAAACGCAGAGCAGAGTGTATCATGTTGAGACACAAATAGAGGAACGCTACATACTGTGCAAGACACACGAGGCTACCGCCACTTTCATGCTCACTGTTGACTGCAGCGATGATCCGACTTTCCCTCCTGTGTGAATCTTGTCCTTCGCTATCTACGGAAGTGGTACACTGTCGAGCCCTCGTTCATTTTCTCTCTGTGGCTGCTAGCTGCTTGAGCGCTACCCGCGTAGCAGGGCTTAGCTTCACCGGCTCGGTACATCCTTCCCCAGAGTCTTCAGAATCCGAAAGAGACTCACTAGCTTGCACCACGGTTGGAATGACCCCCTCGCATCAAAACCTGATACTACTCCACCTAAATACCCATATATACTGAAGTTTGTGGCCACTTCGGCGGTACCTCAGCATCAAGCGCCTCCCCCGCTATGAGTTCCACTTCGACGCACCACCTTTTATACATTACTGGTACAAACTTTGAGTGCTCTTGTTCACCCAGCCAGGGTGATTACACAAAGGCAGGGATTGGACGCAGCTGGAGGAGGTACCCTCGTGGGTGCCTTCCAGTTTTCCACCGGTTGACGATCGCCTCCAGTCGCACTGAACAGGCACTGTTCGTACGGTCAACTAATTACAGGTAGCCTAGGTGAAAATAATTGCTAAGATTATTATAATGGTATACATGCGTACGAACATGGCCGCTGACTTGCCTTTCATGTCTCGCGGCTATGTGGTTGGCAGAATAGCGGGGCTTCGTGCTGTAAAACGGATCGCCACTGCTGCCGCTGGTGTCGTGGATCAGTTGTGAAGTGCCACCTCAGTTATATGGAAAGTATGGCTAGATACGCTAATTAATGTCTTCACAAAATGTCGCCTTGGTGGCCTTTCATGCCTGTGCAGTCTAGACGTACTGAACGAAGGGAATTGGATGGGCTGTACTTGCCAGAAGAAGGCGCGTCACTTCGACGCGTAACTTTACACATCCTCAGTGTAATACTACGAGAGAAGGGCCACGGTTTTTGTTGTGGTTTTCTTCTGCAGTACCCTATATGACGTGAACTGTTCTTTGGTGTATTTAGGACACGATGTTCCTACTTCACTCCATAGTAGTAACTACAACGGACGCGGAGGCCGCAGTCCGACACGTTTTTTAGCATTGCCTCGCAGAACTGACCCCTGCAGGAACGTCGGTCACAAATTGCCTCAACGAATATCGGTGCCGTTACCATTAAGAAAGGCAGCACGTGCTTGCGGTTCATCGCCGCGTGCGCTGCTAAGTCGAGCCTTTGCACTCAGCAGGCCTGTCGGTGGGATCTGATCTAAGCTAAACTGTAACATGTTTTAGCAACGACAGGTCTCTCCACGTGGAAGGATTTACGTCTATTTTGCCTGTGTGCGTCCAATTCTAAGCACCGAAAGGACGTCGTAAAATTGATCATTATTTCCGTACGCCACCGTAAAATTGCAGTATGTCAGCAGCCTAACACGTGAAGGTCGTACGACACACTCTCGCGGACACTTTGAGTGACCTGGGACAGTACACGTGACAACACTTATCGTGTGGGACAGTCCCAGTTTCTGCGACGGGAACTTATCTACGACTAGGCAGAAGCGCCCAGGGCGCATGCTGCTGACGTCCGTCTGTGATTCCCTGTAGAACAATGGGTTCATCCTATCTTTTGGTAGGTCAAGCATTGATAACCTCAACACTTCCAATGTAGTAATGACTTTGAGCCTCAATCTGCCGAGAAGCCTGTGCGACGGATTGCAAAGCTGCTGCAGTTTAACGACGGCTCAAAAGTTGTACTACCTAGGTGAAGAAAGAGGCGTAAGCGAGATATTTCTGACTCACCTGGAGTTGCAGATTATTCTTTTAATAGTTTCTGCGCTGCGTCTACTCGGCGCGGGACAGGCAGCACTGTCTGTCCCTGGGGTGTCGCTTTCTCGAACAGGTAATACAATTGCACGGCTGGTGCTTGTAACATTTCCACTGACTTCCACCAATTCCACACAGCAAACGCAGTGGTAGACAACGAATAGCAACTCATGCTGAGACGCCGCTACCGTTGTCTTCTTGTTCTCGTCGTTGTTCTCGCGTTGCGTGGCGCCTGCACCAGCTTTTGTGAAGCCATCGGAGCATTGGGGCGCGTCATTTGTCTTATATTCAGCAGCGGGTTCAGCGTCAGGAAGAACAGCGGAGAGCTACACCGTGGCGTGGAACTCGGACAGAGGCGGTCTACCACCTTAACCTTGTCAGCTAGCAGCCTTCCTGCCTTCAGGATCTAGTGCTTTTCGCTGAAAATTGCAACTTGTTAGACGCAAGATCTTTCGGTAAAATAATTGCGCCGCTCGTTATCAGGTCTGGAAGCCCGCTTGTGACCGACCAGGTCATGAATCAGATGCGGCGATACCGTGTCTCATCCTATCCATCAAAAGTGCCTTTTTTTCCGCACCACAGATCTGCGTGAAATCCGTCAATAAACACAGTAATGGACTTGTTTCATTCAGGATAGCACGTAATCAGGTGTTGACCCTCTGCCGTTGGTCCATTACGTATAGAGTCGTAAACAGCTGGGAAAAAAGGTGCGTTCTCCCGAGACAAAACATGCGGCAGCGAGGGAAAAGAGAGGCCCACATTTCGCAGTGTGTCACTCCGTGCTCTGGAGCGTGTCTATTAGGAAAGGTGCGAGATGGGTACGCAGTGGCGTTTCCTTGGCAGTTGTACCGAAGAGTCCTGCTCCACAGCAAATTTGTGTATGATTAAAGCGAAGCGTAATCGCTTGTTCGCTTGAGGAATCGTGCCCCAACGCGTAGCTCCCTGGCTTTGTCCACCTGCACGTCTATCGAAGCCTCAAATTAATTCCCGACAGGCACCTGACACCCCGCCTACTCAGGCAAAATTTACGCAATGTGAGAACCCCGCATGCATGAAATTAGAAGTTATTTGCCGACCTGTGTGGCACACAGGGCCTCGCCGGGGATTGCTCGTGGAGAGTGCTACGTATCCGCTTCTACACGCCCCGTCAAGAGAAACGCGAAGACCAAGTTTCTTCGGTTTCTCGCTGCTAATGTCCGGTGCGAAGCAATTGCGTAACATCCGTCGGTTGAAGTCGCAACACACGCTGGTCAGAAATCTACAGGTTAGAGGCTTCTATACCTGTGCCGACGTACGAATCCACGGACTTACCAGAGGAACACGCCACCGCGCGTGTCGAATCTCTGACTCGCAAAAACGGATGATTCTTTCCACTGGTTTCATCCGCTTCAGACGTATCATATCCTTGAATGTGAGAAGTCGCCGCTGCATTGTTACGGAGTAGAATCTCCTTTTCTGAAGTCGCTGGAGACAAGGAACCAACCACATCACTGCCCCACACAGCGCGTCCATTTTCGAGCCGCTGGCAGGATACTGCACGTGCCCCACTGCAGCACACCCGATATGCAATCCGGGACGGTGACTTTCTTGTGCAGGTCGCTGCACCGCAGATTCTGGGTAGCTAGGGCTGTGCTCTACCTGCTAGCATTCTCCAGCTGCTCTTCTGTCTACGCGTTCGATGTCAGCGCATCGCACCCGATCAACGGATTTGTGTTGTAGCGTTAACTGGAGTAAGTTTCAATAGTTTATAACCGTTACGCTGTCCAACCGATGAGGTTCTGTTTCATGCGATTACAATACAGCGAACTGTTCCGGTGCTCCACCTCCGTCTCCTGCCAATTTAGAGTACCGCTCGCTCAGAGGGCACTCGCGCCTCGAAAAGGCAAGCGCGCACGAGCAGGCAACCCGGGCTAGCCGAATTAATATGTGCGACGTCTTCTACGCAGAATATGGGGGCTCCTGTGAACTTGTCGCTCAACGGTACTTGTGGACCGCGAACGACGCATGAAGATCTAACGTCAGGAGCTATGTGACTGGCCTCGTGGCGGTTCCAGGCCGGTCCTATCAGGTCTCTCAACGTGTGCGAACAGCAGCGGACTAGTGTTTCCTTTACACGCAGGTGGTACGGAATGTACTGGTTTGTTTCCAGTGTGACAGACGGCGCTGCGGCGCTAGCACACGTGGCGGCACAGGGCACCTTACACGCCTGCAGTGGCGATGCTCAAGTGACGCACAACTCGGGAACACACTCCTGTTAAATGTTCAGCCGCATTCCTCCTTTGGACCTAAACCATATGGACAGTTTTGAATCCAACATCGCACTGAAATCACGTGCCGTGAAGAGGCGCTATGGCCCATGCCAACTGGTTTCGCCGCGTGTGTAGTCAAAATCCAGAGAAAATGCCCCTTATCCATACTGTCGGACTCTGATTTAAGCATTTCTTTTTGCATCCAACACCTCCGTCGACGCACCCTCATCACAGGTCTACCACGGGAGAGCCCGCAATTGGCATGCTCAGTAGGACGCTTTGGATGACCCGGTGAACTAAGAAATTATGCGGAAATCAAGCGTGATCAGTTGCATCCTTTGCTATCCCTGCTGCAAGCAAACACTGTGCCTCTGCACGCTCGAATCTCTCACCTGAGTGCACGTATTCATTTCTTACATGCCATTCCGCCACCTGTGAATTCATGTTGTTTTTCTTTCTGCAGCAGCTATTCCAGTTGTCAGCGTAGCGAAGCGCTGTCCTGCATCCGCCTCCCTCCTCCTTAGTGATTTCGCAAGTTTTTCACAGTGAGGCCCTCACGCGCGGCCGTGCGGCAGCTACCTTGCCCTACCTTTACCCCTGTAGACACTACGACTGTAAACGTGTTCGTAACCCAACAATTTAGACCCAACATGACTATCACCTCTTCATTCTACTCATCCTACGCCTATCCTTTCTGCCATCCGCCGTCTGCACAGCAACGACTCCGACCCTTAGCTGTAAAGTCGGCCGTAAGTCGATTGTAAAGGCGTTGTGTGCGCCACTACATCCCAATTTTCAACGTGAGCTAAGCGTACAGTCGCAATACACGCGCCCGAATCTGCCACATTTCATCCTTACAGTTGGAGAGGCACAAACGCAAATGATGTCGCAGTACATCTGGAAGACGGGGCATCTGTATGAGGAACCCTACAGACACGGAATCACCACCGTACAAGAATGCACACGCGACGATGCGCATCACCCCGGTTCCCTATCCAGTTCGACCACACGTCATTCTGCAAAAGCTCTACATTGTACCTTTTGAAAAATCACTTCCTCAGCCTTTGAATTTTCAAAACATGGACGGTGAGGTTACCAGTAGAAGACTTACGACAACAAAAAATGAACAGTTTCACATCAGTCGCGCTCGTATATGAAAACTTGTCTACACAGTACGACCCAGAAGAGATATCACTATCTGCTGACGATGTGTGCGCGACCCAACGGCAGTCGCTGGCAGCCGACGTATCCATGGCGACATGTTTATTTCCTGATGAACCGACCCATTTGGCGTGGCGGTGCCAATAGTATCAGTCAGTGCCGTAATATCTGCACAATGCACAAAGCATTCGTAAACACATCCTATAGAACCGCCTCGAAGAGAGGTGGCTGGTTTGAAGAACCTGCTGTGAAAGCTATTCTGACTTTTCAGTTGATTGTTCGCACAAGCATGCATACTGAGGAACTGGTGTCAAACTGTTTCAGCAACATGCGCGCGGTCTACCATGCGGCAAAAAAATGGGAAGCCTTTAGACTTCCCGTTTGCTGGTTCCGGTGTGGATGGGACTGAGAGTACGTCTTGATCCACCCGCGCTTCTCGCTGTACTCCACCCTGTTCCGCTGGGGTGTGCAGCACCAAACGAAACTGAACTGCGTGTCCACTCTTTGATGGCCTGTCACATTATTTACCTGTCACCAAAATCTCCGACCCCCGGAACTAGATACCAGCGCTCGTTCAGTGAAGAGTCGATTCTGCACGCCACAACGCGACAGTCCACGCCCCAGCGCTTCACTGACAGAGACAACCGAAAACGGGTTCTTTGCCGAGAACCACCATTGCACTGTAAACCGCCTCCAACCCCGCTGGCATCATACGTGATGCATATTTTCAGCTTGTGTACAACCCGCAACCAGAACTCCTTTGCGGAGTCACGCATGCACGAGTGTGCGTACGTGTAAGCGAGCGGTGTGTACAGCTTTTCAGTCGAAACAAAACTCGAGGATCGCTTCCGTCCAACTGAGCAATGCGTAAACGGCTCACAAGGAGGAGATACCAATGCAGCACGCGTGTAACAGCGAACTTCGAAACCCAGAGGCTTTCTGAGCTCTGTGTGGGCTTACGCGGCAGTAACAAGCTTCACGTTAGGGTACTCTTTGAAAACCTGCGTTATTCCCTGTGGCGCCGCCACCATGTTTACAAATAGAATTCGGTCCTCGGAAACACCGTGCTCGAGCAGGACTTTGATGGAGCGACAGACACTGCCGGCCGTCGCACACATCGGATCCAGGAGCAGCACCCAGCGTTCTTTGATGTCCTTCGGAAGTTTCACATAGTATAACTGCAACAGGATAGCATTCCGCAAAAGCTCAGAAGGTAGGATAGATGAGGAAGATGAATAACAGCTGTAGAGACAAAACCGATCTCGAAGTTAATCCAGACTCAGCAGATTTTGCACACAGATTCCTAGTGGTACGTGGGCGGTTGTTTTTGAAAGTCTAGTTTCTCCAGCCTCGAGACCACCACACGTCTCCGAAAACGCGTGCAAGTATGTGTGCCTTCATCTCCTTCATCTGTGCATGTCTTTGTGTATGAGCTGGTACGGTTAAATCACGATTTATTTGAAGGGCATTCGGCCTGCCGAGAAATAATCCCCTCCCCATGAACAAACAAACACACCCAGTGCCGCTGCTTGCTCGAATACGCTTGTCTAGCATTCCACCTCAGGTTGCGCATTCTCCTCATTCCTTTGCATCAGAATTTTCCCAATACGGCATCCACGGCAGACGGCTCGCAGGCCATTTTCCATAGACTCGCCGGCGCGGACGATCGACACTCCACAGATTTTTGAAGAGAACGAAAGTCCGTTATACGTTGCTCCCAGAGGCGTGGTCACAGCCTTTTCCTCAAAGGGGAGCTCTGCAAGGAAAGATATTGCTCGCAGTCGAAAGCGGGCATGCAGATATCGCAGCGACTCTTCGTGAACATCCTCACCTCTTCTTAGACACGTGGGAACACACTGCAAACAGTTAAACTCACTGGTGTGGAGCTGTATCTCCACAATGAATAAACGTGATATCCCTTGCATTTGACGTGCAGGCTGTCCCACATTGCAAGACTGGCAATCGGCGGGGAAGCTGACTCGGAATTAAATGAGTGACTAAGCGGGTCACGTGACAGCTGGCGGGGCCAGAGAAGTCCGTGCGTTAACGAAAGTTCTGTTGCTTCCAGACTCACCATTTAGAGCTTCCTCAATCAGAAGGCGAATCAAGCGATCCGTGTAGAAGACTGTACACACACGGCGGCCCATGCAGGAGGGGCATACAGCACTGGTTGAAATACATCTTGATCAACTCCATTCTACCATGCACGGCAGTAACCAAATCTGGGTGCTGCCGCGCAGCGTATCCTAATCATCTCCCCACGGAGTTTCTCACCTCGCATTAACAGCAACTGCGCTCTATTACCTTGGAAATTTCACATGCTGCAGGTGTTTCGCGTCACTGCGTGATACAGACAGCATGCACGGACCTACCAAATTCTTCCTTCGCCGTCTTCGCGTCTGCAGATACACACGATGACACACAGAAGTCATCCTTGCGCAGAGTACAACGCGCAGGATAGTCCCTCAAGTAGCCTATCACAAAACCACCGCAACAAACCTTCGTGTCGCCGTTTCGTACGCAGACCTGCAGTCGTAGCTACCGGCTGGAAACTTGTTACTGTGGCTACGCATCCGCAATTCAGTGGTACAAGGTCGCCGTACCCCTACATCGTGGTGGCGCAAAGGAAACAAGCTTTCATTACACACGACGCGTATGCCTCTTCCAGATGAGATCACGCGCACAACTCACCTCTAATGATTGTCATCATTGCGCGCAGCTGCACCGTCTGCCTCAGCAGCACCAGATTTGGATACCTGAAAGCAGGCCGCAAAAGCAGTCGCTGGGAACCTCAATGCCATTTCGCGGAGGCCTTATCAAGGGACGCACCACGATCGCTGAGCAACGGTGTTGCTCTGCAACCAGCCCCACTCAGCTGTCTACCAGCACATCCAGCAACATATATATTGGAGGCTGACGGAGCGACATTCCGTTACACACGCAGTACCTGGAGACGAAGTCGCACAGTATGTCTGCTTCCTTCTCGTTCATCACGTAGCGTGAATCTGCCCACAGGTGCGCTGAGGAGCGCTCTGTCGGAGATACGCAGGAAGACTTCACGGGATGGGGATGCATGGTGACGGCGAAGTGAAGGGGAAGGTTACTGAGCTGCGCACGACCCAACGATGCAGAAATCTTCTGCCGACTGTCATAATCTAACGAGCGTGCCTGTCCTGCCGTTTCGCCTCCGAATTTATTTGGAAAGAACGGTCATCGACGCAGAAACCCTCTGTCAACTGTCACTACTTCACGAGCACGCGTCCTGTCGTTTGGCCTCCGTATTATTTGAGAAGAAGGGTCGTCTTTATCATGGAAGGGGTCCACGAATGTGATTTTTTCCAGCGGAGGGGTCTGGTGCCCGTATCAATAAGCAAGAATTCAGAGATACCGGATGATGCAGCGTGGTCTTCGTAGTATGCGAGATGCTTTGGGACAGCTTCCTGTAGACGGGGAGCGTATCACCACTGTTCATTTGTTTTACAAACCACTAAATTTCCACACGCGTTCCTTTTAGGCGAAATCCGCTCCCCACAATATGAAGAGCACTGTGAGCGCATGACAGTCGGACTTCGCCTGAAGACGACACGGGTGGCATTGAAGCAGTGCTGTGACAGGCGATCATTTGCAGGATGTCCTTCCAAAAAGACAGCATACAGAAATCGAGCGAATGCTGCACGCTACAGCAGCTTTCCGTCCACAAATGAAATCCGAGGCGTCCCTGTCAACGGCGTAGATTCCACGACAATATCGTAAAGGAGCTGTGGACCGACAACGGGACGTACGGGCATGCAGATCCCCCTCTCTTCGTGGTGCGCTGTGGGGAGGCAGACAACCGTGCTGTACGTTGTTTCCCGAAAGGAAACGAGCTGAATTGCTGGGAGACGGCCACTTCGACGGCTACTTTACCTGATGCGCCAAAATAACGAATGCCTCACTCAAATAGCCATATCGCTTGGACGGCGTGCATTCCGTGGTGCACGATCGTGGGAGCAAAAACTTCAGGGTGGTGTGCCACCTTGTCGGGAGATGTAGAACAAAGGTCAGTATGACAGAGAGAAGACAACAGTGTCAACGGACGCATGGCGCGTGCTTCCGCATGAGGCGACTTCTTCTTCCACGTTCGCATTGCCCTTATCCTGATACAAGGAGGCCACGATTCGCCAGGGGCCCGTAGCGGTTTGACATAACCAAGCTGTGCAAGTACGGGTCAGGCAGTTAGTCGACCTACGCTCTTTTGGGTAGCGTCTTCCGCGCAGACGCAACCTCGACTCGACATGGGGGCACGGCGAGTCTTTGAAGGGTTGCCCGCGAACAGCGACTTTTTTGTGTATGTCAGTTGTCCGCCTGTACGGCAGATGTCAGTAGGTGCACCCAGCTGGCGTATCAGTGCCACAGCAACGGTGGCTAACCACCTGCTAGGTGGATATGCATGCGCGTGCCGGCGCACACTCCGTAAGGAGACGGGCCAGCCGTGCGCGCTAGTGGCTCTTCGTGCCTGAGCAAACGGCGTAAAACTGGCACCACAACCACCTCTTTGACGATCTATACCCGAGCGTCGTAGGAGAGTGTTTTTCAGTACGACTTCCGTGCAGCTACTTGAGCAGTCCCCAACCAGTGGATGATGTCTACGCACGCGACATAGGACAGGGAAGGGTAAGCGGCCTTTAAGGTGCGAATGTGTGCCGGAGGCTGTATTGCCTTGTGGGTTCAAGACACAAACGAACGCATGACGTCGTGGGTGACTGGCTTACGGTAGTCCGCTAGGATGGGACTTTGATCCTGGTACGCAGATTATCATTGTCACCCCCAAGTACAGCAGGTATGAACACCGCCCTCCACGAGCCACTTCAGCAAAGCACATCGTGCAGAACTTGATGTGCCCCTTCAGCCGATTTCACACTCTTCGTAAGATACATCAAAGTTTTTGACGTGGCGGTGTAGCGCTTCTGCACCAGTGGCCGACAGACCTTCTCAGATATCCGCATTGTGTCGCATCCCCCTGTGTAGATTCACGCGATGTAGGAATCGCTTTCACACGAGTAGAGGCGGAACACTGTCGACATTGGTGGGGGATTCTGGGATGCGACAGCGAGGCGCAGGTGCGGAAGGACCCACTGTGCTCTCGTACAATATTGCACATGTCATCTTCGAGTACGTATGACACGCGCCATCCCCTCCTTTAAAGGGACTTGAGGCGACAGGCTCCATGTGTCTAATGGCGCATAGGGTGTAAACAACAGCGGAAAGCGGACTAGAGAGAAATGCCGTGTGAAATCAAGGAAGTGCAGAGTTGTTCTCTGCGGAAGACACGTTACTGGACAGTTGAGCTAAAACTGAGGCTTTCCCCGTCCCTGCCCTCCGCTTGATTCATCCGCAAAATGCCACGCAGTAGGAGAAATCAACTGCAGGAGCTTGGAGAAGCGTGGCGACGGCTTTCACAGTGTGTCTATCGCACTTTTGTCTTTCGTAAATCAAGTTCTGGCGCGTAAAAAACTGCCCATAAAGGAGCGGCATGGACCTGACTGGAACGTCATGCGCAGTGTCCATCACGGAAGTTACGTAAGATTACCTAACATAAAGTCTAGGGGTCTGCAAATTCTGTAACATGTGTTCTTGCTGGTGGATGAGTAATTCGCAGGCGAATTACGGGATCGGCGTGGAACTATTTGATTTCCAATTCTGTATGTTGCACAGTACGTTTACAGCAATTACCATGCAGCTATACCACTGCGCATCCAATTATCATCGTTGCAGAAGACACTCGTGCAAAAGAAAGAGGCCTACGTGAGATTGTGCTTAGAGGAAAATGACTACTCCTCAGGAGTCTCCCCTGCCGTTTTCTGACTGTGTTACCGTGTGGAGGCCACCTCGCTCAGCACTGCG
The DNA here is from genome assembly GCA_000727475.1 of Sarcocystis neurona. Classification (NCBI taxonomy): domain Eukaryota; phylum Apicomplexa; class Conoidasida; order Eucoccidiorida; family Sarcocystidae; genus Sarcocystis; species Sarcocystis neurona. The sequence goes on from KL647309.1 coordinate 1,152,848, forward strand.
TCCAGGCGGCACTAAAAACGATTTGCATCCGACAGCAACCTCACGAGTTCTCGTCGTTCCGTTAACCGGACTGACTGACTCATTAGGGGCTACGAGTCACTCTCGAAATGGTTGGTGTCCATCTGCTTAGGGAGTGGTGACTGGCATGCATTTCACGAACTGTTCGCCTGCTTATTATGGAGAGCGGGGACGATCGTTGGGAAGCGGAAACGGTATGCGGACCGTGTGCGCAGTGCCATTGGTGTCGAGCGCCCTGCTCACATCAAGCGGATTGGTTGGACGTGGACTAGATGGATGGGGCGCAGGGGGCTAGGGTCCACGCACTCAAATGCAGGGGCCCGGCTCGAACTCCAGCGGACTGGTTGGACGTGGAGTAGATGGATGGGGCGCAGGGGGCTAGGGTCCACGCACTCAAATGCAGGGGCCCGGCTCGAACTCGAGCTCGGTCTCCTGGAAAACGAATTCGATCCTCGATTTCCGTGCAGGTTCGCACCTTTCGGACACACGAGGACGCTGTGAATCCTTTACCAAAGAACCGAGCGAGTGTGCCAGAAGAGGGCACAAGCAGGAAGATGAGTGATACTAACTCTGATGCAGGAGAATACCACGCGACCGTCGGCGGGATGTTGACTGCAGCCGCCCACTTATACGTCAAGGTAGCTGCATCAGGCAAACGTATGCGAAATTGTCCAACGTGAACATCTATGGTGCGCCACCCATGTTTTCTAAGCATTTATTGATGCGCCGCTAACGCTTTTAGTCCCCCGTTAGCTAGCGGGCAGGTGAACACTCGGCGCATCCTTATACATACTGTGTGTTGGTCGATTCATCTGCACAAGATATCAACACGAGAATACTGCACGTAGGTTTCCCCTCCGCTCTCCTGCTGCTGTGCTACTCCCCATCACCACAGACGATGACTCACACACACACCTCGTCTGGAGGGTGCCCCGACGAAAAGAACTGCTGGCTCGCCGGGGTATAACTTGTGTAAGCTGAAGTACCACCGCTGTAGAGTCCTGCCTACACATCAGGGAAAATATTAAGGATCTGAGGCACCGACACCTTCTGCCATGTTGTGGGGCCCCAAATCGGGCACGAAAGAACAAGCAGGCACGATTTACAACTCCAGAGTACATGTGGCGAGGAGATCTCGCTGTTTTGCATAATCTTGTCTGATATGAGCGCGTTCTGCGTCAACTGATTGCGCAACACAAATTGCATCAAGAATACGATCGAAAACGTACTCTTACTGCAGTAAAATTTTCCAAAACCGTCCAGTTTTCTGCGACTGCCCCAGGAAATCAGCTTTCCTCTAGTAAGAGACTCCTTGGCAAGAACGACAGATTGCCCAGTGACATCAGTTTCACCTTTCACCGAAGCCGTGTCGTGGGAACTCATATGTGCTTGAGGTAATGCGCGTTCAGCGGGGACGAGCAGCCGGCCTCGCGTATCCAGAAGAATTCTATCAAAGGAACATCGACACCGATGCACTGTTCTACAGCCAGCATTGTGTAGTGTATGCAGAAGCTGATTTCTGGTCAGCCCAAGACTTCCCTCGACAGGCTTGTCCAGTAGCAAGCATTACGGCGTGCAACGCAACTAGACAAGCGGGAGCAGTGACGCAAGCATGTCAGCAGTCAAAATTCAGCGAGTTGCTCTTCCGAAAGGCGTTACCCCGAAGTGTGAGATATGCGGGGAACCAGCTGAATACCGCTGCAGCAAATGCCCAACGCACTACTGGTGGGTCAAAGAATGTACGGGTTGTCCAATGTACGGCGAGGTCCCCGGTACCCACCAATTGATCCGTGATGACGAGGGCTGTGCCGCTACGCGTCTGTGAGATGCCGCAGTTATCATCTGTTCTAATAAAGGTGCATGAGATGCCTTAGTTATCATCTGTTCTAAAGAACGCCTTGGGGACGACTGCAGATGTCGACCGCACCTACCTCTCACACCGAGGCGGTTCTAGTCATATGTCGTGCGCGCAGCACCGTGCGGCATTTCGACATCGACTGGAAGGGCATTCTGCATTTGATCTATCAAGACGTGTCCGCTCTGGCAGAGCGGCCCGCTGCGGGGACTGAGAGGGAGAGGGAGAAGAAAAAACAAGAGTCTGCAGCGCTGCAGGTGGGTGAGACCACAACTTTCTAACGCGCGCCAACGGAGCTACGAAAGCCCAACACCGTGGTGCGTAACCATTCAGTAGAACTTTCCATGTCGGCATTGGAGTAGACAGGTTACAGCAAGGTAGCCGCCGAGCAAAACGTGCCCCGCCTACACGGCGGCGAGGCCTGCAGGTGATTCAGAACCCCATGCACACGATGCTGCCATACCAGCCATTTTGCGAACAACTTTTGCGGCGATCCCGACACTCTATATATTATAGAATGGCAGATTTCTCTTGACAAATACATAACCTTTCGCCGCATCCTGTTGAATGGAACGTTTGAAGAGCAAGATACTTGCTGTCAGCGTGGCGACGGCCAAGACGTGGGTTATTAAAGGGGAGTATCAACTCGCAGTGGCCGGCGCGCTTTACGCCCTAAAGATGGCGGAACTGCTGTACGGACACGAGGCCGTGGAAGCAGTACCGACGTATCTTCTTCTGGCAGAAATCTATTTAGGTGACCAGTCGAGATAAACACAGCCTGCAAGGCACTGCCCAAGTGCAGATGAGCTGTATCGGTGAACAACGCACTCACCGGTCGCTCCACTCTGAATCGTGAGACGCAACCTGCTTCCTCTGTGCACTCTTTTCGACCACAACGTCCTAGGATGAGTATCCTGCTATGCAGTGCCTCTGAATTCAGAACTTGGACAACTTCCGTCAGCTGACGACTTGCTTACACTGGTACGTCGCATTCTGCGTACGTACCCGTACGCGAGCTTTTTCCACGAGTTCTCAGCACCCGCACAGACCCTGACTCTCTGATACAAGTTACCACGGTATACACTCATGTGCTTCTTCAACAGGCCAGCTGGGCTGTCTTCAAGAACTCAAGTAATCAGGATGCACTGCGTCCTCTACTCTACCGTAACTTCGGCAGGCTATACTCGGCGCAAAACCGGTGCGAGGAAGCGCTGAAGGCATGCGCATTGGATGTAAGCTGTCTATGTGGAAGGAGACAGTCGCTCTTCATAGCGCGGCAACAGTGCATTTCACGACTAGGCCGTCCCTCAGCCGCTTCACTGCGTAGCGGACGAATATATTTCTGCTGTATTCACGACAACCTCAGACAAAAGCGTTCTCTATTGTACACGGGTCTGCTCGGAAACTACACCTGTTTCGATCTGTCTGCGTTTAGGTGTACTATTCGACGGAGAAGTATGGCCCGGACGCGTTTGAAACGGCCCTTTCCTATTACTATATGGTACACCCCAGTGCTTCAGCGACACAGCATTTGAAGGCGATGTCATCACTGTCCAGGGCGACTCAATGGAGGATTTTGACTCCACGGGAGAAACACTGCTTGGCTGCTCATTCGCTTCTACCAATTTCCCCGATGGTACAGGTCCCGAAATTCCACGAGGCCTACACATTTATCTGCGCTGACCGCAGGCACGCGCCTTCGAAAAAAGTAAAAAGCCAATGCGTTGTGCCTTCCGCTTTTACGAACAAGTCTGCAACATCTACTTATTATGGTTTGAAGAAACCGCGATCCAAGCAGTTCCAAAGGTCATTGCGACTGAAACACCGTCAGTGAGTGATGAGCAAAGCACAGGTTAGTGTGCAAGCCTCACACCGAGGGAAAGAAATCTTGAAGGTGCAGAGAGGAAGAGCTCCTTTCTTCTTGCGGATGGAGGTCGGAGGCGACACGACACGGTTGTTTGTAAGGCAGCGTCTGCGCGTGTCACCTTGAAAATATCGTATGACAGGGGACATCGAAGTTTATGAAGCAATTAGAATAACTCGGCAAATTCAGCAGCATACCGGTGACGCGCAAGGTGCGCAACATAAGCTGGCAAGTGAGAAGCACACAATGCGCATCTGCTTAAAAGCTTTGTCACTCGGATGCTCTCTTTCGCACATCTCCACAACCTTGAAGTGGCCGCATGTACAGCCAGAGTTTCTTTTTTTAAACCGCTGTGCTGTGCAGTAAGAAGCAGGCGCTCTACGCGAAAGCTAAGGCACCTCTTCAAGGTCCTGTGTGGTTTAGCTTCTCTTCTCTGCAGACGTCGCCCTCATGGCAAACGCCGTTCTCCTGGCTAGTGTAGGGAACTACAAGGAAGCCCTGTCGCAGCTTAGTCACGTAAGTGATTACGCAGCGTAACGGTAGGAGCGTATGTGATGTACAAGGCAGACGTTTCAAGCGTGCACCTCCTCTTCACGGCCTTCTGTGGTGATGAACATTTACTGCTTCGCAGGCCTCTGCTAGCATCGAGAAGGCTTTTGGCCCCGACCATGCCCTGAGCAGCAGGTGCCACAAATATTTGAAAGCTGTTGAAGAAAGACAGAAGACATCCTGAGACGCAGTCACCTGCAAATTGCGCCTCCTACGAGGCGGTAGTCTTAGCCTACGTCTTAAACCTTCACACGAGTGCTTGGAATTTCGCTCCCCCCACGCCGAAGGGCTCCGCGACCGTTGTGTGGCTCGCGTAGGTGAAACACACTGCACAGTCACCGCGCGGCGCGTACGTGGTCTTCGGTGAGCTCGTCGCACGCCACAGTTCGTCACAACAGGCGCCCGGGTAACAGCAAACACTTGTTCAACTGGAACTTGGATAGGATTTTACTGTTTCATTCGTCCTTCCTTCTCACTTGGTATGACACCGTCACTTAGCGGGGACATCTCAAGTAGTGTGGCCTTTTGTCTGTATAACGCCAAGCGGTATATTTGCTCATGCGGGTCCGTCTCAGCGGATGATCCCCATGCCGTGACCTCTCTCGTCCCGGTACTGCCTACATGGTTGCGATTTCACATGTTGTGCCGCCCGCGTTCACCCTTTTGATGACCCAAGAACTCTTCCAAAAATCAGCCGATGAAGCCGGTCCGAACCACGCGACAACGGGATTCTACTTCCCAGTGTGCTCATGAGCATTCGTTTTGACGTGTGGTAACATACTTATGCTCCTTACATACGATGAAGCGTACGACAATGAGTCACTATATAAGGGATCAGACGGCGAAAAGAAAGTCTGCCCACAACAGTGGGCTTGAAAATTTTTTCCGCATGAGGCGCAAGCCCCACAGAGCAACACGTGCCGCCCCCCCTCTTGAGGAGGATAGGTTTGTAGGAGTCATTTGGTAGTTAATTAGGTCAGCCACTTCCAGACTATTCTAGCCAATTGTACGTGAAAGCGGTGAGAAGGAATCTGGCGCCGAGAATTTGGGATTGTGTAAAAAAACCGTTGCTGATATGTCGAACCACCCGGACCACCTTCGAGGGTAGAATGAGTGGAGAAAAAATTTCGCTCAGGACAAAGCTAGAGATCGATACTCCTGCATGTACCACTTGGCACTGAGGCCTAAGAAGCAGTCATTCCAATTAGGTTTCTGCCACATTCGCCAGCCACAATGAGACAGCAAGGCGAAACGGAACCCGTTGTGAAATCCCGATGTAGCCTTGTGCTTAAGTGTCGTGCCGCACGGACCAAAACGCCCCCGAACGCAGAGAAATATGAGAAGCGCGCGGAGAGTCCTGGGCGCTCACACCGGCGCCTTGTAGCCAGACTGGCTTGCAAAGATGATTCTCCTAGTATTAGTCAACTAATCGACGACTTCTTACACAGATACGCAGCTGACTGCGATGAGCGCCAAGACTTCTTTGCTGGCGCGGGTACCGCGCGAGCGGGAGATCTCGATTATGGGATGAAGTCTAGGAGAGATTTTTTTGCTAGTTTTGGCTTCCTTTACTCTGCGGACGACCACACTGCAGTAGAAGATCTCATAGATGAAAGTTACCAGTGCATTGTCGCCGAAGACTGCACGGGCGAAGTCGTCGGCTTCGCAGCATTAGGACATTCACCGAAAATTTTGGAAGTTGAAGCCTCGGATGAGGAAGAGGCTCTCTCCTTGTACCTGTTTAAATGGCCAGCACGGTTGTCACGTATGTATTGCTCGCACAGGGGCGTCGACACTACAACTACGTTTCAACACTCTGCGTTGGCCACCAGTGCGTCTGTGACGCCTCCGACGGCAGAAGCTGGATTCAACGAACTGGTGCTCCCAACGCCCCATCAATTGAAAGCGAACACCGAAGCCAGCGAAGAATCCGTGAATACATCCAACACTCTCTGGCTTAACTTCCTAGTGTGCCACAAAGCAGACACCGCCACGCTTCGGTGCATAATTGAAGCCACCTTTGCGTCCGCCTTCGAGTTGCAACATATACTCATGTTTAACCGGTGCGTCCTACTCATAGAGCTTGCACAGAAATGATACAATAAGGAATGACAGCTCAACAAGACAGACCAGCCCAGTTTCTTAGTGAACTTTGTGTTTCAGCGCGCAGAGCAGCTCTTTCTGGCACCAGTGCGACAGGTGCGGCTGAAAATGCAGCCACCGATAAATTAAAGTTGTCACGTAGTGCACGTCAATGTGTCAACACTCCAAGGAGAGGGTAAAACTCGTGTAGGAGCCACTTGCGGGGTCTCTCATGCGAACTTTGGTCTATTCCGTGGTGTGTGGCAGAACTGCTTTGACAGTGTCCAGTTCGTCACCGCTCTTCGAACGTCTGGAGCCGTTGATAGACTCACCTTTGGAGAGAGAGTATACGACTCCTCGAGGCGAGCGAATGCTTCCTTCCATGTATCACTGCCGCAGAACGGCATGGGAACGCCCTCTAGAAGTTCGAGTGGCGGAAGTGGAAGACTACGATGACGTCGTCAAAATTTTTGATCAACAAACCGAGTTGCGTTCGGAAGACTACGGGGAATTTTTCCTCGCAGAGCTTATAGGAGGCAAGCCACAAGCCGATATGGTCGAAAGACCGTCCCACAAGACAGATCACTTTGCGTCTGTGGATGTTGTGGCCTCGCTTCCTTTTCCCGTAGGGTAGAATCATCTGTGACGTAATGTTGCCTTGAACTGTGGCTCCAACGCCCGATGCAGGTCAGGACGAAGGCAATAAATGCTTGATTGCAGAGGCTGACGGGGCTGCTGTCGGCCTCGCAGGGTTCACCACCGATGTCGATATTAACCTGTTGTACAACTGCTTCCACGTTGAAAGGCACAACTTCTTCGTTAAACCTGAATACCTTGAAAGAATTCAAACCACTAGGGTAGGGGGTACTCCGTTGCCGAATACTGTGGGCAGGTGTAGCGATACTGTCTCTCCACCATGTGCCGAGGGAATCACTGAGCAATGCTTCTCAGTGGAATCATGTACAGGGGAAACTTCAGCGTAATTTTCAAATCACGTTGTTGGTCGTCTCCCTGCCTTTAGAAACTGTTGACACACCGTCGTCAACTGTCGTCCACACTCGTCGACTTTTCCGGCGGTAAGACTTCAACTCTATTCAGCACAACACTGAACACAAAGGTTCGTTTCGTTCATAACTGCACCACTCAAGCAGCGGGTGACTTCTCGGCATTCGGAAACTGAAGTCTAAGGGATTCTCCCGTCTTCCCTTTCTTTTGCAGGGGAACACCAAGGCACGGTAAGCCCAGTCGCAGTCGGAGACTACCTTCAAGAAATCTTCTCGAATATTCCGGGTAAGCCTAGGACTTCTCACTAGGCCAACTAAAGAGTTTTGATAGAAATTCGATACGCAACGCCGTCAAGATCCCTGGAGGTGCACACTCTTGATGTGTTCTCAGGCGGGTTCGACCGGTTGCTTGCCTCGGTGGCTCTGAATGAAGAAGGATTGATGCCGGTTTCAGGGATGATTCACGCTCTGAAAAAGGTATCTCTCCTCGTAGATGTTTATCACGTGAAGGAGCCTTCTATGGATATTTACAGCGAGTACGAACGACTTCGTACCCAAGGGCGAAACTCTCTGCGCATAGGCGCACGCGCGCGCTTTCTCACGAGAGGGGGCCACCGCGCTACTGGTGTGGTCTTTGTGGTCACAACACTCATCCTGCTGACAGGGGGTCCAAGTGCTGCCCAGCGCTCCTCAACTTGTGGATTTGAAGGAAACTGTTCTCCTTATCATCTGGCAGGTCAGCAGGCCCAGTCGGAGCTGTTTCTATTTCCTCAGCCGTGTGGCCCCCCTTTGTCACTTCAATCAATACACTTCGTTATTCCACTCAGCTCTCACAGCTAATCAGCACAGCAGCTCCATTGTACGGCCTGAACCACTGGAGGGTCAATTTTTTCACCGCGCACCGCCATGGTGCCAGGTACACACTGATGATCCATCAGGATCCACTTGGTTAACCAGTTTTTTCTACATATGTTTTGTTTACAGGTGCACTTCACCCTGGCGAATATTCGGTCGTCTGTGGCATTGCCGTCTGCCCTAGTAGCGTCTGCTCTGCAGATGTTTACTGGAATCGACTGCATGCAGGTGCGTGGCCCACTTTCGTAACTCACCCATCCAGCTGTCTGTCAATAAACTAAATGTCGTCAGAGCGCGTTCTCAACTCCCTGCAGTCCTTGCTTCCTACATGGGGGTGAACACCTGTATGAAGTCAGTGGAACCTATGTTCTTAGGTGCGCATCTCCAGTCACCACCAAAGAAAGCACTGATTCACGGTGAGACTTCGTCACCAGAAAATAGATCAGCAGCACACGTCTTTCTCTGCCCAGTTGTGAACAGTGCTTTCCGGCGTCAAGCATGTGTGAAGCTGTGTGCGCTTTTTTTCTCAGAGACAACAGCTGGCGACTTTTCTGCTTGAAAAATGGGATTCACTTCTCACGGTTTTCTCCACCCCTGCTCAAACAGGAGCGGTGCCTCAACGAGATCACGTGCTGACGCAAAGACATACGCGAGTGTCCACTACGGTGGCTGCGCATCTCCCCTCTGTATCTTATGGAGGCAGACGGCGTACCATGTGGTCTAGTATCGACAAGAGACGAAGCGCACGACTCGGTGTGTATATACTGTGAGGGCGGAAATCTGCGTTACCCTTTATGCTGCGGTGCGCACTGCCGCGAACACTGTGGGCTGTCTCAGGAAGAGAGTAGGACGTAGGATGGGTAATGTACGATCACGAACTAGATCCGCATGTTCTTTTGGAAACGCTTGTCCTCCCTTGTGTCCGCTGCCGAGGAAACAGACAGTTTTTTCTTGGAAGGAGATCGCGACGAAGCAGATGCCACAGTTAAGGTCTGTCACTTGTGCGAAACGCTTCGTACGCGGCCGGAATTTCAGCTCAAGACGGTGAGTGCTTTACGGCCACTCAGCCTTCTCTGTGGCACACATCGAGTACGTACAACAGACCGGCATGAGCTCCGTCACCAAACGACAGAGAATTTCTTCATATTCACCACCGGTAGCATGTTCTTTCCTTTTGTGAAGAGGTCTTTACTGTGTTGAAGAGTACCGCGAGCGCAACCTTCTCAGAGGCACTTGGTGTTTCGACATTCTCTTACTTCTTCACTCGTTGCGACCAAGCCATCCGAGTCTACAGCCAGGACCCGAAGAGGCGTGTATCTACCTGGCTTTCTACGCTGTCCCAGTACCCACAGAACAGCGATTCTCTGCTTCGACAAACATGGGCTGCAGTTTTCTCCTGAAATTCTCTTTCCTCTGTCTCACCGCTCAAGCGCATGATGAGCTGCAATTCTGTACGAACAGCTGGCAGAACATGTATCCACTTCGTCTTCTTTCTTAGGCAGGTGTAGTCTCGGCTGTGAATATCACCTCTGTGTGACGCAGAGTGAAGTCTCGGCGCTTCTTCTCTGTCTCCACTGGTGGGCGGACGTTCCGATCACCCACCCAACAATGGAAATTTCGAGTGAAAAACTAAAGGTCAGCTATGCAGTATTTTACGCCGCAGTGGAATCCGCCAGCTCGATGTCTTTCGGCACACTCTGTGTCAGGTAATCATTTGACCTTAGCCAAGTCCATCTTTCTTCAATGTCGACTACGATTCCTCATTAACTCCCACTAACCGGTGTCAACAGCATACGCACTCACCGAGTGTGTGCCATTTTTCTCCAGAACGCATTACAACGGCTTTCGCGAGCAGCCATAGAATACTTTGCAATGACGTATGACACACCCGGCTGGCTGCGGAAGCTTCCAATCGAACAAAAGAACGCCTTCGCCATCAATATCTTCGCCCTGGACGAGCAGGTAGTATTTCTTCGTTGGACTCAGGTTCAAATATAGATGATTTACGCTGCGTCGCGAGCGAGCCCCAATTATGCGAAGTACACAAACCGCGTCAACCGATTTGCCTCCACACTTGCACAATTTGGTGTTGCTCCTGCCTGTTGCGTCAGTGGCACGCAGGAGCGTTCCACTCCCTAGGATCATCGTTTCATTTGCGGGAACCTGTACAGTCGTGATTGATCTAAGTACTGTCTGGATCCTGTCTACTGTTTGATTTCGCTTCAGCGGCACGCTCAGGCGCTCAAGATGCTGCTACCAGCATTCTCTCTGTTCGAAGACAAGGAGTACTGCTTGCTTCTCCAGCCTCCTACGGCTCCTCTCCTTCCTTTTATGAAATATTTCTGCACGGAAGAGAAAAAACTGGGGGGTTTATTGGATCAAGTGTTATTTGTGCTTCACAGGCAGTCTTTGCTCACAACCCCTCTATTCCGGTACGCAAATAATCATTACCTCTCACATTTTGCTGAACGACACCCTCGTCCCCTACCCTCCAGCGCGACTGAACGTGAACGTGTATATCCATCTAAAACGTTGTGAAATATTGTGTAGCTTTGATCCGTGGTGAGTTGCTCTGAATGCGGCCAGAGAACAAACGCGATCATGTAATCCACCTAACACGTCTCTTTTTGAATGGTTCTCTAAGTCGAGCAGTCGGTGGTCATCAAGTATTATGTACACGCATGTGTACTCAGGTTACTGCGCTCGTCTGAAATTGAAGTAGTAGCCGCGAAGGCTAGAGGGGCCGGTGTCCGCCTGAGCTCATCAGCTGTTGCCCAGGCCCGGATGGATCGTGAGGTATCACGGAGCCAAAGTCGCGCTGATTTTTATGGAGTCGATCCTTCGGAGTCATCCATTAACACGGGAGAAGACACGCAGTCAGAAACAACCGATAGTGGTTAGGAAATTTCTGCATCGTACCGTGTCGTACACGAGTATTCGTCTTGCAAGCATCCATTTTAGAAGCACTCACTAGACTCGCCCGTTCTTGCAGGTGTTGCAATCTGCTGACGGGTACAATTAAAGCACGTTTCTTTCGTTACGGCTTGTCACTGGACAACCCTTTTGTGCCATATCTTTCTTCATGCTCTCGCCTGCCGTTTAGTAGAATCACTGATTCACTGGTACACAGCCTGTTCTTTGCAACTGCCCGCCCACGTTTTCCTCGCAGAATCATGCGGGGCGTTCTCCGCCTTCAGTGGCGGACGCTGATATGCCAGATGTGATGTTACATCATCCGCATAGCGGACTACGCTGTATTCAATGTAGTCTTCATTTGGACTCACCAGAGTGCTCTCTACTTTGCCTTCAGTTTGCGGGACGTCGCGTCCGTCATCCGTCGATTGTTCAGAGGATCGGAGGAACCGCCTTTCTCCCACGCGCTTCGCAGTAATAGGTCACGCTTGTGGTCAGATTGTTGCTGTGGCAGAGGTTCAACTGACGACCGAGCAACAACTCCGAGAAATGATGCTGAGGAGCAACCTGGAACCGTATCTCCTTCAAGAACAATTGAGGACACAACGCAGAGTTAGAGATATTCTTGACCAGCGAAGGCGTCAGAGAGAAGTGAGGAGAAAGTTAAGGCGGCTTGTTATTACGCCTCCCGAAGAAGTAGATGCGGACGAACAACTGGATGCAAAGCTCCGGTTCGATGCCTATGGAGGGCACGCGGTACTGCATTTCTGCCTCATCGATCCGGTATTTCAGTACTTCGAGCACACGCTTTTGCGAGAGATAATGAGGTGCGCTCGAGGATTGCCTTTCGAGAAAATTCAATTTTTTCCTCCACCACCTACGAAACTGGCCAGCAACAGTTTGTGCATGCGTCTCCTTTGGCGTTCCCATCTCGTGTGAAACTCCTTCTACTGCTGCAGCGGTCGAGACTGACTAAGCACCTTAAGGCTGGAGCCACGTGGGTGTGAATATCCGCGCTTAGGCTGTGGTACATTATGTTCGCAGGCTAGCTCGAGCTAGGCTGCTGCACGTTCTTGTTGAACATCCAAAGTCGCCGCCTGTTGCTTTCCGCATCTTCTCACCCGTGAAGCCGAAACGAATTTTGGACGCCAAATACGTTGGGGGACTCTCTGATGAAAGTGCATATTCTGCTGCGCGAGACCGTAGCTCGCCCCCAGCTCCCGCAGCGATCCAGAATCCTGCTGTTCAGCAGCTGCTGTCGAGGAAGCACCAGGCACGCCAGATAGCTTCCCGAGGTGTTCACGCTCACAAGGTGTTCGCGTTCACTCTCAGCTGACCACATTCTGCACTTTTCAGGTTCATTCGCCACACTAGAGTTGGTGGAATGCACTGTGATTTCTGGCAGTGACCCGGATGTCTGCGCACTTACACCTGTGTTGTGCCGAACGGACAGAGTCGACAAGCGTTCCGAAAACTCCACCTGAACAAAAAAGACTCAGAGCATCAATTTCAGTTTGTGTCTGTACCTTGAACAATTGTGATTGTCTGTTTTGCACTTTTTGTGGCTCGTCGTCATCAGGCACTTTCGCACCTCGTCTGCAAACCGCAGTTCCTTTCTAGTTACTCTTTCGTGTTCCACGAACGCGTCGTGGTCGTTGGCTTCTCTTCTACCGCATATGCTTTCCTGAAGACACTTCTCTTCGCCAACCGGTCATACCTCTTCAAGGACATCACGGTGTTGGCTCCCGGAGGACTCCCGTTAGTTCTTGCGACTTTAAGACGCTTTGCACCTGCATGTTTACGCGCGCATACAGCAGAGCAAAAATCTTGTGTGCTCTTATGTCTGCACTTCTTCCCTGTAATGTAAAAAACGTGCTGTGTACACTGAGCAGCTGTGGCAGAGCACCGCCCAAAATGCAGTAGCTATGAGTAAAAGAACTGCTTTCGTAATGTCGAATATTCAGTTCGCTAATGCTGGTGACATTCCTTTGCCGAAACCTGCAGGCAAATTGCATCGCACTATTGTTATTCTATGGTGTCTAGCGTACTCCTTCAAAACGCATCTCGCACTCACGCGATCGTCGTGTTGTTAACGTGCTGCCCCAAGTATACTCGTGCAAAACTATTTGTCTGACGCTACAGGGAGCCTAGGTCGTACCAACAATTTCTTCTGTCGCACACAAGCGTTGACTTGGACGAAGCCGCTGAGATGAGGTGAGTACATGTTGAAATGAGACGTGTGATTTGCAAGGGATGACACCTGCTTGGCACGAGCAGCCCATCACAGAAAATGCCGAATATCACATCTTTATCCCGGCTCTGGGAACCTTTACTATATACGTACTGCTCAAACACATGTCATCTGGCTGCGCCTGATTTATAAATTTCCTCAAGTTGTCACCGCCGTGTAGGGGATTGCATGTGGTGTGCGGAGTGTCAGAATGCACCGCCGCAGCGTTTCAACAGTCACGCTGAGCCGACCAGCTCGGACACGCTGATGTACACTACCGACTTTAACGTGGTTTTCTCTTTCGGAAGTCACCAACAAGAACGCTTTTGAAGTCCACTTTGTCTTGAATGAACTTGAACTTATGTTGACATGTTCGTGCGTGTCGACCAATAATAGAGAGAACCCTTCGACATTGTACACACTAAACCACATACTCCACCTGCTTCGTCACTTTTTTGCCATGAATGCTTTAGGCGACTATTTCTGCAGTTGCGCGTCCGCATAATCGATCGTCGGCTTTGTGGCATTGATCGCAAGCGGAAGCTCGTCTACTTAGATGCGGGGCCTCCTCCTCCGTATGAGCAGAACTGGGACCTACACAATGGCGCCCCCAAAGGCAACACAGCTGAAGACATGTGGCAAGGAGAAAACGTATCAGAGGACGCGCCCACTATTCCGTACGACTTCCTGTTTCTTATTACCGGCTTGCAAGATGCTTCTCTGCAGGAAATTGGCGTTAGAAGTTGGGGTCTTACTGACCCATTCCACAACGGCGACACGAAGGCAGGACCGCTGGCTGGAAACGGACTGGGAGGAAGTAGGAGAGGATGTGTCGAGAGAATTTCGCAGTCCCTTGCGCGAGTAAATGGGTGCATTTCGTCTGCTGACCCACGCTTATACGATTTGCTAGACGAAAACGGTAAGCAAATGCAGCTTGTGCTAGTTTGTTCCGGAAGGTCGTGGAGAACCCTGTCGTCGAGACTGCTAATTCTAGTTATGCCACACTTGTACAACGTGGGCTGTGGTGCAGCGGGGTTTCCACAGTGCTGTGCACTGTGTGGCAACTTGAAGTGTGCTCCCTCGTACATATTCCGACGATGCGTACTTTGTTATGCACAACGGTGATATGCCGGCTTAGAGACGTATCAACATAGCTCGACTTGCTGCGTACGGCTGGTTTATGTTTATGCTTGCTTCTGCAAGCTCTTAGCGGAATGACCGCCTTTCTGCGCACAAGTCACGGACGCCGGTGGCGTAGTCTGTATGCCCGGTCGCAGGCCCCTACCTAATTCCCCTTCGCTGGAACCCTCTTACGTTGGTGGTGGTGTACGGCAGATCACTTGACGCGTACTGCCTTATTCACGGTCTGTTACAAAGAAGAGTTCCGCCTCAGAAAATTACACTCGTTCTACCGCCGAGGTGAGGTTGACCGCGGCCCTTTTTGTACCACAATCCGTAAATATGTAACCAGATGGAAGAAAAAAGCTGGCAGAGCTTTCGAGCTGCAGTTTTCTGCCCATTTATTCTTCGCTTCGCAAACAGTGGCCCACGAATTCTACCAAACACACATGTAGAAGGGGCCTAGAAGGCTCGATTTTTGAGTCTAGTTGCTGTAAGGCATGTGTTAGGTGGTTTCTTGTGCCGTTTATCGCGTGCAACAGGTTCAGCCCCGCGGACCATGGTACGCAGAAACACACTCAATCGTGAGAAGTGATGGCAAGAGGGCGGGTCCCCCAGTGTAACGGAACACTCCACGCAGTTTTTCTCCCAGATCCTGCTATTGGCTTGAGACAGAATCAAGTTGTCTAGCTGTATAAACCTGCAGCGAATCATTCCGCGTAATTTTGTCGTTAAATTGACGTGTGTATTTCCGACTGCCTCACTATGCAGGCTCTCTTCCTAATGACACTGAGCTTGTGTCAGTGTCGGAATTCCACGAGAAAGAGCCTATGGAGCTCAAGTGCAATGAGGTTCTAAAATCAATTGGAGTAACACTGTTGGAAGGTTACTGGTTGCGCGGCGTTCTCAAAGACAAGAAGAGCGTACTCAGGTTCGCCTTGCTCAGTGACTCCAACACGGTGAGCTTTCGTTGGTGGAACGGTACCGCAGCGAGATATCGTGTTGTACCAAATTTCATCGGATGAAGAGACAGTTACGGGGAGCGCATGCTGAAGCATGCGTCAGCGCGAACTCTTCCTGTGCGCGGAGGAACGCTTTTTCCATCAGGGCAAAGGTTTACGGATGTCTGACCTTCACAGTAAAGTGAACGAGAACCCGCTTAAAGTTGGTCTTGCCGCATACTTCGTGTACCCTTCATCCTGTACAGTCCAAAACTTCTACTGAATATCACCTTAGATGGATTCGATTGTGCGAATACGCTATAAAGCAGTGCTGCCCAACCTGTAGTCTCTGCGGAAGGGCCAACCAGTTGGGGAGGACAGCATATGAACCCTGGGCGACCCCGGCATTGATACGACGTATCGTCCTGTGACTGGCAGGACGTGACGTTCCCACAGGCATCTACGACGCAGCCGGCACCAGCTGTTGTCTTCAAGGACGACGAAGGACCGCCTCAAGCGCGAAGAAGTTTCACAGAACAACTTGTAGACGACTGGAGTCTCGATACTGGTACCCTAACGACCTTATGTGCTGCGGTTATCGCAGAAAGGTTTTGCACATTGAGGGACTTTGGAACATTCCCAATTGTATCGTTGTTTGATTTGGGAACACGAAACGATAATATATTCTTCGCTTAGGTCCTAGCAGTTCAGCCATCAAACTGAAGCCCTACACGCCGGCACCCACGTTCTCGTCCTCGTTTTCGAGTATAGTCAGCGGTGACTCACAGGTCGAAAGACTCCAATCTCTTCCGTGTCGCGTACTGCTTACGGCCGACAAGCGTAAAAACGCAGACTATGACGTCTTCCAAGCTATTCACGACTGCGGTCTCGTGTACGACGGCAGGCTGATTGTCAACAGGGATTTTCAGGTATGATCACTTCTAGTAAGGCTTGACACCTACTTCGCTTCTGTCTTACTCAGACAGCGGTGGTTCACCTTGGTGAAAGTAGAGGTGTTCTAAAGCAGAACAAAATGTCTTCGGCGATGGAGGGTTTCATTGTACCACTCTGCGCTGGAGCCTGTTGTTTATACTTACAAAAACTGCTTCTCAGCTGGTTCCGATCTCGTCTCTGATCTGTGTTGTTCATCCTGTCATTATTCTGCGATACGACAAACCAGAACGGATGCCCCACTCGAACGGTTCCTGCACAATATGTTTGTGGCCAACGTTAAACCAGAATACTACGACCAGTCAGCTCACGACTGTTGTCGGTACTGCTTGTTGCCGACAGTAAGGCAAAGTAGACGGATTAGCTAGTTCACTAGATAGCAGAGATGGATTTTACGACTACCGTTCCTTCTCCAACAGTGTAGCATCCGCAATAACGGCCGTGGCAACTGCAGCCAAATATTTCCGCGTGCGAATCTGCGCTGTGCGGCTGCCGGTGTCGCCCTTAGACGAATGACCCGGACATCTACGGAGCTGGACCCCTGTGCGAGTTTTCCCGCCAGTACCGCCCAACTCGTGAAACCCTCCTGTCCCAGCACAACTACAATGGCGACGAAGTAAGCCCTCTGGTCTGCTGTATAGATTGATAAACATGTGCCGACTTATCTGGTAATCTGATAAAAATGCTCTCCTGTTTACATGCTTAGTAGGACGGTGCAGACATCCGGGCAGAACCCCTTGCACACAAAGTGGAAAACTGAAACGAGGTAGCAGATCTACCGTAAATTTTCTTCCAGATTGTATGACTGACATCTCGTACTGCTTGTGGCGCGCGCAGGTGGGAGTCTATTTGGGGGCGTCCTTCCTGAAAAGGTTGAGTTGCTCTTTTTTGTGCCCTGTTCGCCGGGAGGATTCGCGAGGCGCCATACTAGACCCCAAACTCCTCCGACCTCAAAGAGAAGGTGGAAACCCTTTTGCTGCGGTGCGTCACAAATACTCAATCCACTTAGTACAATTACGGTCAGGTAAGGCATTGCAAAGTTCGCCTTTTGCTTATGTGGGCTGGATTGTCAGAGTTATTGCCTACTAGTCTAAAAACGTTGAAACATGGTCAAATCTCGAAGGAGCCCCTACGGTCTGTGCCTTGAGACTTTTGCCTTGCGAAGTTTCGACGGTTTGAAATGATCCACAGGCTGCCGACATCCTCCCAATGCCTTCTGTACAAGACATACGATCCTACCTAGACGGAGCAGAGTCAGCCGCAGCGAATCGAGTAGATCTGCTACCTCGTTTCAGTTTTCCACTGTGTGTGCAAGGGGTTCTGCCTGGAGGTCTGCACTTTCACAGACTTGCGCTATGCGCAGGGTGTCTTTCCAGGTGAGTATATCATCAAGTCACAAGGATTCCACGGAATGTTCAATGCGGTAGCGTGTGTTTTCGCCGTCCCCATTATTCAAATGGTGGCGCAGTCGGCTTACATCCTGGCGAAAGCGAACCAAGTAACAACTCCTCTTGTGAGTGGCAAAATGATGTTGGAAAAAGCACGAGACTTACTCATTGCAACTGAAAATCGAGCAACAGTGCCAATATTTGATGAATAGGGACTCCGTGCTAGCCCATTCGGATAGGAGCTGTGGCACTTAAAAAACTTGCACACACAATGTATAGAAGCACAGTTGCATTGAAGCTTAACGCCTACTTCTCCACTACCCGTGGAAATCGTACGAGCACAGTGCTCCTTCGGCACTAAATGAAATCGCCGATTCTACCCCATGCTGGTGGCCATCAGCGACTGTTTCGTGCCTGTACAGGTTCACCTGGTGGGCGCCTGAGTGTGTGGATGCGAAGTCGTATGATTGTCTGCCCTCTGCCGGAGGACAGCTTTTTGCACCAGACACGAGTAGTTCTGAGGGGAAGAGTGATCGTGGCGCCGTCGACTCGAAGGTAGTGTCAAAGGCTACACGGCCTGGGGAAGAGGCTCTGTATACAGATACTCTGCAGTTCCGATGGAGCGACCCCGTTGCAAGCAACACTGGAAACAATAAGAGCTGGAGACACCTTATTGCCACCGACGGTCAAATGTGTGAAATAGGGGTTGACAAGCTCCGTCGGTTGACGCTTTTCAAATACGTTGGTATGTGATCGAGAAAATGAATAAGTGGGACACCACATATCGAATTGCAATACACCTACAAAGTGTGAAAAGTTCTAGCATGTACCCTCGCGGTCCGGACTCTTCCGAAAGCAATTGAGTCAACTCCCGATGTACTGGGATCTAGTAAGTAACAACTAATCTCGCGTGCGGCAAAGTGATCCTGAACAAACACAAGATTTATCGAGTGCAGCTGAGAACGAGAAGCGATTTCCAGCATTTACTGCATGGAAAATTCGGGGAACCCATTCCACTAGTAACTGCGGCGAGTTTGACAAATTCTACACACAATTTATGGAAGGCGAGTTGCACTGAAGCTCAGTGTGGTGTCGTCAGGACACCGCGTGATGTGCGTAGAGCTTACCACAATCACGCGTGCTAACCTCCCCTATCGAGTACCATCAGCGGTTTCGAAGCTGTCGATCTTCTTAGATGACAGGGCGTGCTGCACTTCTTTACCGTGAAAAGTGCAGATGTTGCGGTATCAGTTCGCTTCAGGAAGAATTAAAGAGTACAACGTAATTCCATATTTATAGTTCACAATATTGTTACTAAGCGTGAAAGCCGTGCACCCGTGTGAACATTAATTTATTACAGGACCAGTTTGCCTTCGATTGGACGCCTTTTTTCACCTGATGGGTCTGCCTATAAGCTTTCTGAACATGATCGAGAAGAAGAGCAGAGGAAAAGTCTTGACCGACATCTTGGCATTTCTCAGTGAAGAGGAATGGTGGTTTGAAGCGTTACTTCATCCGAGGTTCGTGTGGATACATCAAGATTTCACCCCCCCTACTCACTGTGATCCGCGCACCACGAGCACGCAGTACCGTCAGGTGACGACGGGAAAAGTTATGTGCCTGCTAACGCCGGTCGACGATCCTTTGTAGACGTGTGGGAAGTGCTGCATGTGCACAACCAGACCCATTGGTATGCGCTCAGGACAACGAAGTGTGCACGTCAGCGTTTATTGTGAGCCAAATGCGGGTCCGCCCCATACACGGCACAAAATATTCGCAGGTGGTCTGTCTAACTGGAAGGCCTATTTGGTTTCTTCCGTTTACCTGTAGGATGCCAACGTTTCTGGAAAAGCAGCGCCAGTGGCTGTTACAGAGCGACTTGCTGCGTCATCACGTTCAAGAAGCAATGGAGGTACGGCCCCAATTCACGGTATTTGTGCACGCAGAACACGATAACACCCCCGAAAGTACATGTCTAGCGAGCGAACAAGTCGATCTGGCAACACTGCCTTAACGTACACAATATACAAAGAGCGTCTACGCAAGGAATCGGCAAGCGCGTGAATTTCTTTTGTTTATGACGTTCAGCATTTGCAGAGGCAGGACCTCCTCGAGGGCGCCAAGACAGACACCGACGGAAGAGCAAACGAAGAGACACGCTTCACAGAAAACGTGCGCTTTCCCGGTGGTGTGGCTTTTTCTGCTCAGAAGCAGGCCAAACAGCTTCGCGTTACGGAGTGTTTTGTGGACAAATTCTACGCCAGTATCAACAACACAGTAAAAAATCATGTGCAAGCGGAGTTGATTGATTTACTGGAGAAATATGAGAGCGAGTTACCTTTCTTTTACCTGCCGGGCGCAGTCGGGAAAAAGGTGTAACCCGGCTTTGGCAGGGCCACACTTATTCATAAGAGGGTCTTGGCAGATCGCATCAACACGGTGGCCGATTCAGGAGGCGTAGCACAAACGAAGATGATGAAGCGAAACCCGTGTTACCCTGTGTTTACATGGTACTTGTTTTATATCTTTGTTCCGTCACCTCGTAGCCAGCCACAAAGTGTCTCCCGGAATCAGGGTGTGCTCCTGCTGCAGGCACGGCTGTCAACTTCCTCAGTACAGACGTTAGTGTTCTCCCACCAACCTGTAGCACTATTTTCATTTCAAATGTTGCAAAACGCGAATTCACCGACTAACCCGCTGGGTCACCGAAGTTTTTACTACAAATATACCTGCGGCATACTAACACTGATTTAGTTATCACCATCCAGATGAGAAATTGCAGAACATTACAGTCTCGCTCCGTTGCTTGAGACAGAGTACGGGTTGGGGCGTCTAGTGCCCCACGAATCTCGGTGCAGCTTTTCCCTCCAGAGGAGCAAGATTCGCGAGTGCACCTCCTGAGGCGCCGACTTTTTCTCCTGCAACTCACGCTGCCACATTTGGAAGACCTCCGGTGTGCGGCATCGCAGTGCGTCCACATAAACAGCGTGAAGCGGCTTTACCGATTCCGGCACGAGGTCTGCGTACACAGGAAATAGGAACTGCATCTCGACATGCGCACATCCCTTTCCATTCCGTCAGCTCTAAAGTGGCTCCTACGGTGCCACGGAGGGGAAGCGCACTCGACGCAGGGCCTGATTTAGAAACTGCTTCTCTGCGTTCGACGTATGGAAGGTACACAAGCAACATAATGTGCGACCATCTACTTGATACTTCAGCAGACCTAAAGGAGAAAATTGGGGGCACGGGGAAAACTGGCGAGGAGCAAGCTGCTACAGTGACGACACATCGCCAGCTGCGAAGGAAGGAGCGAACAACTGACGCACAATGCCTTTCGGAATATTCAGTAGACACACGGCTGGGCAGTGTTTTATGCACAGTACCACAGCAGGAGGATTTTCGCAACGTACGTCTTCTCACGCGTCGCTGCACTTCAATGTTGCTACACGTATGCAGTGAGATTTCTACTACGCTCACGCATCTTACTGAATATGCGTTCGATTGCACGTATCCGGAACATTCGCGTGAACACCGCTTGAACGCCCGCTGCTGGAAGTAGCATAAACATCGCTCCCTAACAACAAGTAAGAACACAAAAGCCACAAACGCCAGGCAAGTTGTAACGTACGTCCCGCGCAGTTCTTAAATTTTAAGCTCCCTCTCCAGTGAAGTATTTAGCTTGCGTGAGCTCGCGTGCGCGATCTGAAGCGCTAGACACATGTCAGAAGAGCTCCTCTTAACGTACAACAGGGAAAGAAACGCCTGCATATGCTGTGACACATGACGCGACGACTCCAGGAATAACTCGTGTGAGAAAAGGAGTGCTTGAAGGCCCTTGCTGCGGTAGGGTTTTCGCGATCTTGTCCGATACCAACCAGCCTGCCTGCACGACACACGCAGCAGTTGGTGGAACAGTATTTCCAGCAAGTCCAGAGTGACGCACTCTGTCCATCTGCGTACGCCCGTCTTGGTAGTGGAGTGAGGGAGATGCTGTATGCGCTTAACGCATGCGCACCGCATAGTAGCGCAGAAGTCGTCGGGCGCAAAGCGGTTACAGTGGGCACACTTAACCCAGCCGTATCGTACCATAATCAACGATAGCATGCCGTAGGTTCCCACAAAAGCAGTCAAAGGAGTGGGGTCCGGTAGAGCGAGACTTTCTACCCACGCAGGGTGCTCCACGGCGAAGTGCGGAAATTCGTTACTGCGTCCCGATATGTTTCTGAAGAAGCACGCCAGTACGGCAGAACAAGGTTTACGGATAAGTTCGCACACACACATGCACCTGTTATATGCGACCAGCGAATGACCGTGACAACCGGAACGTACGTGTCAAAAATGTCGGGCGACAGGCAGTGAACAGCTTACGCGCTCCTTCTCCTCCTCATATTCAGCGCGTAGACGCGACTCTTGTCTTCTGACTGCCACAGTATGGCTTGAGTCGCGACGACCACGTCGTAGGCTCGCACCCGTTTGTACAGTGTATCTACTCGGAGTGAATTTGTTAATACATACTCGCACATTACCGTGAATCACACAGTCAGCGCAGACGTCCTTTTAACAGGGATGGAACACACACGCCCAATTCACCCGTGACATGTGCTGCTATAACTGGAGAACATGCCTGCGGAAAACTGTTTTGTCGATCTCTGACATAATGTTGTTTTCTCCGCATGCCAAGAACCTCTTATATGATCTCTACACGAGCAGTCGCTCCAACGCACGCTGAACTCGTCGGTTGGGATCCTCCACCGCGCAGAAAGCGTGACACGGAAGGTGCACGCCGCAGGAATGCTCGCATTCAGCATCTCTGCGAACTGCGATATTATCGCACAAGTTTATGAACTCCGCCTTGTACGACGCGTCGTGCTAACGCAGACCCGCTCTGTCAACGTGGAACCGTTCAGATGGCTCCGACTTGGCAGACGCGGAAGAGACGTGAAACGACAGCAGTACAGTGCCGCCTTCTTTCTATCGAAATCCTATCGTTTTCAATTTTGGTAGTACCTGATAGCTGGTGTGGTGAGGCCGACCACAAGCCCGACGAGAAGCACTTGAAAGATGGAGAGAGGAATAAGGGAAAGGTTGTGTTTCTTCAGAAACGTCTTCAGCCTCTTCTGCGCCTTCTTGAACTCGGGAGACCCGAACTGAAGAATGGGGAAGAAAGCACGTTCGAGGATGCGCAAGAGAGACGTACGCGAAGAGATGATACAGGTTGTCGTCACAAGCACATGCGCAACTTTGCCAAGAGGTGCCCACAATGAATAAACAATGTCCACAAACCACAAGAAAACATATTCCGGCCTGGAATTTCTCGTAGAACTGCTGCCATCCTCCGGTTGCCGTCACACGCACGTGCACGCTTGCCTCTATGTGACGGTTTCCACGAATAAACAGTGTACACATCACACAAGAATCCGTATATTTCGATCTGCAGGTTTCTGCAGCATTGTTGCCGTCCCCCAAAGTACAGATCACAACGCCCGAGGAAAAAGACTGTTGACCAATTGGCTACTCTAACCCCAGATGCCGTACATTATTTACCACCAAAGACACGAGTTCCGCAATCTTCCGCCGTGCACAGACTAAATTCGCTGCGGCTTTACTGCGAATCGTATGCTAGTGCTAACACCTGGCGTGTTCGTTACTGACTATCTTGGATGCTACAGAGTTTTTGATCAACCAGCACGACGTACTCCGTTGAGTTTCGCCTTTTCAGCTGCCCTCTGCAGCGCCGTCATTTCTTCTTGGTACACTGCGCGCAGACGTATATCTCTTTCCTGAAAAGGCAGCATCTGCGCAGGAAAGGAAAATTTTAATCTCGGACTTCATTGACAAAAAACTCGTCCACTGTCCCCAGCTTGTGTCCCCCCCGTCACACAAAAAACATCCTATAATACGGTGCCCTGAAACTATTCGGTACTGCAGGAAGTCGGTACCTCTTGCCGAGCAACACAGTGTCTACACAGATAGTACTTTTGTATCGATCAGCTGCAAACTAGTGCTCTACCTTTATTTAAGCAAAGACTTTTGGCCCGGTAGACTCTGGAGTCCACGAGCTGCCTCCCCCTTGGGGAACCTGTGAAGAATAGCCATAGCTGTACCCCGGCGACCACGGCAAGTTGGACAAAAGAGACGTACCGAGCTAATAGCAAAAGGGAGGGTTGTGAGACGAAATGTGGCCCCCAGCAGAGGAAGTGCGACAGCCCTGCACACCGAACACCACAGAGAGAACAGTTTCTCCATGGAACCAGGCACGAGCCTGTCAAACGGATCGCTTGCCGCCCGTCAGCACGGTAGCGCGCGTCGTCTGCTGCGTGCGAGGTTACGAGTCTGCCGAAGTTTTAGCCAGGAGACGACGCTCTGCATCACAAGCTCTTGCAGTTACTTTACTGTGCGCTGTGATGTCCTGACCGCGTTGTTCTACGCAGCGGGTGCCGCTGTGTTGCCGATGTAACAGCAGCAGGTCGGCACTGAAATTCTGCAGGTGGCGGTGCCCTTTGTTCGACCGTGTCTAACCCTGTATCCTTCGCACAGATTTCTACAGCTGTGAACCATGTAAATATACTCTACACGCGACAACCGGCATCCTGGACATACACGTGCGACCTGTGTACCTGAGATTAATACATCATGGTGGAAATAGGACGGCTGTTACCAGGGAGCGTCGACGGCTGTCTTGAAGAGGAGCAAGAAGTCCGTGAGGCAATTGACGAGATCGCTGTCCGCAACCCACTCGGCACTCTGTGCAGTTGTACAAGCATATGGCACGGCCACACCACGTGACAACGGGATGAACGTACCTTGAACATTTCCTGAAGAAAAAGAGAATGGGACACGGTCAGAGTTGCGAAAAGTAAACGCATGTATACGCACGAACACACGTGAACATAGAGACACAGATACATACACACTCATGTGCAAATATGTGTGTGTGTGTGTATGTGTGTGTTCACACGTTATCATGTGTGAATACGCACATAATACGCACACGTACAGAGACACACATGCGTACACCTACACATTTCTATAATTTATAAATAGATTTCCGTCTCTGCGGACACACTGTGCAGCGTCTGAGTCTATGAGAGCGGAAGGTTTGTGTAGAAGCCCGGTAACTCCCGCCGCAGACACGTGCCATATACGCAGCCTTGCCGATCCGCTGCTCCGCGTACATTACAGTGTGCGCGTAGCCACCTATGCTACGGCAAAGCCAACAGTAACAGCAGGTTTTTCCTGGCCTCACCTCCGCTCTGATTTTTTGTTGGAGCACTGCTGCGTAGGAGTCTTCACACGGCGTAGGCACAGGGAGGAACTTCCCGTCCGACAGCGGCACTTGTGCTGCTTCTGTCGCACACAGGAGCGAGTCTGCCCCCTCCAGGCATTCAAGTGGAGCAGAAGACGAGTCTTCGCGTCCACCTTCAACCGCCCCACATTTTCGTTTCTCTGACAGAGACGATTCTCCTTTCTGCTGTAGAGGAGCAACACCCAATGCTACTGGGATGCACTTCACGCCAGCAAAATCAGAAATGCGTGTTCCTTTGGTTTCACTTCCTCCACCGGTGCAGGTGACTCCTCCCGTGGCCCATTTTCCTGCTGGCAACGTCTCACCACTGCCTGTCAGCACGTCTCGTCTACAGCGTCTTCCGCGGGAGACAGTCCTGTGAGGAGGCACTCCACTGCGCGACTCTCCGCTGTGAATGTGCGAGAATAAAAGCTGCCTTACGGCGTCGCTGGCAATCGCTCTCAGTAGTTTTCTCTTTCCTCGGCCCCTGCAACGGGGTCTCTGCGTGGCGGTTCTTTCCGCATCGCAGCCAACCCTGTCTCTATCGCTGCGACCATTTCGCTCCGCGGTAACCGTAATAAATGTACATACAGCACCAACACAGCGAACTGCGTGCACCGCCAGCTGGGTAGCAACCGCTGAGTTTCTTTCGTTAAGCGTGAAAGTACTTCGCATGCCTCCTGGTAGCACAGCTAGAGCAGCAGCGCTCGATGGAAGAGTAGTGCCACAACTGATAGAATCTCCTGTCTGAGAGTGAAATCCGACAGCGGCTGCCGCTGACCAACGCCATTTGTAGTGTGCTGGAGACGATATGCTTCCGTAGGCTTTTCGCACGTGAGAAGCGGCCTGCAGCCCACGCTGCAGACTGGCGGCACTCCGCTTACTAAGAACGTCCGTTCCGCTACCGAAGACACGTTTTTGGTCCATATGCTGTCCGTCGACAGCGAGCACGCTGCAACGCTGGTGCTTCCACGCTTTCTGCCGTGGCCTTGTTGCTTCGTGAGGACTGCATGTGTTTGGCACCCCGTCGGTGGGAGCTGCGGCAGGAGGAACTGGTGAAACTACGTTTCCCCAGGGAGAGCTGCGGCAAAACGTGGCTGGCCGGTAGGGACGACGTGAGCACCAGGAAAAACCGAGCGAGAGACCCGAACTGTGTAGAGTCGACGGAAGGGTTAACCAGCAGGAAGAAACCGAGGACGAGAACGCAGGTGAGCTGCCGAAAGCAGGTGAGCAAATCTCTTGAGACAGAAAACCTTTTGCAAAAGCATCACGCCGGGCTTCCACCAACGGCAGTGCAACAGCGTTACACGAGATAGACAAGGCAGATGTGCTGCGAATGCAGGAGGAGCAGAAACAGGCAGCATGACAAATAGGCGCCGCACGTACCACTTGGTGGTGCAGGCCAACCGGATTCAGGTAACCCGAGGAACCCCGGTTTTGCTGCTCCGCATTACTTTCGATGAAAAAACTCTTCGGCCAGCTGCGGTTGCGCAGGGGAACCCTGCTGCCACGGCGTTCAAAGCCACCTTCGCGCAGCTGACAGCGGCTTGAGCGGCACGAGCTGTATAGCCGCAGCAACGTCTGCCGGCCACGCGGTACTGACGCCATTCGCGCGTTGCAGGCACGCCAAAGAACTGGCTTCGTTACGCGGGACAAACACAATTGACAGACAAAACAAGCTGCTCCTACTTACAAAACAGGCGACTCCTGTAGCGGAGAAACTGAACAGAGGGCAGATTTTTAAGGTACATCGGTCGTAGACGAAATTTCACAGAGGGAACCCTGAGTGTTCGACAACAGAGTAACAGATCGCCTTTTCACGGACACGTGTAGTCCACCAGGCGCAGAGCAAAGCGGTAGCCGAAAAAACGTGTACACACGAAGGACATACACGCACACGTGTACGCATTTACGCACACACGTACGCATATACGCACACATGTACGCATATACGCACACATGTACGCATATACGCACACATGTACGCATATACGCACGCATGTACGCATATACGCACGCATGTACGCATACGTGGAATATGTATATATGCATCTATGTATATGTACAGGTATATACGTACGCCTCAACAACACAAGGTGGCGCGACGCCGTAGCTGCAGCCGGACAGCAGTGCTTCCAGGCCGTCCACCTACGTTGCAAGACCCGGAAGACGAACTCTGCTTGGCCTCCCGAGGAGGACGAGCTTCGCCGTTCCACACAACAGGGAATACTAAATTCTTCGACTTTGAGAAGAACTGCTGACGAAGCACGCGTGAAACGTCTAGTAATGTAGCGTGCCCCTTCTCCGTCAGGCATGCATTCGCGTGGTAGGCCTTCACCGAATGGCGCCGCATCGAGAACGCCAACGCCAATACATGGATGCTTGCCTGTGCAAGCACGGGTACAACGAGTGCGATTGCCAAAGACGAACGCCCCGCATGACTCAAAGTGCAACCTTACAACTCAGGCTTTGAAATGCTGACGCATCCTTTCTTTGTCCCGAAGAAGTCTGTGACTTTTTGACACGCAGCACCACGGCGGCACGGGGACACTCCGACGCAGTCCGCAGGCGCCGCAGCGGGAGCGGAGCAGCTGCGGCAACGGCAGCGGTGATTGGAGGAAATGGTTGTTGACGTCTCTCAGCTATTGCTGTTGTTTCAACTGTGGTGCCGGCGTCCGTGAATAAGCAGCGCATATTTTAAATAGGAAAGCGTCGAAGTGAATCGATGCACACTGTCGAGTATTCCCCAGGAACCAGCCCACCACCGCTCAAGCCAGTTAAGGAAGTGCATGCACCCCACGGACTGGGAGCCCAAGGCGACACAGAGAAAGGAGCACAGCCCATCAAACGGGCAAAAGGTGACAGCTTTGACTAGTGCTCTTTGTGCATTACATGTATATGTAGCAAGAGACGCGGCTGCAGGTTGCAGATTTGACAAGCGCTCTTTGTGCATTACATGTATATACAGTACGAGACACGGCTGAGGGCCCTGTCAAGCCATTACACAGCGTCGATCAGCGTGTGTGCGCGTGTCGTCGGATCACGACACGCCGCTGGTAGAATACCAAATCGATGGCACGCCGTGAGAGAGACTTCGGAGATTTAAGGGAACGTGGTTTGCGTCTCTGTGTGCAACAAAGTTGTGTTGATATTTTTGTGAGCATCGAAGACTACGAACCCGTTGTCTGATGAGACAAACGGGGAGAACACTTCGTAGCAAAAGTTTTGCTTTGGCACACAGCCGCCGTTCATCTATACGGATTACGGATGTGCCTCGATTGCTGCACCTGCGAGTGATCCTACGCGAACATGAGGTCTGCGCTCGAGTCTGCGTAGGTGACCGATCGCAAAGCCTTGACACTAGTCACCCGTGTGACCTTGTGTGCATGCGACAGCGTGTTTTGCGTCATTCCCTCTCCGAGCCATCGCAACCAAAAGAACAGACGGCCTACAGTCGGCGAAGGTTGCATGCTGCATAATTTTGGCTTGCGTCTGCGCACAGAGGAATCTGCATAGCATACTTACAACAGAATCGCTTCTTCCTGCGTATAATGTAAGAAACTCTTTGCACTGGCGTATTGGTCGATAACGTTCCCGGACGCTAACTCTATATTTCATGCATGGAGTTTAAACCGCTCACGTATAGGCGAATATATCTATCGCCAATGAGCACGCTCGAATATTACTGCCAAAAGAGAGTCGCCTGCTGGCAGCCTCACCTTTGCACTCAATGCAGGTTTGATCGCCAACGAAAGCGGACGTTGTAGAGGTTCCAATAAGAAACAGGCAAACGAACACTCCTACGCACACACACCGCTCGAGGGATATTCCGCTCGCCGATGTAAAAACGTCGTGATGCGCCCGAACACTTCCTGGCGACAACTTGCTGTCCAAGCACTCAGTCCAAACCTATATATTATCATATCCGTCCCAGTTCCAAATAGGTCTGCGGATGAGGTGTACGCTCCGCTTCTCCGACGGTTATTTGTGGCTACCAGATACTGATATGGGTGAACGCGTACACGAATTGCGTGTGTGTACGCTAAAGTGTGCTCACTTCATGCCTGTGAATGCTTGATGTCCTCGGAACGCATGGGAAAATTAAACACACAGTTCATGTAGTCTTCCGACAGGGAATGCACACCCCATCCATGCATGGAAACACACGAGTTTTTCGTTGCAAGCTCTATACCTCCTTCGTACTAAATTACCACGTATCCACAGGCCGGTCTTCGCCGGTGTCGTAAGCGTCTATCGGAGACCTGTGCTAACCTGATGGCTTACTGAGAGACTTCCCGAAGAACTTGGCACAGTCGCAGGCGATACCGAGACAGACACGGGTCGTGTAAAAGAGGGACGTCTGTTCCACCTGCAGTGTCTGAAATGCTTGCGTGCTTTCTCGAGAGTTGGGAGTCACACAATGTGGTGCCTTTGGTCGTTATTCGTGTTGCTTTCTGCACCAAGGGGAGCAACCCACGCAGCATCAAGAATGACGGCTCTGCCTCCGCAGTAGGTGAAGTAGTGTGATGTACCTACCGTGATGCGCGTACGGACGTGTTTGGCGCAGACACGTTTGATAACTGGAGAGTACATGAGTTTTGCACCCTTTTGCACAGCGTGTTCACCGTATCCCGCCAGCAGCGGGAAAAAAAGGAACTCTAAACCTCGTTGACGCGCCATCACCCCGCTTCCTGCTGGTGGACGTGGTCGTGCCCTGCGCAAGCAAACTGTCCCTCCATTGTAAGTAAACAAATGCACCTGACAAACTATGCCAGACGCTTTCGGAAAACCTCTCACGTCTACACCGGTAGAAGGGGACGCTGACGTCATAGTGTATGCTCTACTGTAACAAAGTAGACGTCGACGTTAATCGATCTACTGTTCTTGTTGTGCAGCGACGTAGAAAGAACTATCATGCACATTAAATGATGCTTCAGCCTGCACCTCTCGGGGGTGTAGGCGTCTTCCTGAGCAGTGGTGCGAAAGCGTAGCTACAAATGAGCTCCGCGTCAACATCCAGAAAACACGCACAGTGCCAACATCCTTTCCGTCGATATAGTAGCACGTTGTAACCAGCCTTCTTGAGGTTGTGAAGAACGACTCCCGGCGGACACGATGCCTAGTATATACCTTGGGATTTCTGAGCAGCTGTAGTGTATGTTGCGTGTACGAATATTGCGAAGCCAGATTGGTGCGCTGCGTCCCTAATGATCCAGAGTGAAATACGGTCACCTTCACGCAGGCGTCGTCAATAACTCCATGGACACCAGGTTCCTCTGCGGGACACGCGATTCTGACACGGCGGGCGAGCTCGTGCGGAAAAGCAATACACAGAGTTACGACTGCGTCTGGATGGAGAAAATCAAAGACGTCACCAAATGCATATCAGCCTGGGTGACAAGTGTGCCCCCAGCGGGAGATGTGAGCAACTGCGGTAGGATTATCAAATGCTGTCGTTGCTGAGCACGCCACCGTGCGTGTGAGCTTTTACCACGGGTGTAGCAGGTGCCATAACAACAACAGTTCTAGCTTGCTCCAGTAGCAGCTGTCAACATTGTACGGAAAAACAGTATGTGGGGAAGCAAGTGGCACGTTCGGGTTCGGGTCGCCGTCTGGCTGCGTCTTTCCTTAGGGCCACAAAAAGACAGCAGCGATTCGGCGTTCAGTTCAAATGGCACGTCCATGACAGTCTGCTGCTAACTGCGCAACTGGTCGGGATGGCCGGGGGAGCTGATGGTTCTAGATGCGCAGTGGTGTCTGTTTTCGGTAAACCACCACACAGCACTGAAGCGCGCCAGTTTCGCAGCACAAGTGGCGACAAGGACATCCCCACTGAAAGAGTCACAGTCTCGAAAAACCGCCAAGGGAAAAGAGATTTTCTGTAATATCATCGTCTTTTCTTGTCCATCTACTCCCCTTTGCATTCATCCCATCATACCTAATATCGTTCAGGGGCGGTGAGGGCATGCGGCAAATGCAGACTAATGTCGTTTGTTGGTGTCGTGTCCCCGGGTGTTAGCATTCAGAATTAGCTTTTGGATACTTCGTTTGCCACGCGCGAGTCTAGCGTAGGTGTCAAATGTTCTTTCTTGCATTAGCTGTCAAATGTAGGAAGGTGGTGCGAGTGCTGCTTGTGGACATGCTCTACCCGGCTGAAATGCGCCGCCCGCGTGCAACTCTCCTATTTGCTTGGACGTTCCAGCGTTGATAGGCGCACAAACTATTCTCGATATACGTGGAAGGAGGAAAAAAGGGGCGAACACAGGTTGTTTATGGCGGCGTACACAAAATTTCCGCACGTTGGGCGGCCACAGGAGAACACATGCTATGCAGTGCTGAATCGCTGCCCTGCTGGCACCGGGCTGTACAGAGTTGGCAACAGATATATCAACGTAGAACAGCCATGTGCCTCACCTATTCAGGATGTGAGTCACATGTAGCTGGGGATTCAGGGAAAGCAGCGCCTGCACTGGTGAGCCATTCATGACCTCCAATGCCATGCCCTGTTCCGTCACGCTCAGACGCCGTCAGTTCTCTTCTTCGGTTCCAGTGCTCCTCGGGTGCTGTTTTTGCACTGAGTAATGATTTTTGTGCTGCGCCTTGTGCGTGTGCTGGCTGCTGCAGAATCACCTTGACGGGCACCGTCGTGTGCTGTTGCTGTCACCCCTGCCGCGGGCGCGGGCGCGGCAGCTGTGCCGGTTGCTGCGGTGCAGCTAGATCCACAGCCCCCCTGTCGCCGTTGGCATCGTCTCTCGAACGGTAGTGCTGTCTTCGTGGCATGTCGTGTGCTGCTGTTGCGGTGACTGCCGTTAACTTGGAGATTCTCTGCTTACGTGGTAGTTGTCTCCGTGGTTACGACCGTCGCCTAAGCGTTATCAGACGTGCTGTGCGGGATCTCTGTTTCTCTGCGAGTAGTGGAGCCACTGGCTACGGACGTTGTAGCAGGTTACGAGACGTGCAAGGAAAAAGTGCGAATGAGTTCGAGTGGTGCTAATGGGCCCCAACATGTACGCGTATCTTCATGGTGGGAGTTTCTTGGTCCGCTGTCTTTTGCGTCGTTGCTAGTGCCGCTGCAGCTGGTGCTCTGGAGGTCGGTTTCGAGGAACACGTGCTACTGCTGTTGTTGCTCGGGAGATCCATTGCTGGGTGAACGCACACTCGCTGCGGTTGGACGCGTTGACTGCGGCAGGAGCTCCAACAACAGCCACCTATATAAGGTCAACAGCAGTTTTATGCAGCAGCATCAGCTGGAAGGGCAACAACTACCACTGCATCACTAGCAACAAAAGTGGCAGCAGCCTTGACGACTGTCGGCGTCACCTCCATAAAACCTCAGCAGCCGCGTGGGTATCTTCGCAGCGGCCGGCTCGTGCTTTTCTAAATGGTAGATGAAGTTGAGTTTGGACACCACATCCCCGCGAGCACTGTCGTTTCCGCTTTCTCCCTTGTTTTCTGCCTTTTTACGTCTGCGAGCATGTACCCCAAGAAAGGCAGATGGTGGGTGAGCCTAGTACTCAGCCTGCACTTCGCAGCTGCCAAGGCCACACCAGCTGTCGGGAACGGCGCTTCCCAGACGCCATCCTTCTTTTACCCAGATCATAATTTGACAACTCAGCTCCCCTCCTACAGGGGGTGGCAGCCCGTAGATACGTCCGCAGCAGGTGCCGCTGCACTGCCATACGGTGCACGCCAGTCACCGCTACCTATAGTGGGTCCGCAGCATGTACCACCTACGTCGTCGCCTCGTCCGACATCACACGGTCCCTACGAATTCTCGTTTTTCAGCGAACAAGAGTCCCCACTGGCTGTTGCAGTCGGCAACAGCCACGTGGGCGCCCGTAGAAACAGTCAGATCAACCCCAGAATTGCTGAGGCCACCAGCGGGGGCCGCAGCAACGGGCGTGACAGTGACACGAGAAGCAGCCTTACGAACAGTAGCATCATCAGTCGCCTTGACAGCACGCCACACTCACGTCTCCGCACCAGCAGCCACGACAATGACAGTATCTTTAGCGCTCTCGACGACAGCAGCGTCTTTAGTGACAACGCTGGCGTCCTGGGTGACTCCAGTGGCGGGTTCGTCAGCAGCCCCCTCACCTCTCCTGATATCTTCAGGTTTCCCTCTGCCCTTCCAGACGATTCTGTCCTTCAGCGACCTCCATCTTTTCACACCATGCCTGATGCTTCCTTTTGGAAGTATTCAGCCTGGAGACGGGTGAATGCGAGGCCCAACGAAGTCATTTTGCTGACGGACGTCGATGATACGTTGTGGAGCTCGGGCGGCTGGCGAGTAGTCGACTACACTATAGGCGGGGTGGATAAGGAGTATGCTCGGGGGGACGCCTACCCAGGTATCACTGCGCTTTATTATGTGCTTGCGGCAGGACGCCACGTCACTGCCGCCGCTGACCCGCCTACGCAGCCAGTAAACTTCTTGTTGCCCTACTGTCCCCATCCTGGTTTCCGCTCGCCACTGCTGGAGCTTTGCCCTGCTGTATTTCCTCCTCATCCTCGTGCTGCGTCTTCCTCTTTCCCGTTTACGGACATTTCCCCATCCTCACCAGGAAATAGGTCCAGCGGTGGGGCATCACCGGCAGGAGAGCTGGACATCGCATCTATTGAGGGTTTGTTCATATCGACACCGCTCGCGGGGCACGTCACATCACAGCATTCCCCTGCTGCTGCTGCTGCTTCGCCGTTCTCCCAACGTACCGTAACCTCACAATCGTCGCCTCCGACTTTCTGTGCCGCTTCTTCTTTCTCACCTGCCACGGGTCTCCGACGGCCAAACCCGGCACAGTGTCGAGCGCCTCTCGTCCTACCGCCTGCTGTGGGTTTACTGACTGCCCGTTTGTCAACTACCTTCTTCAAGGGATGGACGCGCTCCCCCACATTCTACCACGATATTGATTGGCAACTGGAGCACGGGGCCCGCATGATATACGGGCCTAACATATTTGCCGGCGCGTGGACACTCGGATTTGAGAACAATGTAGAGCTGATGCGCGACGCCATAGGAGGACAACACTCGCGAGGCAGAGCCAAAGTCCAAGGCTTTCGATCGGCACTACGAGCAGGTCTGCGCCCTGCCGCTCAAGTTGCTGCTACCTTTGCCGCAGCACGTCTCCAGCTGGCCGCTGAAGAGACCGCTGCTGGCACTGCTGGTGGCGGCCGCCAACACGCTTTGCCGAACACTGCATCTTCCACAGCAGTTTGGAGTGGATCGGGCCCCACTAGTCGTCAACGGGGAGGTGCCCGAAGGAACAAGTTCTCATCCAGTGAGGGCTACAAATTCGCGCGCCATTCAGTAGCCGGGTTGGCGTACACGCACGGAGTGCAACGCACTGCGACTGCAGGAGGCGTAGTCACTCGGGGTGAGCAGAGCCTGAAACGGATAGCACCAGACCTGGGGTCGCTGGCTGACTTGGAAAGCAGCCAGCCCGCTGGTTTGTCAGTGGGCCTCAAGGATGGCAGCGCAAGTCTGGAAAACTCGGGAGGCAGCAGCCCCGGTCGGGACAACGAAGAAGCAGTGCCGATTGCAGAGTTTGAGCAAGCAATACATTTCAGCAAACCCAGCGTGTCCAATCGGGCGGTGCCCGTTCTATTCGGAGATACAGGAGAGAAAGATTTAGAGGTTGCCGCCAGCGTTGCCGCCTTGTTCCCTGACCGTCTCGCCGCTGTTTTCAGTCACTTCGTTTTCGCAGATCGCGATGCTGAAAAGTTAAAGGGCTGCATGCGAGCGGAAACGGCTGTTCCCACAGGCTCTGTACCATTCACCTTCAAGTGAGCTAGTTCCGACCTCTCACTCTACCTAGTGAGTGCCACACAGCGCAGCATAGAGAAGCTTTTTAGTACGTACACTCTGCTTTTTACAGCAGGGTGCAGACAGGTGTGTATCAGACGCAGCGCTTGTCAATCCCGTAAAAGCCCACGTTTTGTGTAGAATCAACGTGTCACTACTTGGTGGCAACAACAAAGGAAAAGTAGGTCCACGTGGGGCCCTGCAGTAGTAAGCGCATAATTCTTTGTGCTCACTGTGCCAGTCCGTATATATGGTTAAGAGTGTGCTTGCTCGAATGTCGCGGCTGCAGTAACTCTTAACGTGACTGATACAGCGGAGAGTTTTCCAGCGCGGGTTACACTGCCTGTTTGCCCCATGCGCACACAATTGACAAGCATCCCCGCTTATTTACTCTGAAATATTTCGGGAACGTCCCACGTATTACTGGCTTCAGTGTGGAGGACCTTGCAAGAGGGAAGGGACAGTTCCAGCGAACAAGACGACCAGAGAATGTTCACGTAGTAGAATTGTTTGACTATTTGAGAGACGCACTTGCTAATTTAAGGTGCACAAAGCAGCACAACTGCTGGTGCCTGATGGGTCGGTGGAGGGCGTGTCTCTGAGGCTACAGCAAAGAATTCACCTTCTAGATTACGTCGAAACGAATTGCCGCAGACACCACGCGGCCGACAGTCTGCGTGCTGTCGGTGTCACCTCTTCGCTTGTCCTGGCCTCGTGCCGAAGCCTGTGGACACTACGTTGGCACGCTGCGACACCATTCGCTGCGCAACTGGCAACGTGTAACACGTTTATACAAGGGGCGACGGCTGGATTCTTTGCACAAGAGAAACCAGATGACATCTTATGATAAAGGTAGAGGAGGTTACTGGTCTTCGAAGTGCGGCGCAATATCACATTCCCTATTGATCACGGTAATGTTTCTGGTTGCTAGGTAGGTCAGTTGTCGTTAAAAGCCAGAGCACCGCGCAGTTCTTCCTGTCAGCTGCTCTTTCTTCGCGTAGCGTGCCAGGCGTGCTTCTTCGTGCTGTGCGATGCACTGCGCGACCATTATCTGCTGCTCCTGTGTTTGAAAACAGTGAGCCGCATGCCTCGATGAGGCGTGTCCCGCAGCAGTCTGCCGACGTTTCTACCGTGTACACGCGTGAATGTAAATATATATATATATATAGTGAAGTAAAGCTACGTATATTTGTATGTAAACAAACACGCGCGTGTGCTCTGTGTGCGCGTCGGATGCAGTTTCAACGGCGTGCGGATACGCGCCCTTCAATTCACTTTTGACGTCGGGCTGCGGATAGGGCAAGGAGCGGGGTATCTTCCGCGATCGGTTGCGGAGCTTGATGATGGACAAGCGTACGCAGTTGGTCAGCGCGTGGCGCTGTATCTGAGAGAAGCGATTACGATTTATAGCAGAAACTACCTAGCGGAAGTTTCCAAGTTGGAAGCGACGCTGCAGACCACAGCAACTGCTGCTGCGCGCGACGGCGAAAAACGAATCGAGCAGCCGGTGCAGGCGCATCCGCTGCTCTTTGTAAAATTCTCTCGTCTCATTATGTCAGGCCCATCTCAAGGCCCCGCGCAGTCTCCTCAACGTTCTGGTTTCTCTGGCCTGCTCTCCCGCGTCCGTGGCCACCTAAAACGCAAAGTTTCGGAGCTCACCAACTCTGCACCAGAGGAAGGTATGCTCTCCAGGAAACAGTTTCAGTGAAAAACTCCTAGCGACCTTTCCTGGTAATGAGATACGCACAGACGTGTGCATGCACACACATTTGTGGAAGATAAAAAATCAAATCTCCCCCTCCTCCGCAGGAAAGACGACAAAAAAGGTACGGCAGGTTTCAAAGGCTCAACCATCCGCAACGCATTGTTACGTGTGTAGACGTCACTAGAGCGCAAACAAGCGCAGGTAGCTGCAACAGGCGACCTTGATTTCGTAGGTTGTCAGACGCACTCGACAGAGAGTCCGCTCAAAGCAGTCGCGGTCCAGGTGCATGCACCTGTCTCCGTTTCCAAGCTGACTGCTCCGTATACGTTCGTATTCGACCTCACGACTCTAAGGCTTCAGCCCCAAAGCGCTGCACGAAAGCTGTGTTTTTTCAGTGAAACAAAAGCCCAGAAGTCGACGTGGAATGCGTTGCTGCTCTTCTGCTGGAGTTGCGCCCCGTGCGTTGACTGGACGAGGCAGCGGGCAGTGTAAGGGCACTTTACTGATGCTTTGTGGACGGTTCTATGTCTGAAAAGGCACGGTTCAGCTGCTGAGGTGGCCCTCGCGTTGACGCGCTAGGATGGACGGAGCAGTGAGCTGGCATGCTCGCTGATTTCTAAGATTGTTTCGTGCAATTAGCTTCCGGGCTTAGTGAACCAACGTCCGCACTAAGAGATTCTGACACAACTCTGTTAGCCTAGCAAGCGCTGAGAAAGGCGTGTGAGACAAGCCCTCCCTGCCTGCCCCCTGCCCTTCAGCCGCGTGTAGCTCTACGCGTCCGGAAAAGTGATGCAGTTGACCGGGGGGAGAGACCGTGCGTGAAGGGTAGCCCCTCGGCCTCAAAAGCACGCACCATACGGCGTAGCCGTAGCTGATTCATCAATTATTATGACGCTGAGAGCGTGCAGAACAATGGATCGCCTTGTGTAGGAGAACAACCTGCGTAAGTGACGGGGTGACGGAGAACTACTCCTTCTCCCGCGTGCTGCGCGAAAAAGGCTGGCGCCGCTACTACCACCCACCTGCTGGGAATACCGCGTACCGTGACGTGCTTTTGAAAGCGTCCCGACCCACTGCCATTTCCTCTCATTACGTGCGACGAAAGTACCCCGTATACGTAGTAGGGCCAGGCGTTGTTATTCGTATAGAGTACCTCAGTCGTCTCTGGTGTTGCACTTGTTTGTCGTGCCGTACTCTGTGTTACTGTAGTACGGCGTTCATCTGTTGTGCAGGACTCCGCTTCATTGCCGCGTTGAGGTGATGTTTCGGCTCAAATTCCGTTGTTGTTGCACTGCGCCTGAATCTAAAAATCCCCCCTGATTTTGCGTTGCGTTTGCTCCCTGTGCGGAATTGTGCTTGAGGGCGTCTCCCCTGCAGAGATTTGGCTTGCGGTTATTCGGATCTGTTAATGCCGCAGCAGGGCCGTCGATTGTCCTCTGTCGCACGTCGCAGTGCAGAGCTCCACTGATATCCCTGCTCTATTTGGTTTTTGCTCAGAACCCTCGCAAGGGGTGGACGTTGTGCCACTCCATCCCATTAAGAAAACTGATGATCCGCGTCACTGGGACCACGGCGTCCCCATCATACCATACAGAACTACTATTTCCGCGGCCACCGGTGCACTGTTAGTACACATGATTTCCGTGCAGGACGTGGTGAATATCGTCATTGCCAGTGTGCGCGACCTACGCTCTCTAGGCCCACCAACCTCCTGTTCAAATGTCGACCCCGTCGAAGACCACCTTTTCGACGTTTTAGTAAGTCTTCCAACTTGATGAAAGCATCCTGTAGAATGGGGTGCAATGCACCGTAGAAGGACAACTCCTGCGCCAGAAGCTCATTCATATCGTGACCTGTGATGCGGCTGCCGTGCATATAAATAATTTTCTGGTGATATGTACACATGGGACGCAGTGTGACAAACTCGGCCGTTCTGCTGCCAGACCTCTGCAGGTAATGTTCACAGAGGACAGATTCAGACTTGCAAGCTGCACACAGAGGGAAGCACGCGCTTCTCGCAACTCTTTTGCCCAGCACAATAGTATGCGCATCTTAGGCGAGATTTAGGTGTGGCCGTGGGGCGCAAGCCCGAAGGGTCGAGGATCGCAGCTTGCATCAGACGCTTCTTGTGGGGTGGAACTCACAGCAGTCGGCCCCGTTAAGTGGGTAGGCCGCCGCACAGGTTGCTCCGACTTGGACTTGGCAGCATACGCGAGAGTAGAAGAAGAGTCGATATTCCACAGAGTGTAGATGTCTCGGGCTGGACTGTTGGTTACGGCGGTGGCATGCCACGTCAGTCGCATGATTAGGTAGTGTCGTGGTCAGATATAGTTATTAGGTAGTCGGAATAACGTGCGAGGAAGACGCACTTGTGCGGGAGACCTGTATGCGCACGGGCGGAGACGCGGCAGGCGGCGCTGATCCAGTGTGGCTGTTTCGATCAGCAAGACAGCACGTCCCAGAACACAATGGCGCAGAAAACAGCAGAGACTGTGTGCAAAAGCGGGCTGCTTTTCTTTGCCGAGCGCACAGCAGGTAGCCTGTGGCTGAAAAGGGTACGTATACAGCGTGACCTGGAGAGTGGCGAGCACACGGGCGCCAAGTTGCCCTCGTCCAACTGGTAGCCTGTGTCTGGCGGTGGTATATTTTCGAACAGTACAGCTGCCACTCGAAGGAATTCTTGTCGTGTGTGTTCGCTCCCCGGTCTCTTGGTTGTTCGATGTGCTTGTCCGCCGTTCGCTGAGTGTCAGTTTCACGAGCTCGCACGTAGAATTTCGTGGCGCCCATCGTTGCGGAGTTCACAGACTACTTTCCACTGTACGCGAGCTCTGTTGTGCTATCTGTGCTCGCGATCCATGCTTGTTCCTTACAGGTGGTGATGAATTTATTGGGAGATCGCATTAGGGGAGACACGGTGCAGCACTATGAGACGTATAAAGATGCAGTGGCTGCGCTACGTACGTTTTACGATGTCTCCCGCTTCTGCAAGACGCTGCTAATTGTTGATTTCAAAGCTGATTCACCTCCGCCTTCCAAAGAGGAACCAGCTGGCCGTTGGTTTTCGGACGCCGAAGCAGTTTTTGGAGGCGTTGGAGTGAACGTTCCCTGGGGGCAGCTGCAGCAGTCCCCCACGTTCGAAGCGTGTTTCACAGCCTTTGCGCTGACGACGGAGCCTTCTGCTGCAGAGACTAGCAGTGAAGGAGACGCTGACGCACAGCGACAGCGAAATGTGCCCCGCACAAGCAGACGTTTACGAGGATCTGTAGAAAGTGCTGCCGACTATCTGGAACGGTATGCACCTGGCGTGCTGGTCCTGGCGCGTGTTGCTTGCGCCCAGCTGCCACAATTACTGCACTGGCGCAGCGCTGGTGGGGGGGAGCTGGAGTTCATGAGCGCTGAGTGGCTCGTGGCTTTGACACAGGCGACCGCGCTCAGCAAGAGAACGTCCGTGAATCACGCACTTCGAAAAGATGGGCCGTCTACGTTGCGAAAATCGTTACGAGGAGGAGAAGGCTCTAGCAAGAAGAGCCGATGGCAAGCTGGAGACGAACGAGCTAGACGTCTTTCAGAAGCAACGGATATTCGTTGGCCTTTCGTTGCTGCCGCCGGCAGTGCTGCACCCAAGCATGACGTGAAAAGAGATGATCTTTCCGCACTTTCTCCGCAAAGCTCGGAGAAGCTTCCCTCAGGCGTCCGTAGCGGCATGCCGCCGGCACGGCCTGGCACTGCCGCGACGTATCTGGAGTCCAGTGCTACCTCAGCAGACACCGGAAGGGTAGACTTACAAACAAGTTCTCGAGACACGACTCAACATATGGAAGCGATGCGCGGCAACCGGCAAGAGGACCTGAGGGCTCCACTACCAGTGGCCAACAGCAGCAGTGCAGACGTTCACGCTACTATTGATGCCGTTGGTGACAGTAATCTTTCTCGGGGCCTATTGACCCCGAGTACTTTTCCCTCGGCCTTGGTATTCAATGAAACAGCACTACAAATCCCCGCAGTGGAAACTAACTCTGCGACGAATGCTTCCTTAGTGGATCTTCTTGATGTGTCACAGCTGGGAGGACCCGGGGCCAGCGCTTTCGCTGGTAACTACCTGCCAAACGTGGACGATCTCGGCCATGTTGCGGCTCCGCAGCAAGCGAACAGAAGGCCGAAGAGCAGCGATGGCGACCTGCCCGGCGGCGTGCGAAGGCCGAATGGCCCCACACCGGTGACTTTCTTTACAAAGGACTGCGACGCAGCATATGGTGCCCCGGGTACATGCCGTACCCCATCATCTAATGAAACTCTTTCTGCCTCCGGTAACCGCGGTGGTTCATCTGCTGCAGACAGTAGCGTCGCTTGTCCAGCGCTTAATCTACACCACCTGTTACGCGTCATGCGACTCATCTGCGGTGCTCAGCGGCATCGTCTCGGTGAGAACGCTCCATGTGCGGTCCTCAGCAGAATCCTTTACGACGAAAAAATGTTAAGCACTTTCAACGGTATACAAACTTGGATAAAGTCGGGTTCTGCCCACCCCCTCTATCTCGAAAACATTGGCGTGACATTAGATCCGTCAGGACCGAAAGGAGGTGCGCGCATTTGACTGCAGCAGTTTTACCCAGGTAGTCTCGGTAGAAATCATTCTCAGAAAGTGTTATTTGTTCCACGGATCACTAGAGGCGGCACGTTTGCCAGCCAATTTAGAGTCAGGAACAGTGACACTGGTGCAGATTATGTAGACTCCATCTTATTAGTAGCAGTAGTAGTAGCAGCAGTGAAACAGAAGTACCAGCAATACCAGCAGCGTCATGAACAGTAGTGGTAGTAGTGCCAGCAAATGTAGCTGAGGCGGCGAAGCTCCTTTTGGCGACGGTAAGCGTTGTTGGAGTCCTGGTCGTATGCAAGAATACCAGGACTGCTGAGGGAGTCGGTGTGAACCCTTTGGTATCTTAGAGAGCGCATACAGCAGAAGGGGCCGAGATGGCGCACAGTCTGACCACCTTGCCAGCAATCATGTATCAGTCTGCCGGCGCGCCTGCAGAGGTGAAATGTGTAATACTGGCGGCTTTTGCACCACGGCTACGGCACAAGCAGGAAATGAATGGGGCCTCATGGGTCTCCTCTCTGTGCAAGACGTCTGCGTGATACGTGTCAACGCAGCGCAGTTCTGGGACGCGTGGTGTATACTTGCTGTCACACGCCTCCGTAGCAACTCTTGTAACTGCACCGATGCACACGTAACTTGTGTCAGTGGATGCGACGGTAAATTTGTGGATCGTACTGGACAGGAACAAAGGTTGCCTATGACAATTCCGTTTCCCTTCTCCTTAGGTAAATACCACAGAAGCACAGATGCGTGTGCAGCATTGCATAGCAGATGACGTACAAGTCTTGGCTCGCTGGTTGCCTAAGTGAATTTTCAAAATTAGACCTGTGCGGTAGCGCCTCCACTTCATGTATATTGTGCTACTGTGCCCGCTTGTGCGTGTGGAAGCCGAAAACGTTAGAGCTCTTTTGCAGTCTATTGCTACTTTTTTTCTACAGGGGCGCTGCACCTACCGAAGCTCGCATCGACGGTTGTGAAGAAGTCAGAAGCACGCGACCGCTACAATATTCAAGAGGCACGAGCCCAACACAAAGAGTATATTTCTATGCTGCCATTCTTCGTAGACCCAGCTTGTAACCCTTTCGCTTGAATAACAAGAGCTTGCAAGCTCATCTGTCTGATTTGGAAAAGGTGGTTGCGGAGCTGTGCGTCTTGCAACAGGATAGACTGATAAGTTGGCAGTCGCAGCACAGAGGTGCTCTGCACGTCAAGTGCGACGTCACGCACTCAAGCACGTGACGCATTCGCCAGTGAACACGTCCTAAGGTATTGTTTCACAGTACAGCATCAAAAAATTTCAGGCTGGCTGAATGCAAGGTGACTAAACTTCCTAGAAAGTATAAAAGGGATGCGCGGACCTCAGCTCAGTAGTTGAGAGCACTGCAGTCAAAGAGATGCTGCGTTTGACATGCTGATTCCGCCTACAACAGTCTCTAAACAGCTGAGTGTGCTGATCTGCAGAAATAGGGGGAATGAACCAGCAATTCGTTGTGCGCAACTCTAAAGTCACTTCGTTGCGGAAATTCCCCTTCAATCGATATATGGTGTGTGCTACGTTTATTTCTCATGCAGTATTATACCCGCTAAAGCGCGTGGAGAGCTCAGTTCGACAAGGTGGTTCTTTTTCGTTGCAGGGCACTCACTGTGTGGAGTAAGCAGGAGTCCCCTCAGGCCATTTGATGCAAAGTCTAGATCTCGACACGTAAATGATTTTCGCGGATAAACGTGGCAATACTGCCTCTCTGGCTCGCCAGGTTGTACACATGTCATAGTCGTCGGCACGTACACAGTTTCTCTTCGGTCCGCCAAGTTGTACACACATTGTGATACAGTGTTACTTGTCCACACGTACTTGTATGCTAATCACAAAATTTACCTCGACGCGTGGTGCAATGCTTTGATTGACAGATAACGAGATGCAGGCGTCCGCCCAATGACATCCCGAGGTATTTGACGCTACTTCGCGCTCCGTGTGGTTCTCCAAGTAACACCAATTATTTTGCATTATCTTAGGAACAAGAGCGTGGCCTTGGGCTTCGTGCCGCTGCGGGCTGTGAACATTTGCACGTTCCTGAGCATGTACGTACAGACATCTGATACGCATGTATGCGTATAGAATTTGCGTAATATATCTATGCGTGTGGACAACACACAATTCACTTAAATGTAGCAGCACCATACACCTACTACGTGTACCCAAGGTGGTCCTTTGACCTGTTGGTCCCGCGTTTTGTTCTGGCATAACTGATATCCGGAGTTAGGCGGTTGATCCCTTCTTGATATTTTACACGATAAGCAGTACGCCGAACGCGTGCCCGTGGCCGTCTACATCTAACAATTCCTGCGAGATACAATGTTACTCGTAAGGTGAAATAAGATACCAATTTTTGGAAGCCTGAAGGACCTCTCGACAAATTCTACGCCTACGCGGCGAGAAACCTCCAGCGTTCCATATTGGCGAACGCTCTAGCGCCACTCGTCTTCTTGCTGCTTTCGCGTAGGCAGACTTCGACCTTACCCAAGAAGACATGTGGCGAGCGTGTACGTGGACGTCGCGTATATGTGGAACACTAGTTACGTCTTACGCCCCATCGATGCGT
This sequence comes from Sarcocystis neurona, assembly GCA_000727475.1. Taxonomy (NCBI): domain Eukaryota; phylum Apicomplexa; class Conoidasida; order Eucoccidiorida; family Sarcocystidae; genus Sarcocystis; species Sarcocystis neurona. The sequence goes on from KL647309.1 coordinate 1,196,606, forward strand.
AAATGCTTGCTATTATTTGGCGGCGCTCTTGCTAGTAGAGGCTGCTAAGTATACAACTGAACAAGGTTAACTGGGAGAAACTGGTACACGTGCGTGCGCTGACAGACTTTGGAATCGGGAAGACTACAGACAGCCACATCGGCGACTAATAACTGGAGCAACCTCGGCACCCCGTAGTTCCCGCGGCACTAACCTTGTTCTCAAAATGCATTTGACAAATGCTGTCCGCTGGCATTCCACACAGCGTATGGAGTGCAGAAATCGACAGTTGTAGAGAAGACGCGAATACGTGCACACAAGTTGTAAAGTAACGCACACTGTCGGTCGATACGACGCAGCTAAGTGGGCAACTTTTCTTGTACACTTGTAGGAAATATTCAACCCAGCAAGTGTCTTCCATTATCTACTAACGGACATCATCAAAGAGTCGCGCAACGCCCTGTGGATCACGTATCTGCACAACGTGCCAATAATCAAGCGTCACAGAATAAAGATATCTCCTACTGCAGCATAAAGCCTTTACGAAATATGCCTCTGACGCGTCACAGAAGGCGGGGCCACTGTCTCTTTTACTAGTGGTATACCCCGTCAGCAGTTACACAATAGAAATTGTCGCAGTACCTCTGTGCGTTATTCTCAGACTTCTGCAGTTAATCACTAACGTCTGTTGCGTCGCAACATTTTAGAAAATAACGACCAAACTGAAGTACTCGTCTCTCCGATTCGTTCCTTTCCTCAGCACCAGGCATCTTTACGGCCAGTAGCTTCTGCAAGTTTACTGCAACAATAAACACACACTTGCCCGTCGGTGCGCCTAATGGTGGTGTTTGTATTGATTTGAGGTACGTCAGTACAGGTACAAGGTGCTTCCTCCCAAGGAAAATTCCTCGGCTTTCAACATCTGATGTCGTGCTAAGTGGACACGGTGGAAGGCTCTTCCGATACATCGCACCTGTTAAAAAGGAAAAATGTGTACGCCCTGAGCACTGTTTCGCCGGTGACAACTCCCAGTTTACCCGAGTGCATTAAGACGTGCACAACGACGTATTTGTATATAAAAGTTCGTCCGAAGGAATAAGTGCAGAGGACTATATACTCAGCAGCAAAAACTCTCGAGCATAAGTGGCTGCACGAGTGTAGTTGCGTGGGTTCAGACAAGCATACGAACGTAAGTGCAGACCAACGTCAGGAGTTTTTGCAGGTAATTCCGTGCACGTGAGTAGGGGCAAGGGAGCGACAGCAGAACCGAGCTGGTAAGAATTTTGACAGTGTCGGTCGTCAGCGCACGTTCCAGGAATTCTTCGAATAAGACTTCCCGGCGAACACTGCCGCTGAGAGCAAACGAGAAAGACACTTTTATGTGCAGCGTGCCCCTGCTGCTGCGCTCCCATCACAGGAACCAATTTGCTGGGCAACGGCGCTTGCAGATTACGAGGATATCGCGCACGTTGGAGCCGCCGTCCTCAATGGTCTGGGCTACTTCAACGTGTAACTTTGTGTCGGTATCGGGTGTCTGCGTAATGTGCTCGGCATTACAATCGTTGCATTTACACCGACGGTCTACGCCGTTACTTGCAGTTCTTTCAACAGTGTTTTTTTCACTGCGGGAACTGCTGTTTGCAACAGGCTGCGTTTTGTCACACGCGGTGCTCGTGAACGCGTGATGACAGCCACACGACAAGGTGGAATAGTGACTCGCAGCAGCAGCGCGAGACAAGCCGCATCTCTGCTTTTCTGCTTCCTCGATGAAGTGCTTGAAAGGCAACGTCCCACCATTTAGTCCGAAATAGAACCTGATCGAAGAAGCAGCATTCCATCTGCACAACAGTTCCCCATTTCCAAAAAGCTGTCGCTTGAAAAAAGCAGAGAAACAGCGAACACTAGTTTTCCTAAAATTCACCAGGTGTCATTGCTACTCTAGCCGCGACGCAAAGTCCTGGGCTACAGAAAAGTGCAAGCTTTTTACAGCGTTGCTTACACCTGCGGGCACTAGTTCCGTGGTTGCCTTATCAATGTCATTACTACCAGTATCACTGCCGCAATCACAGCTACTGTGTCTGCTTTCCAGAAAACTACTACTGGTATTATTGCGGCTAGGATTACTGTTCCAACTACTAATGCTACTACTATAACATATAGCACTCGTATCACTTCTGCTGTTAGTCCTAGTGGCACTAGTACTATTACTACTACTACTACTAGTACACATCCCCTGCACCACAAGCACCTTCAGTTTTATTAATTCGCCTTCACCATTCATTCACCAGAAGGGAAGAGAAAGCGAATACGGGAGGTCCTCTGGGGCTACTGCAGGCGCTGTAACCTTCGGGCGACACCGCGAGTGCTGAGTTTCCTCACCAGCTCCTGAGTAATGCGCACGCCTTTACATATAATACACTATGCCCAGATGTACTTCGCTTGCATCCGCCTGGTGAACATTTTCCCATACAAACACGTATGCCCACGTGTATTCAGGGATGGACATAGGTCACGTGTCACACATGTACATACATGCGTATGTACAATGACAACCTGCCCGACAGTGCGTCGATACAGTAGGTAGAGTGTGTAGAGGGACGTCTCTATAAAAATATTGTACATAGGCTAGGATTCGCTTGGCGTCCGCACCGTTTCGCAGCAAAGACAGCGCGTCCCGTTTCCGGTGATAGGAGGTCGCGGAGTATTTGATAAAGCGCGGGAAAGCAGCTGGGCCTGTAGAGGCACTCAGACGCAAGTATCCAATCGAACGTTAATTGTTTCTTTTGTTCGCGAGAACAGCTGCTGCCTGAATTAGCTGCCGGTGCAGCGTTCTGTCGTGGCTGCGAGTCCGCCGCTGGTTCGTCAGCGCCGCCGCAGCTGCAGCAGCACGAGCAGCAGACACGGGGGAACTCTGACCAACTGCAGGGCAGCAGCAAGCAGTTCTCTGGAAAATGCAGTCCCTTCGGCAGCAGAGAAGCCACATCAGCAGTGCCAGGTGTTAGACGTCCTTGTTCGTCCTGCTGCCGCTGGTCGTCTCGAATCTGTGGCTGGTGCACAGCAACACCACTGATCTCACGGACGGCACAACCCGAGGAAGCAGACGACGATCGGGAAGAAGCAGCAGCAGCCGAACCCGCTGAAGGGCTGCTTTCGCCTGCCGCAGCTGGGTAAGCATCGCTAACACCAGAAACAGCATGAGGCGCAGCAGGGAAAGCGCACCACCGCGCAGCTCGCGCCCCTGATGGGTCTGAGCGGCAGACACGGAGACGGTGACGACGGCCAGCCGCTGGAGATGGACCACCAGAAGAAAGGACAGTATCACTTGATGTGGCCTGGTGAATACAGCGGTAGTTCAGTGCCAACGTGGGCGCTGTTACTTCCAGTAGAACCTCCGTATTATAGTCCTGAAGAGCCACGGCGGCTGCCTTCCCTTTCAAAAGCATCAGCAATCCTGCCAGTCCATGCCCGCAACCTGCAAGTTCAGCAGTACCCCAAACTCACCAGCACAGCCGCGGACTGAGCGGCAACTGCACGGCCATCAGCCCCGCGCTTGAGTCAGCCCAGCAAACGGAACAGCACCGCAGCAGGAGCAGCAGCGGCAGCAACAACGCCTGACCAACGCCGTCCTTACGAGCGCAGCCGCGCGGCTGCAGCGCGGAGCAGCTCCAGTAGGTAGCCGCCGGACACGCATAGAGCCCCCACTCTCACCTAGAGCACAGAGAGCACCAGCAGAGGCTGCAGCAGAAGACAGGCAGCAGAATATCTCAGCTGCCCTCTCGCGGAGCAGCAGCACCAGGGACACGTCTACCGCGCGGCAGCAGCGATCACCACGTGTACAGCATCGCAGCAGCACACCTGCGGCTCAGCAGTCCCGCCTTTCGGTTCCATCCGTCAAAGTGCATAGGAGCGCAGCCTTCAACAGGCACCATCAGCAGTTCTATACACGTACGTACGTACCTAGGGATACACGTGTATGTATGTGTATATACGTTTGTATGACACACATAATACGAGCATACACCTGTACAGACGTATGCAGACATGTAAGTAGATACGTCTACGTCCCGTTGTACGTGTGTGCTTGTACACTGGCAGTAACGGCACCGCAGCAGAAGTTTTTTCTCAGTCGTGACAGCCCAACACGTCGAATCCGCTTCAGTTGTAAAGAACAACACCAGATCTGACCCGCAGCAGCGGATCTGTAACACCTGCCTGTCCTACAAAAGGTCCAACATCAACTTCTGAGCAGCAGCACCTTTGTACGACGAAGGACACAGCAGCGGCGCGGCTGCTACACGCGCCTGCGAAAAACAACGGCAGCAGCGGCAAAGGCGTCCCCCACACATGACACCTGCAAGTCCACACAGCAGCAGCTGAAAACTACCTGCACACGGTGCAATAAAAGAAAGCGATGCTACCGCTGCTGCCCAGGACCTTGGCCTCGTAGTCGCAGCAACAGCAGGGCCGGGGACAACGCGCGGGCCGCCTGCCCTGCACCCGCCATCGGTCCCCCTGCTCGCCTATCTTCTCTTACCCTCGCGTCTCGTCTGACTCACGCTGCTGCTGCTCCTCCTCCCTATGGTCAGTCGCGTCCTGCTGCTGAGTAGTGTAGGCAACAGCTGCATTTGTTTGGCCTACTCGCTCTCCGCGTCAAAATCACTGGTGCTGCTCTACGCCCCCCTGCTTCTGCTACTGCGGTTCTTCCTGGACTGATATCAGCTACTGCGGGGACTACAGAAAAGCAGCTAGGATGGCTGCGGCAAGCTCTGGCTGCTGCTGCTGCTTCTGCTCCGGCGCAAAACTGCTGCTGCTGCTTCACACACTCCCCAGCGCAACCGTAGTTGCTGCACTCAATGCAGCAGCACCGCTGTGTTGCTGCTGCTGCTGTCGATACACGCACCGCAGCTCCTGCCGCCGCCGCCGTCGAATCGCGTGTGTACACCGGCTATATAGATGTCCACTCCTATACAATAGATCTTCATACACAGACATTATGTACACATATATAAGTACATACACGTGTATATATATATATATATATATGCATACATATATATATATATATCTCTATTCACACCAACACCAGTGCACATACACAAGGACCTATCTATCTACATACCCATTCACCTGCATATATATATATATCCTATATATGTACACACACATGTGCATGGTCTCTAGACCCCTTCCAGATATACACAAACAAAATTCGTCCACAAAAGCAAGAGAGATGCCCAGCTCTACATGAGTCTTAACCAGCGGCATGCGTCCCGCCACTATCTTCGTATCTGCTACAGTGCGATGCCTTTCTTGGTGCTCGCTCTCTCGCCTCTGCGGTTGTCGCTTCTGGAACGCAGCAAGTACGTCAGGGCAAAGAAGGCCGCGCCGCTGGTGCTGCTTCTCCTTTTCCTCCTCGTCGACGCAGTTGCTGCTGCTGCAGCTCGTGCGAACACCTGACAGGAACTGCTGCTGCTGCTGCTGTCGTAAACACCTCGGAGTCACTGCTGCTGCTGCCGACCAGAGTGGCCAAGCTGCTGCTACCGGCTCACCCGTACACGCGTTCGTCTGGTTACTTTTTCTCGGGAGACGAGACGTACCTAAGTCAAGGACGTGAGGCCCGTCTCCTCCCGCTGCGGTGTCCTCCGCTGCTCCCGCTGGCGGCAACTGCTGCAGCATGTACTGCAGTAAATCCCACGTCGCTTCCCATATAGAGAAGCCACCTTCGTACTTGCCTGCTTCCACCTGCAGCAACAGCAGCAAACACCGCGAGCAGCGCAGAAGTTTCCTTACGAAATGCGGCAGCAGCAGACTACTGTACACACCAGCTGGGACTGCGGCAGCTTCAGCGGCACCGCTGACGACAAAAGGACAAGCAGCAACACGCGCTTTGATACACGAACAACAGTAAAACCGAGGGCACTAGCGACGGGGCAGCTGAGGAGCAGGAGAGGAGGCAACAGCAGCACGAGCAGCTGCAGAAGCAGGTGTGCGGCAGCAGGAGCAGGGGTGTGGCAGCAGGTGCAGGTGTGTGGCAGCAGGAGAAGATGCGCGGCAGCAGATGCAGCTGTGCGGCAGCAGGAGAAGGTATGCGGCAGCGTGAGCAGGACCAGCAGCTGACGCCTTTTGAGAAGCTGCCAAAGAGAGGCGGTGCGTGATCACGAAGGCCTGCCAGGTTGCCGGGTGTCGAACAAAGAGAGAAGAGAAAGTACGTCGCTTCAGCAGCATCAGCCCACACCCAAATGCAGCAGCAGCAGCGTGGCTGCTGCAGCCGCGCGACAAGGCAGCGCAGCGGCAGCAGCGTCGTTGCAGAACTCCCGCAGTCACAGCGGCGGTACCCCCACCAACGCGACGGCAGTGCAGTGGAGGCTGCAGCACCTGCCACCGCGCAGATCTCTGTAGCAGCAGCAGCAAGCGATGGCCGCAGCAAGAACCCGGCGCTTGTGGGGCAGTACTTCTGAGGCGTGGTGCTGTAAGTCGTTGAAGGCTTGTACAAACACAGCGAAGAGGTCCGCATGCAGCAGACTCTTGAGACAGAACGACTTCGACGAGACACATGCGAGACGAGAAATACTCACAGACACACGACGGCTTTACCCCTTCCGAGAAGATCCGGCAGCGCCACGATAAAGAGGGAAGAGAACGGCAGCACGTGCAGGTACGTGTGGTGGGACTGTGTCGCTGCGTACTCGCGCAGCAGCTGCTGGCGTCCTGCTGCTATTGTTCTGCTGCTTGTTTGTAGCTGCTGTTTTCCTGCTGGTGTTTTGCTGCTGCTGCTTTTTCTGCTGCTTTTTTCCTGCTGCACCCACCAGAGGAAGACTGGTCCCGGCACCCGCAGTAGCTTTCTTCGCTGCTCTGCTGCTGCTTCCCTGCTGACACGAAGGAGAGCAGGGGGCTGCTCCGGCCGTAGAAGAGGAAGGACGCACAGCAGCGCGAGCCGCGGCTGCCTGCAGACAGTCACTAGCACCGCGGCGACGTTTTGCGATAGTCTTGACCACCCAGCCCGGTGTCGTCTCCCCTCCTGCTGGAGCTCCTCCTTCTCCTCCCGCTGCTGCACCCTCTGCTGCAGCAGCGGCAGCTACAGGAGAGCAGACACCAGCCGAAACCGCACGCGCAGCGCCTGGCGCAGAGACGCTTGCACCAGAGCAGCTGACGGCAGCAGCACGACGCTCCTCCCCAGGCGCAGCAGTAGGACCCGCAGCAGGAGCAGGAATCCAGGCGGCAGCAGAAGGCAGAGCAGCGGCCGGGATCGAAGGAGCCGCAGGCGCAGCAGGAGTTGAAAAGGCAGCAGAAATGGCACCAGGAGCCGCAGCCGCACCAGGCACGTCAGCAACCAACCGAGTATGACTGTGAGGAGGCTGCAGAGTCTCTGCTGCTGCTCCTGCTGCAGGGCAGGCGCGTGGACACGCAGACGCTGTCGAGACATCAGCAGCACCAGACACCTCGGCCCCAGCAATGTGTGGGGAGGAACAGACAGAGAGACGCTGCACCCGCCCACGAGCAGGAACGTAGTACGAAGCAACTTCATAGCCGGCCTCGGCAGCAGCAGCAGTAGCGGCATCCCCACAGACCGGCAAAGCAACATGAGCTATGGCTACTGCATCAGCTACTGCTGCTGCTTCCGCCCCCCCGGCGCGACCTGTCTTCGCCAAGACTACACCCGTTCCTTCTGCGAAAGTGACCGAAGGTGGCGCGTTCACCAGCGTAGCGGCTTGCCGTGTAGCGCGAGGCAGCTCTCGAGGCGACGCTGCAGCTTCGGCAGCCCGCCCGCCTGAGCCACGCGCCATCGCGTGTCTACGCGGCCACGTGGCTTCACGAGAAGCAAAAAGCCGCTGTTGTGGCAAAGAGAAGATGCAACCAGATTTGTACGACGAAAAAGAGAAGCAGTAGTGAAGAAGGGTCTACGGAGCGACCGCCTCGCCTTTTGATACGCCCGCGGCAGCGTCCGCTGTTCTACAAGCGAACCAAAACGACGAGAAGCAGTCGACGTCACTAAGAACTGCGCACACTGCTGTGAAAAACAGGCAGAGGACAACATATATATATGCCTCAGTAGAGCCGAGCAGGCAAGTACACATACAGATACACATACACATATATATATATACATATATGCCTTGAAGCCAGGCAGAGCAGTACATATATATATATATATATACTTCGCTCTCTGGCTTCAAGGCGCATATATATATATATGTACTGCTCTGCCTGGCTTCTTTACGGACAAATGAAACTTCTACAGATAGAACAGAATGGTGCTGCTGCTGCGACCTCCTAGACCGTGTCCAGCTGCTTTTCCGCCAACCTTCTGCACAGCGAAGAAGAGCGTAGACGTATATCTATGTGCACACGTCTATACATCGTGGGGAAGCCTCGCTCTATACAGCTTGTGTGTGTGTGTGTGCTCGATCGTATGCTGGGCTGCGTGTCTCCGCTGCCCTCTGGCGTCTTTACCCTCCGTCTTCACCCTTTCTGCTGGTCCTCTGTGGCGGGGTCTTTACCGGACGGAGAAGAAGGAATTTCCGCAACGTGTGCAGGCCGCGGCGCTGCCAGAGGAGAAGGAACGACTCGAAGAGAAAGCCAGAGGAGCTCCAGATGAAGTCCACAAAGAGACAAGAACACGCTGTTTTGGCTCGGCGGGGGTAAAAACTGGGGGTTGCACAAGAAAATTTTATTTCAGAGGGGCAATAGGCGAGAGAGAGAGGATGCAGGAACCCGCGCAGGAACCCGGGACTTATATCCATACGTGTACACAGGGTGGCGACGTCTTGCTCCTACTAAGGATACAACCCCGCACGGATATGCGCGCGTGGCGCTATATGTCTGGACAAGTCGAATTAGAATTGCATACATGTGCATCTGTAGATGCATGTATAGCACGCGAAGATATATACGGACGGGGGGGAAAGCGGATGGACGGAGAGAGGAGAAAATCGAGGGAGACCGTCGTCGTGGCGCAGACAGATAGCGTGCCACGCCAGGATACCGAGAATATCGTCGTCTGGTTACGCAGCTGAAGAAATGGGCCGCAGAAGCGGGAAGTGTAGTGGTAAATTTGTGCGGCAGCACACGAAGTAGAGTGAACCTGTTCGCTACGTGACTGAGGCTACTTCGGGTCGCAGAAAGAACGGGGGAAATGGACTTCTGCAGACAAACACGTGCGAGAAAAGGACAAAAAAGGAGAAAAATTTCCCATTCATTTCTCACAGGGTTATGGATGGCTGGATGACGCATGCGCAGCCGCAGGAGCCTGCGCATGCGGGGAGCGGGAATTTCCACAACCTTTTCCGGGACAATTCAGACGACGGACTCCATTGAGACAGCTGCCCCTCTGAGAGCAGCATGAACTCGAAAAAAAGGAGGAAATAAAATGCCTGTGAACCCACCTGCTACCCGTCTCTCGCCCTGCAGTTGTACGCATTGGGAGGGCCGCCGCTGCTGCCGTTGCCGCTTGTGTCGTCGCTGTTGTTGCATGCGCGAAGAAGCGCGGCAGCCGGACATCCGGGAAGAAAAACGACAACGAAACCGATATTTTTCGTCCCTCTTCTTCGTCAGCTTTGGCTGAGGGAAGTCGAACTCGGCTTCAAAGCCAAATTTCTCTTTCCTTCACCGCATGGGCAGCTCTTCGCAGTTGATCGCGCCGTCACACACCGTTGCACAAACGCGGGAGCGAGCAGCTCTCTCTCTCTCTGCCGCGATGTCCTCCAGCGACACTTGCTAAATGCGGAAAAGGAGCATCAGCGCCGACTACGAAGTGACTCTTTTATCTATTTCTACCTCCTTGGTATGTATTTTAAGACGGATGTGTGCAGCCGGGCCTTGCAGAAGGACGTGATCGTGAGCGCATAGCAACATACTGCGCGTGGACGTGGGTGGAATCGAGGACGGTGCCGCCTCGAGCTCTCTTTACCGGAGCTCCTCTTGCAGAGACAGGAAAGGGAAAAAACAACTTCCGAAAAAGAGGTTGGCAGTGGTGGTGCGGCTATGTCCAGGTCCTTGCTGTTGCAGCACCCCAGGGAGGCGTGCAACTGCTCCGCTTCCTGCTCGGCGAAGGAAAGAGAAAAGACAAAGCCGAGGACAGCGAATATTATTGATGTGCGGGGGAATGCGTACTGGCAAAGGGAGAAAGGAGGAAAGTTGCGTCGGAGGGAAGGTTGGTGAAAGAAGTAGAGAAACGAGACGGCGGAGCCAAGTGGAAGCCGACGGTGCGTGAGGACCCGCCGTCGTTGTTCGGCTGTGTAAGCACAAGTCACGTGTCATTGACGTTGGCAAAAAAGAAGCCCCATCTCCGTACCTTGTTCGTGGAGAGCTCCGCAGCCACACAGTGACCTCTGTGTGCGCATGCACACACGTATACCCACATACATCTGCATACATATGTATATATGTATACATGCCTATACACGTTTGCACCTATATGCTTATACATGTAGACACACACGGCTGCCTGTGCATATATGATGTCTACACATTACCGGCTACACTTAGATAGTTTCAAGAAGAGAAATTTTTTATGGACGTGAGTTCACGAGACGATGACACGACGGCGCCGCAAGTCTGGGGCCTCCGTGCCTTTTCCGTTTCCTCCTCCTGCTGCTTCTGGCTCGCCTTCTTCTTCTTCTTCTTCGTCGCGTCTGAGCTCGACTATTTCTTCCCGAGCAGCTGCCGGTGCACGGCCACCCCCGGGCATATCGGAGTTCCCATCTGCTGCATCCGTTGCGCCTTCGACTACTGTCGCTTCTTCTTCTGCTGCTTCTGCATCTGCTACTCCTGGCGTCTCAGCGGGGCGGGGAGGGAGCGGTGCGTCGGAGAGGACGTCTGCGGTGCAGTCTCGAGGGGAGGAGCGGGCTGCGGCGGTTTTTTTGCCGGGAGATCCGCTGCTGCCGCTGCTGCTGGGGGAGTCTGAGGCAGGCGGGAAAGGGGAAGGCGACGCGTCAGCAGCAGTGCGACGTCTGGCGCAGCTGGTGCAGCAGTACGACGCGGAGAGCGCCGCAGTGGCTGCAGCAACAGAAGCCGCGGCTGCAGCTGCAGAGACACGCGCTTCCTCCTCTTCCTGCTGCTCCTCGTCCCGCACTGCTGCGGCTGCGTCGACGGTCGCCGGCTTCAACAGCTGCACCCGGCCTAGTCCCTGCGCCCAGGTTGCATGCGTCTTCACAGAGAAATTCCCTGTCTTCCCCTATCCTCCTGCCTACATCTCTTGCTGTATGCACCGCTACGAGCCTCTTGAAGGCGACGTCGTTCTTGGCCTCGTCAACGGCAAAATCGGCGGAGAATTCTACACCGTACGTCGCTGCCGTCCCTTGCCGCGCCGCCTTTCCTCCCTATATTCCGTCTCCACTTCCGTCTCCCCCATACGGATATTTACACACGTATATATGTATGGGAATGTATATATATATGGCGTACGCATGCGTCCATACGCCAGTGCGTGTATGTGTGCGTACTCTGGGGAAGCTCATATACACGTACAGACGTGGGGGAAGCCGTATCCTAAGAGGCCGCATGCGTACGTTTCCGTGCATGCATATACTCACACACACTTACACAGATATACACGTCTCTCTCTATGTCACCCTCTCTATATATGTACGTATAGATACACCTGTGTACCTTATGTGTATGTACGAATGCATGTGTACCTGTCTACCTGTCAATATATCTATCAATCTCTCTATCTATATATACGTATGTACACACACACACACAGACACATACACAGACACGCTTACACAGATATATGCATCTGCATATATGTACATATATGTATATGTGTCGTTGTATTTGTAGGCGTGTAGCTGCCCACGTGTATGCGTCGCAGTAGGTGTACGTATGCATATATATAGAGAGAGACAGAGAAGCACATATATGTGGCTATTCGTATGTATTAGAGGTGCCTGTGTAGGCTGCCAGGGAAGTCTCCGTGCTTCTTCAGTAATTGCCGGTGTACGTGTCCACACAGCAGTGTGTACGTGTATTTCTATCGCTTGACACGCCGTGGTCGACTTCTTGCTGGAAGATTTGCTGCGGCTTCCCCGCTGCTGCAGGGCTGCTGCCGACCTCCTCCTCCTCCTGCCTCGCGCCCCAGCGTCAGCCCGCGTCGGGCCGTTCGTCGTTACGCAGAGTCTGTGCAGGCGGTATATTACATCCGTGTGCATACGAACATGCGTGACTCTCTATCATATATATATATATGTGGTTCCTATGTATGTGTATGCGTACACGTATATATATATGTGGCCACCGCGTCAGGCTGTTGATGTGGATAGTCTCCAGGAATGCAGTACGCAGTGTACACACAGATGTGGTTACGTACTGAGGATGAATGTAGTTGCTGTATGTGTAGCGAATATACATATATATATAGATATATGTATATTTATATGCATTTGTATATATGTGGAGCTGTGTATTATGGCCGGATGTGAAGCAGGGGTGTACGTCGACTCTTGGTACTGACGTCGGTATGTCTGGGGGAGTACTTGAAGAGTAGCACGTCTTTGCGCGGGTGGGTGGAGAAATTTTTTGTAGATGGCGGCCCTGCGTGAGAGTGGCCGGCTGCGCACTTGTGCGTGGGGGAAAGTCTGTGTAAAGCCTGGAGGAGAGACGGAGACATAGAGACACCTGGCTGCCAGTGTCCACACTGCATGCGTCCACAGGAGCCCTTTGCGTCGTCTCTCTCCGGAGAGAGGAGCTGCGCGTGTTAACGACTCTCTCTGTATGCCTCTCACTGGCATTCGAACGTGTTTCTGGCTTTCTGTACACACACGTACATATGCGGTATCTGCGCTAGTGTTGCTCTTTGCTGCTGCTGCTGCTTCATCCGCTGTTTTTTCATCGTCTGCATGTTGCTGTCGCTGCTCGTTGTCGCTTCTGCTGCGTTTGCTGCGGCGCTGCTGATCCTCCGGCGGGGGCGTTTCTGCGTCACTCCGTCTACTGCCTGCTGCTGCTGCTGATGGTTGCTGGCGTCCTGGCTTCTGCGCCTGTTGCTGTTGCCGTGGTGGTTGCTGGAGTAGTGACTTGTGCTCCTGTTGCCGCCGCTGTGGTGCTTGTTGCTGTCGCCTCTACTGCGGTTGCTGCCGCCTCCACTGCTGTTGCTGCCCGGGGTGCTTGCTAGCGTCCTGGCTTCTGCTGCTGCCGGTAGTTGCTGGCGTCCTGCCTTCTGCTGCTGTTGCCGCTTGCTTAGGTGAGCGTACGGGGCCGTATGGACGCACTGCTTCCTCAAATTTCCGGTTTTGAAGGGGCAACCAAGCAGCACCGGCCTCGGCTGCGAAGCGGGAGCGTTGTGCTGTGCCGCGTCGAGCGAGCCGCAGCAGCAGCAGCAGCTCAGCTCACGTGCGTTGACGTGAACTGCAAGAAGGCGTGGCACTCGCTTGAGAAAACGTTCGGAGAGCTGCAGGGGGGCTGCCTGTTGGACGTACCTCCTCCGCTGGCGATCAGGTAACCTGCACAAGTAACACGTTACCTGCCTTTGCCCGCACAAATTGCTGCAAAGTGCTGCGGCGCACCGGACGGGTCACGAAGGCGCATGCACCGGCGCATGCAAAAAATTTGCGGGCACAGTAGAAAAAAACGCATGTGCATGCAGCTGCATCGGAGGGCTCGGAGGGGGTCGGGCAAGAAGCCCTGCGCGCGTTCAAAGTGGTGCATGCGCGCGCGCGCTGCGGCGACTTGGTGAGATGCATGCGGGAAAAGTAGGAGAAAAAGACGTCCACGCGGGAAGGTTTGCAACCGTCTCACGCGTCACTTTTTGAACCTTTGCTTAGTGCTCACCATCTCGCAGGCTGGTGTGAGTTCTACGCACCCGCCCTTGGCATTTTTTGCAGGCGAAAAAGAAGCCACTCTTCAAAGTGTCTTTGTCCTCTCCACTTTTACGACTATTTTACTTCGCATTCACATCACTTTCATGAGTATTCGTTTCCCGTGCTTTTCTGTGCGGCCCTCGGGTGTCTCACGCCACTCACGTCTGCGAGAACCCTCGACGAAGTCCCACCGCGACCAACTGCCCGTGCCTCTGTCGCCGCTGCCTTCGTTATTTTCTCTCTACTACAAGAATGGCACTTTCCTTCTTTGGGTACAACGACTGGCTCTATACTCTCCCTGCTACGGCGCAGCAGGAGCCTTGCTGCTGCTGCGACAACTCTGTTTCTAGGAGAGCTCGACTCACTTCGGAAGCGCAGTTTTCAGCCACAAGGGGCATCGCGCCGTCTCGCCAAGTCACGGATATGTCTGTTGTTTGTTGCTCTTGCTGCTTCTATCTCTTTCCGTTTTCCTCTACTGCGATTCATGCGGCGGGTGAGAGAAAGCGACAGAAACCACCTTCTTTGTTTTTACGTCGTGCCTTCTCCTCGTGCACTGCGTCTGCCGCGCTTAGTCGGATGGAGGCCAGTAGTCGGAGTAGCATTACTTGTATGACGATTCGCATAAGTAGTGGAGAGTGTGACTGCTGTGCGGTAATAGAGTAGTAATAATATGACAAGGAAGGGGAATGATGGCAGTAGGAGTTCGCGGCGTCGCACTGGGCGCCTCGGTAATAGGCATCACAAGGAGAAAATTGGCAATATTAGTGTGTCAGTGATTCGCTTCTTGGTGTATTTGGTCTCAAAAAGCTGAGCTTTTGCTGGAGCTGGAAGCAGCTCACCACCACACTTTGAAAATTCAGCTGCTGCGCTGCTTTTGCTGAAGCCAAGTCGTGCGCTATGCGGCTCTGCCCTGCCCCCGTCTGCTGCTGCTGTTGTTGTGGCGGGCAAAATGCTGCTGCAGATGCCGGTGCTGCACTTTTTCTGAATGATTCTGTGGACACCTGCAGCCTGATGGCGCCGCACTGCTTTGTGCTAGGTGCTCTGGGAGAGCAGATGAAGTTTGAACTGGCCACTGCTTCGAACGGAAGAATATGGGTGAAAGCTCATGCGGCAGGAGACACGGTCTTGATTGCCAACGTGTTGCTGGCCTCCTACGGCAAAGAGCCTCATGTAATTCAGGCTATTGTCAATGCTTTACTCAGCAGACGCCGCGAGAAAAGAAAACGCTAAGTCCTTTCATTAAGTGTTCTTTTCTTGATATCCACGTATATATATATACATACATATATATATATATATATATATGCTTCTACATGTGACCCTGCGTCTGTAGGTGTGAAAGTATGTAAGCATATATTTTTACATAGTTGTATGCACGTGTGTCTTAATCGATATATAGACACATTCATAGTCGAGCGGCCACGTGTGAAGGTCGTTAAATCAAGGTCTCCATTTATACTTGGCCATATGTACATGCGCATTTATTCCGCCCAGTGCAGCTGGTGCTACAGCAGCAGGAGAATGAACAGCACCGCGCGCAGTGTATTTTTATATTTGGACATTTACAACGGGTTGCGCATGCCTCGTTCGACAATATAGATGTATAGGCAGTGCGGACACAAGAGGAAGGTCGCTCTCCCTGCCTTTGTACTCGTCCTCGTGATGGCCCAATGTAGGATTACAGCACGGAATATATATATATATATATATACATGCACACATACGTATACACAGCGATCTGTGGATTCCTACACAGATCGCTACACATATATATGTATATATATATGTATATATATACGCTCGTGATCGTGAGTTCTTTGTGAGTATGGACCTCGGCGATCGCTTCTTATTTTTAAAAGGAGGGAGACAACAATTCGTGTACTGTGTCGCCCACTAGCCGCGCGTGGCGACCCGTCTTGTGCGGGTTCGATCAGATGATACTTCTCCAGTTCGCGGAACCGGGATGGGGAGGAGTGAAGCGGGCAGTCCGTAAGCGTGGATGTGTGTATGTGTGGAACGCGTGCACACTACAGGTATATATGTACATCTCAATCTACGTAATTAAACATATATATATATATATATATGTATATGTTGGTGTATAATGCGTGCCGTAAAGAGCGGGGCAGCAACTGCGTGTCAGCTTCTCCATCCGAAGGAGATTCGGTCATGCTGCAGAGAAGTGTATAGACACGACTACGCGCAGTGGCTTCGAAAAGGCACCTCTCAAACTGTCAAACAAGTGTGTGTACGCCCGTGTTGTGTATGCACGTATTACGTTCGGACGTAGCGCTCACGCGTGCACTTTTGCAGCGACGGAGATGTCTACGAAACGAATCTGCGCGCACGTGGGTTGTGAAAGACGACGGGGACGACGGGGTCCACGACAGTGTGAGCGGCTGCGCAGCTGCGGCTGTACGGCCACTTGAGATGTTTTTCCGCTGCTGCTTCGTCGGTGCTGCTGCCACTCTTTCTTCTGCCCTCGCCACTGTGCGCGGCTTCGTTTTTCTCTTCTTTTTCTTGCTGCTGCCCTCGCCACTGTGCGCGGCTTCGTTTTTCTCTTCTTTTTCTTGCTGCTGCTGCTGCACCTCGTACTAAAGTGATCTTCTGCCTTGCAAATGGCGACAAACCTGAGAAGGCCACGTGCCAGCCAGAGAGATGCGGTGCAAACACGAGTCGCGGTGTTGGCATAACGTCCGTTCGAGAGACACGTCGCGCGCAGCCTCCTCTTCAACAGCAGCGCCTCCCCGTGCAGCCCGTTTATCACCTTTGTGTCTAAACGCATGTAGAGTGAAACACGATTTCCCCACAGGAGTGTGTATAGCGTGTACCGTCTCGTGTACAGAGAGAGATACATGCGTGGTGCGGTACAGCATGTACGCGGAAAGCGATGTGCTGCGAGTCGCACCGGGAAGTAGAGACGCGCAAGAAACTCACGGCAGCGGCTCCCCAGGACGCCACGTAGCTCTTTACTGCGAAAGTGCTCGAGTTGCCGTGCAGAAAACAGATGCTTCACTGAGAGAGCTGGTACACACCTACGGGTGATACCTATATATATATATGTATATCTATCTATCGACTCATCTGTCTACCTATATGTGTGAACGAGACAGCTGACTGCTGAAGAAGGTAGGAAGGAAAGTAACTCGCTTCCCGGTTCGAGAAGTTCTCGTCCTTCTACACCTTCATCAAAACTGCTTCCTCGGCTGTTCGGGCGTGCTGTATTAAGCAAGAGTTTCTTGCGTGCAGCCCGTGGTCGTGAGAAGCAGTACACGCGCGTCTTGCATCGCTTCGAGAGCGAAAACAGGCCTCCTCACTTCTCTCTGCCCACCCACTGAATTCTGTTTCTTCCACGACTAATTAAACCAGCGGTGGGGCTCCTCAGCAAAGCTGTGGGGAGAAGAGGAAACTTTCACCTTCCTCTCTTTCGAGTCACAAAATACGGAGAAAACATCCATACACGAAGGCCAGACAAAACACCGGACTACATACGACTAAATCCATACATGTACATCTTTGTGAATCATCCTCTGTTACAAACTTACACCGCAACGAACAGCCTACTAAAAAAAGTGATCGGCGTAGCGCAGGAGACCTGCACACATCTTTTTCACTCTCATAGAAATGAAAGTTACCTGCCCACACCTGCTTCCGGTTTCTCCCTCTCTGTCCACCTACATATACACACCTGTTTATGTTTGACCGATGCAGCCCAGCTTCCTCGTACGTATACACACGTACACATATATTTACACACGAATACATACATGTATGTCACGTGTGCGCGTTTCTCTCTCTGGTTAATCTTTCCACGTCAGTCAATCCTTATGTGTTCCTTGCAGCCAGGAATGTCTCGCATTCTAAGTGCTCTCCTCCCACTCGTATGGCCGTGCATCCCTTAAATAGCGTAACATTTCTCTTTCTTACATTTTTATACACGTAATGTATTTTCTCTTGCAAAGAACAAGTGGAAGCAGCGTTGCTTTGTTGTGCCCCATATCTCCTTCGTACACACAAAGTCGCCAACACAAGTACATGGATACATACGTGTATATGTCCGTATACGTATATAATGACAGGCCGGCATGCGCATATGTGTGGAGACACGTAGACACACACACACACACACACACACACACACTTCTGTGCATGCACCATTTTGTGCACCTATATAAATACCTACATGCATATAAGGACACATATACACATATAATACATATGTATATGTATGCATATGTATGTGTAGTACGTATGCATATGTATACTTATTCTACACGCATGCATATGTAGATACACATATATACACCTTTGATAGAGTTTTCCGGTGCGCTGACCAGGTTGTCGTTTGCGGACCGCAGGAGTCTCGGTCGGTTTCGTTTTTTGGCGCCACGTAACTGCTGAACTTCTCGTCTGCTTTTTCACTTTAAAGAAATGCAACATACGCTGTAGAAAGAGTAAGAATATAGCCCGCCTGTGCCACACCGGGACAAGCTGAGGGACTGCTGAGGCCGAAAGGAAACGCGTATAGAAAGTCTCCTGGAGATGGCCACGACTCTTTAACATTCCACGACACCCTAACACACACGCGTGCGCCACTTCTGCGCCTCAGAAAGAGAAACACATATCCATATACATATATATGCATGCATATACACAGTCACGTATGTACACACATACCCTTCCATAGGTATATGCGTGTCCAAATTTACACATACTGGATACACGTACACAAACACATATATCCTGATGGCCGTATCTGCTTATATAAATACGCACAGACGTGCAGACGTAGGCAGAAACGAAGTTTTCGTTGTCGCCTGTTAAAAGGCGCCGACCGCGCGGGAGAGTCCGAACTCCTTCGTTTGAGCCTCCTGCTTCGCTACGCGGCGTCTACAAAGAAATCAGCAGAGAACAGAAAACACGAAGAAGAGACTGAGAAGACGAAGACGAAACGGAGAGAAAAGGACGAAGAAAGGGACGACCCACAACAAGAAGAGAAGAACAGCAAGAAGAGGAGAAGCCGGAACAGGAAAGGACAAAGAACGGCAGAGAGAACAGAGAGTAAGGGAACACAAGAAGTGAAAAAGAAAAGGGACGGAAGAGGACAGGAGAACAGCGGCGAAAAGGGACAAAAAAGAAGCGGAAGCATCAAACGAGGAAGACACGAAGCCGGCGAACAGACACCCCACGACGCGCGCGTTCTGCACAACTTCGAGGGAGGAGAAGAAGTCCTGCAGCTCCCCACCGACGAAACTCAATTAGTTTCCTCGGGTTTAAGTGTGTCACCTACGCAGCTTTGAAGAAGATGCAGGGCGAAATTCTCTCCGAAAAAGTCATACATATATGCACACACACACACACACACACAAACACGCATATAAAATCCCTGTATATGTATATGTGTGTGCGTATGTATGTACGTGTGTATGTATATGTGGCCCCATCTGTGAGTATATATATATATATATATATGCGTATTCGTGTGGGTGTCTATATGTGAAGATATATGTATATAAATGTATCTACAGATATGTATGTGTGTGTGAAGATGTATTTACATACTATTAAGTAGGTGCATATATACATATGTATACATACAAAAATACATATATATATATATGTATATATATAGCCATATACATATATATATATCTATAGCCGTATGTGTGGCTCTGCACGTATTTACTTACGCTTCTGTGTTTGTCAATACTTTTGTATGTAGTAGTGGCATTATCTATGTACACGTCTGCAATCATAACCTAACATATTTCACACATCTGTAATAGACATGTACACACGTATACAAATTTACATATATGTATACATGAATATATATATATATATATATATATATATGTATATACATATGTGTGTGCAGTACTATACCTTGTGGTATCTCAGTATATCTATGTATAGAGAGTTATATGTGTCCGTGGCTACGGGATGTTCCACATATATCCACAGATACACATACATATACACATATATATACACATATATATACACATATATATACACATATATATACACATATATATATACATATATATATATATATAAGCCTCTTCTCCCTGTTCAACAAGTACGTATCTAGGCTCCCAGCTGTAGCACACACATACATATGTAATCAGCCTTCGTCCACACGCACGTGCATATATGTGTATACGTATATCTACTCTCTAATCCTACTGATAGTAATCGATCTACATATATATATATGCACATATATTATTAACGTTACTGTGGGTATAATATCTATCTACCTACACATATATATATATGTATCTATACCTCTATGTCTACAACTGTATCCATCTGTCCACGTATATGTATATGTACCGTATATACGTACACAAATATATACCTATATATTCACACATGTAGACACATTCATCCACATACACACATATTGATACGGGTGGTCAGATGCAGATTTGCAAAGCAGATTTCTGTTTTTCTTTCAGGCGCCTGTTCACGTCACTTCCACCCTTCTGTACATCTCTCCGTCTCGCTGCGTATCCGTCCCATATCCGTCTAGACATTTGCACATATACACATATATATATATACATAATTGTATATATATACAGAGAGACGGAGATAGGACGAGAAATATCACTCACTCACGTGTGCATGCGCAAATTAAGAAAAGAAGGAGGGGACGGTCCTCGTGAGGAGGTGGCCGTGGCTTTCGAATACTTCTTCTCTGCTGGAGGTTCACCCCTACATACACGTGTCTCCCTGTTGCTCTCCCTTTTCGATTTCCTTCTACTTCTTCTTCATCTCCCTTTTCTTCTCTGACCCGGCGTGAAACGTCCCCATGCAATACATATATATGTGTCTGAAGGAGACTTGCCAGCAGTGTTATTCGACTACTTCTCGGTCAGTAGTTAACGGGTGAAGACGCAACATACACTTCTCACAAATGCAGACCGCCTTGTTGCTTCTACATTTCGTCAGCAAGTTCACCAGCCTGTCCTGTTTCTGAACGTGTGCGCACGCCTGAAGTGTTGTCCTTCTCTGTGCCAGCATCTATCCTCCGTCGTAAGGGAAGTACAGACCTGTAGATGTAAGGCCTCTTGCTTTTATCTTTTTTGTACTGCATGTCTACCCAGAAGGGGTGACGCCTGCTCTGCAGCCGGTGGGTATGCCGTGCGTAGAGAACTTCGGGAAGAGGAAGTTCCCTGACGAGAGCTGCTTGCTCGTCGACGAAGGGAAACGCGTTTGCTGCCGCTGCTGCTGCGGCGCCACCGCCTCGCCCTCCGGCTCTGCTGCTGCGCTGCTCCGGGCGGTCCCTCCAGGTGTCGGACGAGCAGATCAGCTCCCACAGACGCCTGATTCTGCCGGGGCAGGCGGCCGCGGTAGGCGTCACGTTTGTTGTTGTGGAAAAAAGACAGAAAGGGGAGAACTTAACGGAGGTGAGGCAGAACGGGGAGACGGAGACGGCGGGGAGGTCGACGACGAGACGGACGAGGAGAAAAGGAGAAAGGAAGAGGAAGAACCGGATAAAGAATAGGGAAGGAGAAGCGGCAGGACAAGTCAAGAGGTGCTGCTGCAGCAGCAGGAAATGCAGCAGCAGCATGCACACAAGAAGAGGAAGGGACCAGGGGCAGCGGCAGGAGCACGGCGTGGGGAGAAGGCAAAGCAGCACCAATGCAAGCAGCGACACGCCCACAAGCTGCAGCTCTCTAGCGTCGTCCGCAAAGGAGCCGGCGCAGCAGGACCAGAAGCAGCTACAACAGCAGCAACTACCAGGGCAGCAGCCGCAGCAGCAGCCGTCGCGACAGCAGCAGGGGAAGCAGGCGGAGCAGCAACACTTGGCCGAAGAGGCGGAGGTCGCGGCAATGCGGTGGAAGTAGCAGCAGCAGCAAGGCACGGACAACAGCGGCAGCAAGTGTGAAGCAGCACCAGCTCTCCTCCGTGTTGTCCCAAAAGCCACCGCCGGCCTCTCACTGCTCTTCAGTCGCACAGCAGCAGCGGCAGGCGGGATGCTGCCTCTCCAACAGCAGCAGCAGCGCTCAGGAAATGCGGCAGTGGAGGCATCACATGCAGCAGCAGCAACGACGGAAACGCGTGAGGGCCTGGGGGCACCAGCCACATCGCATTTACCGTCGTATATCCCTTTCTTCCCGTATATACACAGCAACGTCGAGAACTACTACGATACGAATGAATACCACTCTCTCTATATATACACAGGCAACGACGGGGTTCACGGAGAAACTTCAAACAGAAGTATCTACAGACACAAGAAAAGCAGCAACGTACTTCCACATATGCACTCCTATTACACGCATGTGAAAAGCACATACACGACTTCACCGACATTTCCTTCTCTTTCTTTCACTCTCTCTCTGTCTCTATCTATCTATATATATTCACACGTATATACAGTAATATACACATATATGCTTAGATACACATCCACACTTACACATGTCCGTATACAAATTTATATGTATATGAGTATGTAAGTATATACACCAATGTATGTATATATATACACACACATATGTACGCGCATGTAGTAACATATAGTTATATACATGCATATACGTACACCCATACTTACACATATCCGTATACGAATATAAATATACACATAGGCTGTTGTAAGTATAAACACATATGTATATATATAGATTTATATGTATTTCTTGATAGAGTTACGTAAGTGTATGGAGCAAGTGCGCATGCCTCGCGATATCCGTACCTGCCACGTTGAAGCACTCCCCCAATGCCTTCGGGAGTACCCCGGCCCCCTCTCCCCGCGACGACGCTGCTGCTGCCGCTGCTGCCTACTCTGCTGCTGCTGCTGCCTCCCATAACGCTGCGGTAGACCTCGAGCAAATGTAGGGGAATAAAACTGTCGCCTTGACTGCTCCTCTTCAACACGTCCTGCAAAATACACGCGCAGCAGCCTCTCCACGAGTGCTTCTTCGTGACTCACTTCTCCGCCGTGGGGCCCATGGCGGTGCACAGAAAGAGAGGGGAAGAACAGGATAAATGAACTCGTTGAACGACAGCAGCTCTTACATAAGAGTACGTACACCCTCAACTATATACACAGAAATATACACATATACGCATATAAACATATATATATATATACAGATACATATATTGATCAAGAGATGAAGAAATCATCAAATAAACGCGTATTACATACGTGCACGTAGGCTCTCGGATACATGCTTACGCATATATTTACACATATATATGTACATGGATACAGAGAGAGAAAGAAAGAACTGATCTTATGAGTCAAAGACATATAGGGATATATACCTCGCAGATATAGACGCTTATGCGTATTACACACACTGCACCATACACACATGCATACATATATATATATAGACAGCGATTTCTTCGTAGAGAGAGAGAGACAGGGAGGAAAAGGGGCACATCATACGACACAAAGTTATGACGCAGGAACATACATTCTCTCTCATATATACATATATATGCAGACGTCAGCCGTTGAATATACACACATCCGTAGATAGGCATGTACGTACAACCAGCTACCACCTACAGATATGTACATATATACATATATATAGAGAGACGAGGAGCTACATACATGTTCAGATTTAGTTGTATATAAACAAGACTACTAAGCTTCCACGTATATATATATATATTTATATATGTGCATATGTCCTCTTACTTTCTGTGTATATGCATACACATCCACACGCACATGTTTGTACACATGCAAAGCGCAGGAGAAAAGGGAGGGAAAGGGACAGAAACACGAGCAGAGAGAAAAGGACTACTGAAATAGAGCGACGTAACTCTGGCCATTTCTGCTTCAGGAGATTTTTGCGGGGGGCGCGCGCGCGTCTGGCTGTCGTCTGCAGTGCATGCGGAAGCACGTCACCGCGACAGCACAAATTCTCCGGTGCCGACCCGATCTGCTTCCGAGACAAGAGAGAAGAACTTGGCCTTTCTTCTTAACATAGTTCTCTCTCTTGCTTTTACCTCTTAATATATTTCAAAACATCCCTATTCATATTCACACACATATATATATACGTGTATATCTATCTCTTTCTCTCTCTGTATATATATATATATATATATATATATGGACGTGGAGAACCTGCGCTGTAGCAGGAAAGGAACAGCAGAAATAGTCCGCGCTTCTGTGAGTGTCTTCCTGTATGTTTCTATCTTCATCTTCCTTCCGCCTTTTACACACTTTAGTCTCTTATATCTATCTATGTATCTACTGATATATATTATATATACATCTGTGTATACTTGTTTGTAGACGCACGGTGTTGCATATGCCCGTAGATGAGTCGTATCTACACGTGGAAGACAGAAAGTTGGTAGTGGCATACATGTATATGGATCGGCAGGTGTACAGACACCGCAACATTTGGGATGGAGGAGGCAGCACAGCGCAAGATTTCTTCTCCTCTTCGAGACGGCATGGCAGGAAGTCAGCAACAGCAGCGCTAGTAAACTGCAGCCTCACGCTTTCGCCTGGTCTGCTAGCTCGTCAGACAGACAGGCATATTATTTATTGACGCATGCAGTCTATATACGCGCGCATGCACCTCATAAGGCCCACGGCCGCGTGCGCCACATAGTAAACCGCAGCCATGGAGGCAGTCTGCTGACATGCAGAAAGGACTTTTTCTTAGCAGCAGCAGCAGGTTTCTCTACCTCAGTGGCAGCAGCGGCAGCAGAGGAACGCAGCCACGGGCTCGTACGTGCAGCAGCAAGAATGAGAAGGACAAGAGGTCGCAAAGCGGAACAGCGGGGGGGGGAGATAGGAGCAGCAGCCGGCAAGGAACTGCAGCGGAAGATAACCAGCAATAGAGAGAGCAGCAGCAGAACGGCAGCAGCTACCAGGGAAGGGAAAGTAGTAGCAGAGAAAAAAGAGCAGCAGCAGGAAAACAACAACCGCAGCACGAGGAGCAGAGGAATAGCAACATAACTGCAGCAGCAGCAGAGCAGTGGCAGCAGACCAGCAACCGTAGATCAGCAGCAGCAGACCATTAGCACCAGCAGCCGCGAGCGCAGCAAAAGCAGAGCAACAGCAGCAGCGCGGGCGCAGCAGCAGGAGAGTAGCAGCGGCAGCCACGGCGGCAGCAACAGGAGAGCAGCAGATCGGCGACAGCAGATCAGCAGCAGCAGATCGGCGACGGCAGATCAGCAGCAGCAGATCGGCGACAGCAGATCAGCAGCAGCAGATCGGCGACAGCAGATCAGCAGCAGCAGATCGGCGACAGCAGATCAGCAGCAGCAGATCGGCGACAGCAGATCAGCAGCAGCAGATCGGCGACAGCAGATCAGCAGCAGCAGATGAGCAGGAGGAGAGCAGCAACAGCAGGAGAGGAGCAGCAAGAGAAGCGCAGGAAGGGGAGAAGAAGAGGACAAGAGCAGCAGCGAGAGGAAGAGCTCTATACCGTCTGACGTTGGGAGTGAGGAAGCCGGACGTCCGGGCGACCGATTCCGCTGTAGGTGCGGTGCCTTCCGGCTGCACTCGGTTCGAGCTGCTCGAGTATATATTCGACAACGGTAGGGCCGGCGGTGCAGCGGGCAGCAGGCAGCAAAAATCGGGCTTCATTCTGTGCGTACATTTCTACGTGGAGGGAACTGCCTGGACGCACAGAGGCCGACAGGAGAGAAGACAAGACAAAATTTGAGCAGCAGAGATAGACGAAAAAGACGAGGAACAGAAAGTTGAGCGGAAGATACAACAGCAAGAGAAGTCGAGACGAAGGGAAAGAGAAGACATGCGAGGAAGAGAAAATGGTGGGGAAGAGAAAGGAGAAGAACGGGAGTCTCGGCGGCCTCGAGGAGAGAGGAAGCGAAGGAAAGCCAAAATAGAGGAAAGGCAGAGAAATTAAAGAGACGTGCGCAAGAAGAGAGTGGAGCACTCTGAAAGAGACGAAGAGACACAGACACAGAAACACACAGCAGCATAGCTGTGGGTGGAACAGGAGCGTCAACAGTGTAGTAGCAGCAGCGGTAGGGTAGCTCCAGCAGTAGCAGCAGCCGGTCGGAGTAGCAGGAGCAGCGGTAGCACAGAACACACGCAGCAGCAGGAGCAGCAACACCAGCAGCAGGAGCAAGACCAGCAGCAGGAGCGGGAGCAGCAGCAGGAGCAGGAGCAGCAGCAGCAGCGGTGCTGACGCACTGTGGTGGAAGCGGCCTCAGGCGTCACCCCACGAAGCAGCGGCAGTAGCAGCTGTAATAAACGAAGAAGAAGGAGCAGCGGCTCTTGAAACCAGTAGGGGCCACGTTTAATATGAAGAAGAAGCTCTGTGTAGCCTGTGCGTTGCTGAGGGGAGACAGCAGCTACGCAATTGTAGAGAGTTCACACGAATTCGTTTCTACGAGGAGTCGACGTGTCCTCCGTTTTCTCCATTTCCTTTTCCTTTCCTTCTCTGGACAAAGTCTCCTCGAAGGGGTGATGCATGCTTTATCGCATGCAGGAAAGTGTGAACTCGTGAAAGAATGAAGTAACTCAGCAATCTATTGAGACAGCATACACCTACATCTATACTACATACATTTACGTATATATACATGTATGCACAGATGTATATATATACACATGTATATATGTACACGTATATATGTGGATCTCTCTCTACATATATACTCTACATACATATATATATTTACGTATGTTTTTTATCTGCATGCAGATGCGTCTGTGCAGTCACGTGTACTTGCGTATCCACGTTTGATGTCTCTGTGTCGACTTTTAGTGAATACGGAAACTCTTCAAAACTCCCCTTCTGGCACACCAATGCGCTTCTTTATTCAAGTGCAAAATGTATACATTCATATGTCCATCTCTCCCTATGCACGTACTTACATATATATATGTGTATGTCTGTGTGTGTGTGTGTGTGTCTGCATATATATAAAATGTATTTACATGTGAATACGTGTATGCCTCTCCCTTTCTCTCGTTCTCTCTCTCTCTACGTATATCCTCCCCTCTCTTTTTCCTTTTCTCTCTCTGTCTCTTTCTATCTATATCCATATCTATCTATATCTACATCAATCTATCTATATCTATCTATCTATATCTATATCTATCTCTCTTTCTATATATAAATTTGAATGTAGACGCAACGTCAACTCTACATATATGCGACACAGTTGTACGCAGCTGTACGTGTAACTACAGAAGTTAATTACCTGTCAACTTATCTATCTGTCTGCCTATCTGCTGCCCATATATCTCTCTATATACATATATATGTATATATGTGTGCCTCTCTTTTTGTACACACATATACATACGAAAGTACACACTTGTGCCTGTTTTCCTTCCGGTCCCTCTCTCTCTGCCCAAATATATCTATATATATGTGTAGGCATTTCTCTCTCCGTAGAGTCATATATATACAGAGAGATATCCGAATATAGACACAAAGTCAAGTGTACATATCTGCCGGACACGTGTAGGCACGCTTCTATGTATGAATTTCGGAATTCACTTTCTGTCCCACATTCCCCTCTCTCTGTCTTCTTCAGAAGTTTGTCTCTATATCCACTTTTTCCTTGCGTTTTCACATATATTGGCACGCATACACATACATGCGCAGACATATTTACATATGCGTACACATCCACATACAAACATGTATGTATACAAAGACACACATACATATCTTCATACCTACATGTTTGCATGCACATATACTGCTACCTGGGCACATTCGTACATATATATATCCATATGAAAATTCAATTTTATAACACATACACATATGAGTATCCTTCCGCACGTCTCCACGTGTCGTCGTTGTCCAGCCACGAGTATTCACAGTTGAGTCGTCCTTTCCCTGTCTCTCTCCATATGCCCCCCCCTAAATCTTCTCATTTCCTGATCTGCTCCACTTTCGTTTCTTGTCCTCTCTGTGTCTCTTCTCTCTTCTTCCTGACTTCCGCTCTCCCCACACCTTCCTTCCCCATGTCTCTCTTTTCTGCTGCGGAATCGCACATATGTTCTTGCTCGGTCTTCTGCTTCAGCCGACGACACACAAACATCCACACACGCAATACATTTGTGTGTGAATATATGCTGCACCTGCGAAGACCTGAAATGTCTTCTCCGAAGCAGTGCCGCGCGCGCCGTAAATTTCTCGACGACTCTCACGTGTTCTGCTCAGTAGTGACGACTTTCTCTTTCTTGTGTCTGTTTTCTGCTTTTCTCTTGTCTCTCGACGGTATTTCTGTTTTCCTCTTCCTTCTCCGTCCGTTTGCTCTACAAGTCCTTCTGCATGCTTTCTGCCCCGTCTTTCACTTGGGCCCTCTTTCTTCCTCTTTCGACACCTTTCGGTTCTCCCCTCTCTCCCTCGCTGTCTCCCCTCTCTCCCTCGCTGTCTCCCCTTTCTCTCCTGTCTCCCCTTTCTCTCCTGTCTCCCGCTGTCTCCCCTTTCTCTCCTGTCTCCCCTTTCTCTCCTGTCTCTCTTCTCTCTCCTGTCTCCCCCTTCTCTCCTGTCTCCCTCGGTGTCTCTCTCTTCTCTCGTGTCTCCCTATCTGTCTCTCTGCCTCTCCCTTCTCCCCTGTCTTTTCTCTCGTGTCTCCCTTTTCTCTCCCGTCTCCCTCTGCCGTCTCCCTTTTCTCTCTCCTGTCTCTCTCTCTGTCTCTCTCTTTTGCTTCCCTCCCCCTTCTCTGTTGCTTCCGTTGTCTTTGGTTTTTTGTCTCCCACCCTGCCCTCGCTTTCCGCCCGTTTCTGCGCTTCCTTCGTCGCCTCTGTACTTCTTCCTCTCTGCCTTCTCCATATTCTTCTGTCCCTTCATCCTCCCCACTTCTCCTTTTGCGCCTTTTCTCTGTTTCTTCTTCATCTTCTTCCCCGTTCTCTCGTCTTTTCTTCTTCTTTTTCGTCCCGGTTTTTCTGTCTCTTCTTGAGTCTTCGTCCCCACGTTTCGTCTGTCGCCAAGCCTGTCCCCTCCGTCTTCTCTTCTTCGCTCTCTTTCTTGCCTTCCAATCTCTTCTTTCTTCTTCTCCTTCCCCTCCTGTCCCTCTCCCTCTGCACCGCTACCGGCAGTTGCCTTTGGCTTTCTCGTTTTGTCTGCTGTTGTCACTTCTTCCCTTTCTCCCCCCCTATCTCTCTCTTTCTGGTTTCCTCTTCTCTTCCTTTCTGTCTTCCCCTCTCTGCTTCGTCCTTTCTTTTTTTCCCTTCTGCTTTCTGTCCGCATGTTCTTCCCCCTCTCGCTCTCTCTTCCGCTTCTCCCTCTCGACTTCTCCGTTTCTCTTCTCTCCCCACCTGCATCTTCTTTCTTCTTCTTATTTCTCTACGTCTTCTTGTCTCACTTTCTCTGTGTATGTGTGTGTGTCTCTTTTCTTCTTTTTCTTCTCCTTCCTCTTCGCTCTCGTCCTTTGACGCCCTTCTCCTCTTTTTCGTCTGGTTCCCCACAAACACAGAGTCCACACCGTCATTTTCCGCCTTTCGCTACTGAACTCTGTCTTGATTCTTTTCTCTTTCACCTCCGCTTCTTCTTTTCCTCTTCTCGCCTCCTCCCCCTTCCTTCTTCTTGTTAAACTTTAAAACTCCTCAACTCGTCGAGAGTGCTCCTTCTTTTACCTCCTTTTAGTGGCCAGGCTTTGTGTGCAGCGTCCTCCCAAACGCGCGTCGAGCCGTCAGGCAGCGGAGAAGTATTTCCTCCCAGAAGTCTTCTTCCTCCTCCTGCTCCTCCTCCTCCTCCTCTGGCTGTTGCTGTTGCCGCTGCGCTGCCTGCCTCGCCCCCACTATCCACCCGAGACGACGAAGAAGAAGAGGTAGAGGAGGAAGCAGGAGCAGAAACAGCAGCAGCACGAGCAGCAGCACGAGCAGCAGCAGCAGAGGCAACACCAGGAGAACAGCGCGTGCCCCAGCGAGGAATAAAAATGTGCGTCCGCTTGCGACTGTACAGGCCCCTCTTCAAATGTATGCGGTTCATTCCCCAGGGCAGGCCACTAACGGGAAAGAGGCCGCCCCGGTGTCCTCCGCGAGGCATCTTTTCGACGAAACGGAAAGAGGCAAAGGACGAAGGGAAAAGACGAAAGAAAACAGAAGTGGACAAATAGAAACAGAGAAGAAAAAATGGGAGGGACGGAGGGGAGGGGGGGGGAAGAAAGTAAGACTATGCAGACACGCACAGCGAAAAGAGAAGGGAAGAGGGAGACGCAGACGGAGACGGGAAGCAGACCGAATAAGGCTCCCGGCGCCCAGGGGAGGCCGGCGGGAGGCGGACTCCCCCTTTCCTGGAGGGGTGTACGTCCACTGCGCCCGGCGGAAATTCGAAGAAAAGGATGAAGAAGAGAAGTGACATGGCAAGTGACGGAAAAGACAAACGAGGGGCAAAAAGGCTCTCGGAAAAGCGAGCAAGGAAGAGGAAACTACGGAGGAAGACGGCTGGGCCAAAATGCTTGGAAATGCAAGTTTGAAGGAAAACTGCTTTTCCTGCAGATAATACAAATAAAAAAGGATGGATCAAAGGCGCGAAAATTTCAGGAAGAAGTCTTTCTTTTTTTCGTCCCACACAAACGTGCACACGTGTGTGTCTGTGTCCGTCTCTCTATGCGGACGTATACCCACACGTTTTCTACGTGTATACCTACGTAACAAATACACACGTCTGTAGCAAGCCTGTGAATATTCGTGTACATTTATACAAATATACAGGCGTGCATGCGTGTACACATATATGTATATATACAAAGATACAGGCGCGGAGGCGTGTACAGATATATGTACATATACATGAAGATTCAGCCACGGAGGCGTGTGCACATATACGTACGTATATACGAGTATACAGGCGCACGCGTACACACGCACACATATGAACGACTATACAAATATACACGTGCGTAAAGGCGTGCATATATATATGTTTATACACATGCACAACGCCCGAACATGTGTCTATCCGTATACACACATACACGCGGGTGACTCACACATATATGTTCGTCTTTACTACTATCCACGCGCGCATGCGCAAGCTGTTGCATGCGAATTTTCAGAGATACGAACAGGCAGGAGATCACCTGGCGTCTCACTTTCTGTGCGGTTGTCCCCCCACGGATGTAGACGGCTGCATATATGTATTTCTTGGCTATGGCGACTATTTAGGGAGAGGGAAGAAATATCGCTCGCCTTTCTTATTCCACATATGTGAGGCCCGTGCAAGACATGAAAAATATCTCCGCGTATGCAACGGAAGCTGCTGCATGCAGGGGTGTTGTGCTTTACTGTCTCCACTGCGTCTCATTGACACACAGACATACATACACTGTGAAGTCGGCACACACATATTTATACATATATTCACTGTGTAAATATAGGCCTCTATACACGTATGTATATACATAGAGTCTGCGATTTATTTATATGTATATACATACCTGTGTATCTATATAGAGGTGCCCATATACGTATGTGTATGTATACAGTCGTTTACTTATATATATATGTGTATATACATACCCTGTGTACCTGTATAGACCCCTCTATATACGAATGAATATAAATGTATGTATATATTAGTCCTATATATACATATATATCTGTGTATCAATGTAGAGGTTGGGTTGTTCCATGCACGTATATACTCTGTGTGTGTGTGTGTGAGGCGGTCTGTGCGTGAGAATATATATATATATATATATATATATATATATATAGGTACACATGCGTGTACAAATGTATGTACGTTGACACACACGCACATATATATATATATATGTACATATATGTATATATACATGTACACATATACATATATATATACACATGGATATTTGTACATGTATCTATCGTGTAAATGGCACACGGGGACATCCGTGTGTTCGCGCATATACACATGTACATATATTTAGTTCCTTTATCGTAAAACTGGCAGGCAGTACAATCCCGTATGCATGTCTCATAGAGCAAGAAACATTTGTTCATGTACAAGAAACACGGCTACACATGTGTATATACCCCCCCACTCGTTTACATGTGCGTGTGTGTGTGTGTGTATTTAACGAAGAAAGATGTACAAAGTCGGAGGGAGACCGGAGGTTTCAAAAGAGACTGGCAGGCAAAGTGCGAAGAAGAAACCCAACTGCTCGAGTGGATGGTGCAACTGTGACAGCAACACTGGTGCAACAGACAGCAAGTTCTGAGGAACTGCTGCATGTGGGAAAGGGAAATTTTCACTCTTGCATTGTCGACGTGCTTCTCTGGGTTCCACAGACGAATTTAGCCGAAGAGGGCAAGAGCAGGTGCAGAATTTTTGCTGTATGTAACGTTCGAATCTCCTTCTTCCAGAGGAGTCGCTGGGGACCTGTGGAAGCACTACGAGGCAGCATAGCGGCAGTTCACGACTATATTACATACAGTTAGTAGCGCCACACTTCGCTCTCTCTGGTGAGGGGACGTGCTTCGCAGAAGTAGTAAGGGTGACTGTAGAAGTCGCACCAGCTTCGATAATCCTACTAGCGTGTGGTATTTGTTGGCGTGCGGGGATTCTAAGTTTCCTAGTGCTGGCAATGAAAAATGCCCGTGGAGGACCTGCTTCGTCGCTGCTACGGATTTGACGCCTCAGAAACAGATCGGCTCGATACTTCAGCGTAATTACCTACGACTTCTTGTCGTCTCTTCTAAAACGTACAGAAGAGGAAAAAAGCGCGTCCAGAGTCGTTAGAGAGGAAGTCGTGAAGAAAAGTATCTTGTCAGGGGGAAGAGATGGGTGTGCATGTGCCTGTTGGGCTGACAAAAGGCGAGAAAGCTGTAAAGACTGTTTATTTTGTCAAGAACAGGGGAAATGGGCGGCTGTACAGACACACGGGAGAAAATATGACGCATGGAGCGTCTAGACACACCGTAAGACACGGGATACACCTCGTGAATGTGAGGAAGTTTAGCGGTGACAGGGAGACGTAACTTCCCACGGTTTTATGAATAGAGAAAACAAAAGCTGATGAATTGAAAAAAATTTGGTGCCGACTGGGAGAAACCTGTGACGGCCGCAAGGGCTCTTTGAGGACGGGAGCGTGCAGCGGCGACACAGAAGAAGCGTCGGGGAGAACTGTAGCTAGCGAACAAGGTGTGGCCGCGGAAAGGCAAACGAACAGCTTAAGGAGGCTGTAGGAATGGAAAATTTAAATTCTATGATGGGACTGTAGGATGTAAACGAGGATATCATTGACAGTGTGTAATTTGACGCGCATGCATCTCTACATGTCACCGCAGCTGTACCGCGTGCACCGCCACAGGAATGTTACATGTTTTTGTATATGTGTGCGCTAGATTGGTTGCGTATTTTTCCTCAAAAGGCAAATGTAGCCTCCGAAAGTGAAGAAGGCACAAGGTAGAGAAAAAGAAGGACAGTCAAAAATCAACCCGCAACACGCCGTCACGGACGCATGTGTGTGTGACAGCTAGTTGCGTTGCTTGTAGCCACAGGAGTTGGTCTATAAGGCCAACTACACTGAGGACAACTGCTAAGACAACACAAAAGAGTGTGCCTTTCTTTAATGGTGGACTGGCCGTGCAGTGAATGAACGACGTCAAATGCGGAAAAGACCAGACGGCAAAAAACAGTGAAGTGTGCGGTGTAGGGTGTACTGTGCGTCTTTGCACCGTTCCAGTGCTGCAGGGTAAAGTTTACAGAACAGAAACACATATCACGTCGCCGTGCGGAACAGCTTTCACGGCGCGCTGCCCTCAAGCGTTTGAATTTAAACGAGAGTCTTCTCTGTGCCGCGTCGTTTAACCACCGTTATACATCTCAAGTCAACGTCTCCTCCCCCGAAGTAGCACTCTGTCCCAGTCTGTGTCTTTGTGTCTGTTTACACATTCATACGTATGCCGTTATTTTGTGAAGGATACCAGCAACTCCAGGTGTAAGCCACCTCGGTTTTGTTTCACATTTGTGTGGTTGTGGGGGTGGACACTCCAGCGTAAGCAGCCCTCTGCAAACCACCGTTTCTTTATAGAAATAGTATAGAAGTAGTATCAGCCGTGAGTATAGTGAACCTTGTTTTTCTAGATAGCGAAGGCACAACTCGAACGCCACGCCTGCGTCGCTCAAGTCGTGGAGCAGCAGTAAGTGAAATTCATGCAGGACGTGCCACGGAGCCTCACCGCAGTTACCTGTTATATTATGCACATACGTGCCCCTAAACATATCCGCGCGTAAATATATAT